>JAKSZT010054478.1:6102799-6314268 GCA_026826555.1 Tolypeutes matacus
CTCCTCCCATCTGCACCTCCCCTCCCCTGCACCCCATCTCCTCCCATATGCACCTCCCCTCCCCTGCACCCCATCTCCTCCCATCTGCATCCCTTAACCTACTAAAACAGATTTTTCTTGGGGGTCTTCCCAAATGGGTGGGTGCTGCCGGTGGACCCGGGCTCCCCTGTCTGTAACTACACCTGCCCTGCCCTCGCAGAAGTCTTTGCCCACCCAAAAGGGCCTCTGAGTTTAAGTTTTCTGCGACCTGACACAATGCTACCTGCCGCCGCCCGTAAATCCATTCTTAAAAGCCGGCTAGGAAAGCTGAAGGAAGGGGAAAAGCGGGGCCACCAGCTCAGCCCTGGAGGCTCATTGTTCTCACACCAGCATTGTTCTCCCCCCCAAGGCCCCCAAGACCCCTGGGGAAGCAAATGAGATTGTTTTTCCCAAGACCGGGCCCTTCAGGTGTGAGCGGCGGCTCTTGGACAAGGGGTCACTGTGGCATTTCTGCAACAGGAAACAGGAAGGAACTGGGGTCCGCGCAAGGGCATCAACAATGCGCCCCCGGCCAGCCCGCTGCCGCCGGGAGAGGAAAGAGCTCGGTTTCCATAGTGATCAGTCGCCGGGAAGCCAGCGAGGGAGAGTCAGCAGGAGGATTTTTCCCTTCCCCTGGCTCCCCCCAAACTCTTTCCAGCACCAGCGTTGGTTCGGTGCCTGGCACCCCTCCAGGCTGAGCCTCCTGAAACGCAGGCGGAGGGAGGAGGAGGAGAAAGGGGCTTTGGGCGGCTCTTACTTCAGGGGAGCTGGGGGCCTGAGTGGACCCAGGCTCTCTTGGGCTCTCCCAGGAAGTGAAGGGCCAGGGAGCAAGAGACAGGGCCCAGCACACCTGGTGGCCACCTGCCTTATTATGTTGCATCACCTGCACCCCGCCTTTCACGATTCTGTGTTCTATTGGGCGAGGCCCACGGCGCAGGTATTATTAGCCCTTTTACACCAGAAGAGGAGACAGGCCTGGTGAGAGCCAGAGACGTTCCAGAGACAGCTCACCGGGTGGGCTGAGGGGCTACAGGCTGCTCCTGGAGGTCTTTGGAGCTTTCATCTGAGCCTCTTTCTCTTGCCAAAATCAGACTATAGTCCACAAAGAAACATCCCAGTTATTGTTTTATTAATGCTCTGAACTATCGTTTGTTCCAAGCCTCATTCGTAAGCCTTCACCGTGCCCAGTTCTCTTGCTTCTTACCTTTGCATATGCTGGTCCCTCTTCTTGGCATGCCTGTCCCTGCTTCCTTGGACAGCTAATTTCCCAGGCAAGATCCCTGGCCCCCCCCTCCCAGGCCCTCAGAGGCTGTGTTTTCTGGGTTCCCATAGAACTGATCACACCACATCAGTTGAGGGAACAGAGTTGTTTAGAGAAAAGGCTCTGCTGGGCCCAAAGTGAATGACCTTGCTTGCTGGTTTGAGTCTTTTGTGGCCCCCAGAAAATCCTGTTCTTAAAGAGAACCCATTCCTGTGCCTGTGAGCCCATTGTAAGTGGGATCTTTTGGTTAGATTGTGGGACCCAGGGTGGGTCTTAATCCTCTTACCAAAGTCCTTTATAAATGGAGGACTAAAAAGCCACAGACACAGGGGGGAAAAAAAGCCACAAAGAGAAACCCCAAAAGGCTGAGAGAGAGGTCCCAGAGGCTGGAATCAGTGCAGCACCCAGGCACGGATGGAGGCTCCCAAGAGGCTCAAAGAGACAAGCCGTATGCCTGATCAACCCCAGCCAGGCTTGGGGAGAAAGTGAGGCCGGCAGAGCCGCCAGCATGCCCTGCCACGTGCCTGAGCGCCCACGGCTGCAAGTTGGTGAGACAGCATCTCTTGATGATGCCTTGATTCGGACTTCCGTGGCCTCAGAACTGGAAGCTTTCAATCTAATAAATTTGCAGCCCCTTGGGGAGCTTACTTCACCTCTCTGAGCTGCAGTGTCCTCATCGGCCAGATGGGGAGCAAGGTAGTGCCCCCCTTATAGTGTGTTTGTGTGGACTAGATGCAAACACACCTAAAACTCTGAGGAAGCGCTGGCACACTGTCAGTGCCCAATCAATGTTAGCCGCTAAAGAACAAACTTCCTTAAATCAGGGGCTGTGTCTCATGCATAGCCCGGGTTCCAGATGCCCCTGTGGTCAGGGGATCATCAGCAAATGTGTGTCACATGAATTCTGAACCCGGTTACATGTTGGTGCCCCAGGAACCACGCGAGTCACCTTAACATGCGGCATTGGGTCCTGCCAAGCCTGGGCCCAGGCAGCCAAGGCCCCGTGTTCTGCCAGCGTAGCCGGACGTCCCCTCCCGACCTCCTGCCCTGCCCCCTGCCAGGCCTGGAGAGGGTGCCTGCCCTCAGCCTCCCCAAGGTTACTCTGTGATCTGTAAGTACCAAGAGATTCAGACACTCCATGTACCTGCAACCCAGACACCACCCAGATGGCAAAAGGAAAAAGACTCAGGCGGGGTAGCCTCCCGGTGGTAACTGGTAACGGGGGTTGATGCAGATACTTTGACGAAGATTGTTTTTTTCCTCCTGACCAAACTGCCTGCCTTACTCCTGACGACCCCCCCACCCCCACCCCTTGAAACATCTTGCAGCTGTGGGACTGCAGAGAAAAACAACTGACGGGAGGGGGAAGGGAGGAGGAAGCGGGGAGGCAACTGCAGCCCCAAACCATTCTACACGTCAGACTTGCCCCGGACT
Organism: Tolypeutes matacus; assembly: GCA_026826555.1. Taxonomy (NCBI): domain Eukaryota; kingdom Metazoa; phylum Chordata; class Mammalia; order Cingulata; family Chlamyphoridae; genus Tolypeutes; species Tolypeutes matacus. The sequence goes on from JAKSZT010054478.1 coordinate 6,105,513, forward strand.
TCCTTACAGACTCCAGGTGGCCCAGTTACTGCGACTGACATTTCAAACCGAGTGTTCCTGATTGCAGCTAAGTAAACCCCTCACCCACCCCAGTGATCAATCCCCACTGCTATCATCCAGGGATTTCCCTCCAACCCACTCCCAGCCTTTAAAAAGCTGGGGGTCCTTTGTTTCAAGGTGAGTTCTTTCTCTCCCCTGGAAGCTCACTGAATAAAGTCAACCTTGTCCAACACCATGCAGTGCAGTTTCTTCCTTTGACAACTTAATTTTTGTTTTTAAAAGGAGATACTGGGGATTGAGTCAGGAACCTCATACTTGGGGAAAAGGCACTCAAACCACTGAGCTACACTTGCTTCTGGACAACTTAGATTTTTAACTAAGTTAACAGCCTAACAGCCAAATAGCTCCACTTAAAAATATAAATATACAAATCTATAGACACAAAATGCAGACCAGTTGTTTGCTGGGACCAGGGAAGGGATTGGGGGTTGTCTTTAAACCTGCAAGAAGGAAGTTTTGGGGTGATGGAAATGAGGCAGGTTAGCATAGGAAACAAGGGAAGGCAGCTACTGGAAAACAAAGCCATAACTGTTGGAGCCAAAAAACCTGCCAGGGACCTGGTCACGAGGTCCCATTTGAAACTCCCAGGCTCAGAAGAAGCTCCAAACGGAAGGCCTCTCCATTGGTTCCCTGAAAGCTAACAGGTGCAACCTGAGTGGTCCATAGTATGAACCAATAGGAAGGCAGAAAGACAGCCATTGAGGACAGCAAATAGCTAAGATCCCTCCTTAATATGGGGAAGGGGGAGGAGGAAGAGCCAGCCTTAAGTGTTAAGGCTCAAAGAGACCCCAGCCCCAGCCCTAGGGCATGCCTCTCCCTTGAGGGTGCCCGTGTACACCCATGTCTCAGTGTGCTCTTTCCCTTTCTCTCAACAAACCCTTTTGCTTGCCTCATTAACCTGGCTTGTCTTCAGATTCTTTCTCATGATGTAGCCAAGAAATGTTCTGAATCTGGAATGTGGGGATGGTTGCCCAACTCTTAAATAGGATTCCCAAATTTAGCAAATAAAAACACAGGGCATCCAGTTAAATTTGAATTTCAGATCAATGAAAAATACTTTTTTTTTAAAGTATAAGTATGTCCCAAATATTGCAGGGACATATTTATACTAAAAAAGGTATTTGTTGTTTATCTGAAATTCAAATTTCACTGGGCATCCTCTATGTTACCTAACTTTAAAATTCATTGAGTTACACACTTACAATAGGTGAATTTGTTGGTATGTAAATTATGCTTAGTAGAGCTGTTAAGAAATTTGTCACAGTGTCTAGAATAATATATGTATGTGGAGATATATATATATTATTTTTTCCTTTTGCACACCCTCTCCCCTTTCTTCCTACTCCCATCCTGGGCAAAATACAACAACAAAAACCACACTCACCAACCCAGGAACCCATAAGTCACCAATGTAGAAAATCTTCTAAACAGTTAACTTTGTTTCCATGGGGCTTAGAACCCAAGGAGGGCTAGGCTTCAAGATCAAAACGCCACAGCACAAACCAGGGAGCCTGGCGCGGCCCTCTGCTTGCTGGGTGCTGCACACCCTGAAGGCACCACCAACCTGCTGCCCACAAGCCAGCGATGGGTACAGCCCACCCAGCGCTCCTGCGCGGACTGGCAATGGGCTGCAACGACGAGCAAGAGGCCTGCCTCCCTGTCCCTGGGGAGGCCGCCATCTTGTGGGATGCAAGTCCTGAACACTCCTAAGTCAAATATCACACACACCATCACTAAAAGCAAAGAGATTCATGATAACAATGTATTTTTTCTTTTTTTCTTTTAACAATGTTTGCTTATTTGTTTATTTTGAGGTACCCAGGACAGGGATTGAACTGGGACCTGGTTATGTGGGAAGCCAGCGCTCAACCACTGAGCCACAGCTGCTCCCTAATTACACACACACACACACACACACATATTTTAATGCTGTTTAAGTTCTTTGTACAGAGGAAGAGACAAAAGAATTAGAAGCTAAGCTCGGGGGAAGAATTTGGGATTCCAAAATGGGATAGAGGCAGTACATGTTAGGATCTTGGCAGCAGCCAAAATGGACTATTTTGTGACCAACAGAGCGGTTTGTGGGAACTATAAAGTTGGGGCATAAGCTAAGCTGGAACGAGGGTGCTGAATTATTAGTATAAACTAGGGAGACGGGACAAGCCCCCTGAGGGGCTCTGTGTGGGGGTCCCTGCTGCTCTTGACGCCTTGCTCCGGTAACTGCGGTTCTTGAGCTTCTTGTTGTTTTCCCTGACTATGCTTGTATTTTGCTTTCTTGAGTTTTGCTCTGTGGTTCTTGAACCAAACCTGCAGCACGGTTGGGTGCATGCCCATTTTAAAGGCCATTTCTTTCTGAAGACCCGGGTGTGGGTACGGGTTCTTGCTGAACAAGATCTTCAGGTCTTCTAGCTGCTTTTCAGTGAATACAGTTCGCTTCCTTTGTGGATGCCTCTGGTGCTTGTATTTTCAATGCCAAGATCTGGGAGACAACTCCTCGACTGAGTGATTAAAAGTCACATCACTGGGCTCACCAGCTGGGAGACACCTATACGGTGTGCCTCCTGTTTTGATGGGAGAGGAGCACCTTTAGGAAGGTCCTCTGAGTCTGTCATCTTTCAGGTGTTCAGACCCAGTGACAAGAGCTGCCCAACAATATATTTTTAATGAAAAAAGAAGAAAAAATCACTTTTTCTCCCTCCTGTGGGAGAGAACAAAAATTTTTTCCACCTGCAATAAAATTAACTTTCATATATATGTGGGGTTTCCTATAGAATTCATTTTGCAAACAATAAGACAATGTCAGCTTTTTAGATTTCTACTCATGGATAGAATATACCAGAATATACCCAGCCACCTGCTGGTCAATCTGGCTCCAAGCAATCCAGGTACCAGATTCTGGACCACTGTCAAAAGTTAGGATAATGTGCTCCTTAAAATTCCTCCCACCTGAGATCCCATCGTGAAGACTTAGTTAAATGCGCTGCCTGGTGACTGACTCACTAAATTTTTCTCCTATTGAATATGTACAGTGAATAGCACCCACCCACCCACCCTCCCCGAGATCCCCTAGCATCGAGGAACGTCACACTAAGTGCACGGAAACCAGCTGCTTGAGCGCGTGTGTGAACCTGTCAGCCTAAGACTCCCTTTACTAAACGAGCAGGAAGAGAAGGCCCTGCGCGTCGTCGTCACGCAGAGCCAAGGGTATACCTGGCCCTAGCGCCCCGCTCGGCAGTTCGGCGGCGCCCGCACCCGCAGCCCTCGCCCGCAGCGCGCCCCTGCTCAGGGCTCGCCTGGGATTTGAGCCCCGAGCCCCGCTGCTCTCTGCTCAGTTCGACCTCCTCCAGCTTCGGCAAGGTTGGCCCTTGTCTATTAGGAGCTGTGATTAATCAAGCACACACGTAAATAAATAATAGGACAATTATTGACTGCTTGGTAAATGCCCTTTTGGATAAAGCCTTCCCAGTTTCTGAGAGAGAAATAAAGCGGGGGGTGAAAAGGTAGGAATCGGAGTTCCTGACAACTCCACAACAGCAGAGAACATTTCGCACCTCTCGTAATCAGAATATCGGTGGTGAATTCTGAACAGGACTGAGAAAAAGCAGCTCGTCCCCAAGCGCCAGGCTGTCACATGCACCTGAAGGCACTTGTCATCTAATAACCGGATTCCTTTACTAAGCTCCTCACTTCATCTCCCCACTCCCACCCGCGCCCGCTGGCTTGAATTAGGAGGGCATTTCTAAAGGGAGCTTCATTTTTTTTTTTTTTTAAACTTCCAGGGACGCAAAAGAGAAGCAAGCAAAAATAAAAAGACGCCACAGGCATTTATTGCTAATAAATGCGCGCGCTCTGCATTGCCGAGCCCAATTCTAAACTACACAAACTTGACAATGGCGCCATCTAATGGAAGATTAGACGGTTAGACAAAAAAAAAAATCATTTCTTTTACACAGTAGATTGTTTTTAAAAATCAGAATTTTTAACACTACTGTATGGTTTCAAGTAATTATTTTCAGATATAAAATTAATATCTGTGGAACATATGTACTTTGGAAAACATAAATCAAGGCAACAAAATGTCCTTGCTGACAAAACCAAATATTTCACATAAATATGTAATCCAAAATTACTTAAAACACAAAATCAAGACTTTGAAAAGAGTTTGTTGAGGTTTGTTGCTCTCTTACAGAGGAACATCTAAAATATTATACTCAAACTTTATCAGTGCTTGAGAAATATGGTTTCAATGATAAATAGTTCATGAAGACTTATTGAATTTTTACAGAGATGAGTATTGGAGCAGGGTTAGAGGAGAAGTCTTGGAAAACTGGATTTTCAGCCAAAACTGTAGACAGCATTTACAGACCTCTAAGTTGGCTTGGGCGGAGCCTGGGGAGCTGCCCATGGCCTTCCTCTAGGCCGTCTGGAGGACCACCTTGCCTGGAAGTGCCCTGAGCGTTCCTGCACATCCCTAGCAGGGACCGGGCGATGAGGAGGGGAGCAAAAGCCCAGCCCCTTGCCTCAAGGTGGATCAAACTGTGTGGTGTCACCCACGCCCAGCGCTGCCCCGGCCCTCCCCGTGGGATCAGCCGAGGGGCAAGTTGAGCCAGAACCGCATCCTTGTTCCTTTAGCCGACTCCCTCCCCGCTCCTGAGCCCTCTCCCTCTCAGTGACCTCCTCAGGAGTCTCGTCTGGGGCTCTGCTGCCCAGGAACCCAGCCTCAGACTGGCACAGGCGGTGTCTGCATCTCTCTTCATCTCTGGGTGATGGCGTCAAAGACGTAGATTAAGGCAACCACTTTAAGTATTCTCCTGATAAAGTTATGTTCACTCCCTTTCATCAAATGGGCAACAGAAAGAATTAAGTAATGTATCTCAAGACTTGGGGTGGAGACCATGAAAACTGGAAGGCTGTGGCACCTTGGTGGGAAGTCTGGTGTCCGAGCTTTAGGAGCAGTTAGGAACCTGTATTGAGCTGTGCACATTCTCTTTCATAGAATTGATAAGGTCGTGGATTGGAAAATGAAAGACTTTAGGGGGCTTTATCCTTAATTAGTGATATTCTAAGAGTGACGGCCATCCTTTTAGATATACAGGATTAATTTGATGAATGAAAGAGAAGTGGAAGGTGTATAAAAATGAAGAAATACGGCATACCACTCATAACAAAACAAAATAAAGACATTGATTATGAGAGAAAAACTTAGATTTTTAAAATAAATTTTATGAAAATGAATTTGTTTGAGGGCAAAAGTGACAATAAATGAAATTTAAAGTCATTTAAATTTATTGACTCTTGATGCTTGATCAGTGGTATTTATAAAGTTCTGGATAAATAAAATTAAACCATTGAATGAAATAATTTGGGGGACTTAGAACTATTAGGTATAAAAAATATTGGCTATTTGAAAGTTTCAAACAGCATAAGGGCTACAAAATTTTTAAATTTTGTAATTGTTCTTATTCATCAAGGGCTGATAATTGAATCCCATGATTCACACTGGCATGAAGAGAAGTTCTCTATTTATTGAGATTATGCATTAACCAAGGACACCAATTTCAGGAAATTCATTGGAAAAGTTCAAGGCATTTCCCAGGTCAAATCATCCCAAACAGTGAGTTCTGTCTCAAATACCACACCAACCATTTCTAAACATCAACAAAACTTTGGAAATTTTTAGGATGATTTAATTAATTATTTGTATGAAACCTTACATCACTGATAGTTTTATAGTAAAGCTTTGGTTACTTAGAGACAAAGGGCAAAACATTTTAATTTTTGTAATTCGTGAATTGAGTTACATATTTACATATTTACAGGACTTTACTGGTTGCTAAATATTTTTACTATCACCTCTGCACACCTCATGGAGGTTTTGTAAGGATAACATGGGATTATTAGCATAAAGCTCTTAGCACAACAGAAAAGAATAAGTATTAACTTGATTGTTTTATTACTATATTATTGCTATAAATCTTAATATGGTGAATCACTGTGGACCACAACAACGTGTGTTGATGTGGATTTGGTCCCAAGGAGTGCTCTGGGGTCCACGGCTACATTTTTCCTGTTCCTGTTTCAGACCTCACCTCTGACCTACTGTGTAAACCTTAGGCAAATGACTGTCCTTTTTCGGGCCTTCAGTAAAGCGCTCCTACTAACAGCTGTGAGTTGCACTTCTCTTGGCTTCAGCTGCCGCTTTTGTGTCTGAGGTCTGCCCACTTCCTGTCCCACTGAGCGCTTCACACACAATGCTCCAGACACAGCAGCTTTTGCCAAAAACCGCCCTCCACCCCCACACCCCGCTCGCCATGCTCAAGGTTCTCCACACCCAGCCTCACACTCGGCCCAGGCAGGCGTGGATGAGATGCTGGCGGCAAAAGGGTCAAGCCCTCTGAAACCTCCAATTCCCTTTAGCTGAAATCCTGGCATTGAGGGGTATCCTATTGGATATTTAACTTGTGGACTTCTTTCCCTGCCTCTTCTTTAACTTTTGCAGCTATCTGGACTGGATTAATAGGGTTTTAAAAAAGCAGGACCACTGGGATGTTAGTGTTTTCCACAAATCCTTACTGGGAAGTGGGCCTGCTTAGTACTTTCTAAACGCTCCAGTGGGTTCGTGGTTGTTGGGGATGGAATCACGCCCCCCACAGAAGGCGTGTGCATGTCCCAGCTCCTGGTCCGTTTGTAAATAGGACCTTGAAGATGTTATTAGCTAAGGTGTGCCCTAACTGAATGAGGTGGGCTTACGCCGATATGGCTGAAGTCCTTATAAGCAAAGGAAATTGGACACAGAAGAGAAGCCTTGGGGAACAGCCAGAAGCCAGAAGTCAACAGAACCAGAAGAGGAAAGAGAAGACACCACCATGTACCTTGCCATCTCACAGAAACCCCAAAGAACCCCAAAGATTGCTGGCCAACCTAGGAGGAAGCAAGCCTCTGAACCAATAAATTGTTGTTGTTAAGCCAGCCTGTTGTATGGTATATATTTTAGCAGCTAAGGAAACTGAAACAATTGTGATGGCTGAAAATGGGCTTCTCCCATATTTGGAAGGACATTAGCTTGGTGACCCCAAATTCCTGAGAAGTGATTTGATTATACCTTGGGGCCTAAGCCAAAGAGATGAGTGTCCCAGTTTAATGCAGCTCCTCCCACCCCCCACCTCCATTCTACCTCCCACTTCCTCTATTTGATGGGTTAAGGAGAGGGTCCCAACATGGGTTGACCAGCTGTACCACCCTCCTTGCCCCATGCCCAGACCTTCCTTCTCCTATCCCTTTGGTGCTCTTCACACTTCAAGTAGTGAAGTAGTCATACTTCAGTCCCCCTGGTCCTATTTATGCATATTCTTCTGTCACTGGAGGATTCACCATAACAAGCCTATGTAAGTCCCCTGATTCTGAAATCACAGAGGTAGCAGCATCTTTTAGAGGTCACCTACTTAATCCCCTGCTTCTAGGATGTTGGTTCTCAAACATGAGTGTGCATTAGAATTATTCTGGAGCCCTTATTAACAATCAGAGTCCCACAGAAACAAAGTAGATTAGAGGTTTCCAGGGGCTGGGGGGGAGTGGGGAATGGGAAGTTATTACTAATTGAGTACAGAGTTTCTGTTTGGGGTGATGGAAAAGTTTTGGAAATGGATGGTGATGACTGCATAATATTGTGTATATTCTGAATGTACTTAATGCCACTGAATTGTTGACTTAAAAATGGCTAAAATGGCAACTTGTATGTTATATATATAAGCCCAATAAAAATCTTAAAATATATAGATTTTTAAAAATTTCAGAGTTCTAGGTTCATCCCCAATAGGTTGGGGGTGGGGCACAGGAATCAGCATTTAACAAAATGAGGAGTTTCTGATTCCATGCTTGCATGTATGTCTGCTCGAGACAGTCAATATTTGCTATCTGAGACTAAACCAAACTTGCACTAAATTCCTTTCGATGTAGGTCAAGTCCAGAGAGAGATAAGCAGGTGGATTTACACAAAGGCAATGTAGTAGTCCGATTTTCCTTTCTTTTTGCCACTAGCTTTTCAGTCAGCCTGAGTCAGGAGCAACCTGCCACATCTCTCTAGTCTTACAGAAACTGATGGGGAAATAGAGTTTGGTCAAACCAACCACTCATATTGTGCAAAGCTTGTCCTGATCCTCCAATTTCCTTAACTCACTCAAGAAAAGAAGAAGTTCTGTAAATGTTTCACCACAATTGCGCCACTACATCTCCTCTGCTCTCCTCTCTGATTTCATTGGGGGAAATGTGGAGCCATTTGAACAAGCTATTCTTTTGGGGCATTTTTTCCTCTGTCACATGTAAGAACCACTTATCTTGAGGTTTGAATCTCCAAACCAAAACGTGATGTGGAAAATGAGCTTTCTCATGCTCCTTTTCTGTCTTTCAGTTCAAAAAGCTGCAACGGATTGTAAGACAAGAACAAACAGTAAGTTTCATTTACTTCTGTCTTACTAAAAACGGTTTTATTGAGATGGAGAGATTGTTATCTTTAAACATGATCGTTCATGGATAAGTTTTTCTATGCTTTTAGATGAACAACCAAAGAGTAAAATCTTTTCAATCACCTCCTATTTGAAATGATTGAGAGATGAAGAATTTTCTTTTTTGTCTGTTTTTTATTATTATTACTACTGAAATAATGAAACTGCTCTAATAATGATTGAAGTGATGAATGCACAACTATGTGATTATACCAAATACCATTGATTGTACACTTTGGATGAATTGTATGCATTATTAATATGTATCAATAAAATTGATTTGTTAAAAAAAATGATTTGGGTCGGGGTGGGAGGCTGGAGAATTTTCCTGAGACTCAGAGACAAAATATTGAGTGTTTTTACAATGAAATTTTTCTTTGTTGCACTTGTTATTGTTTAATTAGAAAACCAACACTAAAAATAGACATTGGTAGACAGTTTATCATCATGGAGCTAAACTGTCTTGATCTTCGTGGTTCTATGATTTAGCCGCGTCAGCCTGGGCACAGGATACCACTACTTTAAGCTTAATTCTTTCGTCTGTGAAATGGGGATAATAAAAGCTCCTACCTGGAAGGGGTGGCTGTGAGGATGGAAAGAGACAATCCATGCTCCTCAGCACAGATCCTGGGGTATAGTGAGCCATCAGTAGATGTTAGCCATGTTTTTCATATGAAATGTGAAATCCTGTTACACATGCCTCCAACTCTCTCTCCCCTTGCCCACCTGCAGAGGCAACTACTGCTAACATTTTCTGTGCAAGATCATAGTAAGCAAACTCTTCTGTGACTTCTCTTTTTTTTTACACAGCAATATATCGTATACATCTTTCTAGGTGGTACATGGAGATTTACCTCAGTCTGTTCAACAGCTGCATGGCATTTTCTAATATGACTGTGCTGTAATTCATTTAGTCATACCCTTATTGATTGTTCCACTGTTTTGTTTTTTTTGGTAGCACAAACAACGCTGCAATGAACTTCCATGTACATCATCTGTGAGGGAGTCTCTGTAAGATAAAATCCATGAAGTGAAATTGCCAGGTCAAAGCACATATACAGTTTTAAAAATTTATTAGAGAAGTGGTTAGAAAAATACAGTTTCCATATACCCCTCCTATTATTAACACCTTGCATTAGTGTGGTACATTTGTTACAATTGATGAAAGAATATTACTATGGTTGTGCCATTAAAGTCCGTGGTTTACATTAGGGTTCACTGTTTGTGTTGTACAGTCCCACAGTTTTTTAAAATTTTTTATTCTAGAATATAGATGTAACACCTAAAATTTACCCTTTTTAGCCACATTCACATTTATAATTCAGTGATGTTCATTACGTTCACAGTGTTATACTACCATCACTGTTTTCCATTACCAAAACTTTTTTCCATCACCTCACATAGAAACTCTGTGCAATTTAAGCATTAACTCAAACGGCATGCACATTTAAATTGTTACAGATGCTGCTCAGCTGCCCTCCCAACAGGCTGAGCCTGTACGTGGTCACCAAGAGTGTGGAGGAGCGTGGGTTTCCCACACCCTCCTCCACAGCGGGTACAATCCTCTTTTAAATGTGTGCCGATCTGAGGGAAAATCGGTATCTCAGTGTTATTTTAACTTGCAGTTGCCTCATTACTAGTGAAGCAGAACAATTTTTCTTATGAGCTATGGACGCTCTGACATTTCCACATAAAGGAAATTCAATGGCTATCTGGTGGTAAAGGGAAGCTAGGCCTTGTCTTGAAATTGGGCTTACATAAGCCTGAGAACAATGTTGATTGTCCAGTGGGAGGAAAGCTGATGGCATTTTAAGGGGTGGCTAATGCCTCTCCTCTACCAAGTTACCTCTTGATCCACCACTGTTTAATGGCCATGGGCATTTCTTTTGGAAATTATCTATTCATATTATTGTCCCATTTTTATTTGATTGTCTTTTTCTTATCGGTTTGCACCTGATTTATGGATATAAAAAGAATCCTTTGCTTTTATTTACGCTTTAATTGTTTTGTTGTCTTTTAATTTTGCCATAGAGAAGTTTTAATTTTGCGGGGGTAGTCCATTTCTTCAGTCTTTTCTTTATGGTTCCTAATTTTTGTGTCTTACTTGGAAGACCTTTTCCTACTTGGTGATATAAAAATATTTCCCTATATTTCTTTTGATCCTTTCACATTAGATTTTATCGTGAGGGTGTTTTTTCCACCTAGGAGTTTGTAAATAATAAAAAACAAACAAGCTATCAAAGACTACTGGGATAATGTGAAAAAGACTCAGGAGTTAATCTGAAGAGGGTCCCAGTGGCCACAAAAAAGGGATAATAAGAATAATAACTGCAGTGGATTGAAACACATCAAAGGTGTTTAAGTCTATGAGTTCATAATTATTAAAAGAAAAACAACAATAAAAGGAAAACATCTCCCTGTGTTCACCTCTGTAAGATGCTAATGAACCAACTCCTTATTTTCAAAACTGGGTAATAAAGGGAAGGAATCAAGCATTTATCCTGCCTTTTCTATGCAAGCTGTATCTCAGTGTAACCATATAGCTAACAAGGACAAGTTTCTTTTTATATACCTAGTCCAGATCATAAATGAAGGAGGAGTAATAGAATTCATATATCAGCATTTTGCAACCTCTAATAAGATAATGCTTCTAGGCAATTCTCAGTTATCAAAGCTACTAACAAACCAAAAGAGAGATAATCAGACATTGCATGCTTCCTAATGGAAGTACATACTACTTCCTATGATCAATTCTTGTTAAGTATAAGCTAATTTGAATCTCATCAAGCCTCTAGATCTAATTACTGATTTACCAGAACTGTAGGGACAGAGAAACATGGTAAACGATAGCACTGGGATATGATCAACAAAATCCAGGCTATAGAAAGCACTGCAGAACAACTTGCTGGCTTCAACAAATAAACAAGGGTGAAAAAGAGAGATGGAAGAGTTTATAGATTTTAAAATACTTATGAAACATACTAACCAATTGCAAAGGACCATATTTGGATCTTAATTCAACCACAAGTTTTTTTCATAAAAATCAGACAAATGGGGGAATTTGAATACTACGTAGATAATTGATATTTTTAAAGTATTAATTTTTAGCTGTGATAATGGTATTGTTATGTTTACAAAAAAGAGTCCTTCAAAGTACAAACTATTAATATCCTCTAGCCAAGGGTTACCAGGAACACATGTGTAGTTGAACAAAGTTGGGTTTATTGGCTTGTTGCAATGAGGGAGAACACATACCATGGAAAACCATGGGACACCTAAGGAAGAAAGTCAGAAAGGACTCACTGTAGGATTTGGACTGGTGTTAGGTGATTTGGAGCAAGATTCAAAGCAGTGGAATTTGCTCTGGATTGGATACTTTCAGGAAATGGAAGTAGTTCTATGATTGAGTGTCTTAATAATTCTTATTTAGAAGGCAAGAAGACTAGAGCGAGGCTAAAGCTGTGGTTGCTCGTAATAACCAGTGTAGGGGATGTTTGGCTATTTTGTGGCTTGGACAATGTTTACATTTTTATCTGTGTTCAGACATGGAGTAGCCTTGGTTTTGTCTTGATCTGTCACGGTCACAGAGTGGTCTTGTCTAGTGTTGGTGAAATTGTCTATGTTAAATCGCAGAATACCAAAGCCAACTATGCATGTCAGCTCAGTTCCTAGCTAGATCAGTTTCCAGCTGTCAGAGACTCTCTTTCTTTCTCAATACTGAAAGTTATGGATGACATAACATGCAGTCTGGAATTTGCTTTAAATAACGGAGAAGTGGGGCAGATGAAACAAGTGACCATGAGTTGATCACTGTTGAAGGTGGGTGATAGTTACATGCGGGGTTCTATACTCTCCTCTCTACTATCATGTTTGAAATTTTCCAAAATAAAAATAAATTAAATAATGGGCAAAACAAGCCACCGGACATAATGTTTGGTCATAGAAACAGGAATTGCTTTAATATTTCTAAGTCAGCATAGCTGGTCTTAAGAGAGTCCTCTTCAGGCTCCCAATGGCAAGAGAGACAGCAAGCACAGAGGGCTGGCCCGGGCAAGTGTCATCCTCCCTCACCGTGAGGGCCTCTGCAGGCACTGAGGCTGCCTCACACCCAGCCGTCGGCCTGGCTCTGCAGGCAACAAGAGTGTGCCAAGAACGGACGGTCCCCACCACTCTGACCCACAAAACTGTGGCTGCACGACTACTGAGTTATTATCAAGGAATGCCAACAAGAACTTGTTTCATTGTTTTGTTTTTCAGAATTCCCTTTACCGCGTTTGTACTCCGAAACCAGCGAGGTCACAAAGGGCCAAAATGTATCTCTGGTTTGTTCCATTGAGGACAAATCAATGAATATCACCTACTCCCTGTTTTGGGGTGAGAAACACCTGGGAACCCAGGACGGGGAAGGAGGACCCAAGATTTTTAACCTAAGGATCTCAGAAGCCCGTGATTTGGGCCCCTACAAATGCAAAGCCCAGTTTTTCAATTGTTCAAAATATAGTTATAAATTCAACTTCATATCTGTAGGTAAGTAGAGGACTTGTTACTGGGAGCCCTGTGATTTGTGGGATTCTTCCTGTTCCGTTAAGGTCTCTCCATGCCGTTTATAAGCACTTACTCAAGAGTCTAGAAAGTGTGTCACCAAGATGATATTCTTAATAATTCAATTTTTGCTTTCTCTTTCAAAGGCTTTTGACTATTTCAGATAATGATAGGCTGATTACCTTAGACAAAACGTCTTATACCTCAACAGTTTTCCAAATTATTGTGATAATTTCTAATTACTTTACTCCATGATTCCTGTCAAGTAGGGAAAAATTCCTTTTTCTCTGAAGACTCAAGTAAGACATTCTGGAATCAGTGTTGAGCCCTGAGGAGAGGCTCTTTAAAGCCCCAACCAGCTCACCCATCATCTCCCCTTTGCAGTGACCACCTACCAGGTGTTCCCTTGACCAGCACTCCTCCTGCCCAAACACATTTTCTTACCTCTGTATTTTTCTTTCCCATCTTCCCACCCTAAGCCTCTCACAACCCAACATTAATAGCCTCAGTTGTGAAGGTGACCTTGCTAATGGGCTCCTGGGAGAGGGGAGGGGGTCTTATAAGCAATACACGTACATTTTATCTGGATTCTTCTAAACATAGAGCCTCTGACTTTCCAGATCAACTCTGTGAGTTGTTCTCTAGGTCTGTGCTGTCCAGAACAGAAGTCACTGGCCATGTTTATTAAAACTATATGACAATAGGGGAGAAGATGTGGCTCAAGCAGTCAAGCACCTGCCTCCCACATGGGAGGTCCCGGGTTCAGTTTCTGGTGCCTCCTAAAGAAGACAAACACCAAGCAAACAATGAGCAGGCAATGAGTAAAAACAAACAAGCAGGGAGCAGATGTGACTAAAGCAGTTGAGTGCCCGCCTCCACATGGGAGGTCCCGGATTCGGTTTCTGGTGCCTCCTAAAGAAAAAAAAAAAAGACAACAAGCAGACAGTGAGCAAAAACAATGAGCACATAATGAGCAAAAACAATGAGAAAAAAAACAACAATGAATAAACAGACGAGGGAGCCGTCTCAGGGGGTGAAAAAAACTTAAAAAAATTTTTTTTTTATGACATAAAAAGTCAGTTCCTCAGTCTCATTAATCATATGTCAAGTGCTCAATAGCCACAGGCGGCTGGTGGCTGCCATCTTGGGCAAGGCAGACATAAAAGATTTCCATTATTAGAGAAAGTTCTATTGGATGCTACTGCTCTAGGGCAATGGTTCTTAAGTTTTTAGGTTATAACTGTCTCAATAATGTAATGGTAACAATGGATACTTTCTCCAGAGAAATGTGCTTAAGACTAGAGATGCAAATTTTGCATAAGCCCATAAGCCATGGACTCCAGTTTAGAGCCAACAATCTTAAGACAATTTTGGACGCAAACAGAACAGAAGCCATAATTATAAAAGCAGTGTGGAGAAGAGGGAAACCCCTGCAAACATGGTACTGGACGTGGTGGGTAATGTGAGAACAGCAACCCAGCTGATAATAGTTTCTAGTGGTCAGACTCCTGCTGGACTGGGTAGCCTGGTATTGTGGAAAGAGCAATGGAGTGGGCATCATTCTACCACTAGCTTTCTGTGCAGCCTTGGATAGTCCATTTGGCTATGCCTTAGATACCTCCAATTATCAAGTACTATGGTTTTAACTGTGGGTGAGAATTTCAGGCCATGGTGGGTAGAATGTGGTAGGGAGGTTAGGCACTTACTTGGCAAGGAAAGCATCTGATTGCCTTTCAGATCACTGAGATTTGGTTTGAGAAAAGATGAGGGAAGGTAAGAGCTACCATTGGTGTGGGTCTGCCTCATTTAAATAACAAGTGTCTACATTCATGCAAGGAATAAATCCAGTCTTCGAGGGTTTATGAACTTGAGGACTGAGGCTTTAACTCATCTGATGGCTTAATCTCAGGCCTTCATTTCCTGAGCTTCTGCCCCACAGACATATAAAATTCTCCCACACCTACCTGTATTAGTCTGCCAAACGGGTGCTGATGCAAAATACCAGAAATCTGTTGGCTTTTATAAAGGGTATTTATTTGGGATAGAAGCTTACAGTTACCAGGCCATAAAGCATAAGTTACTTCCCTCACCAAAGTCTGTTGCCACGTGTTGGAGCAAGATGGCTGCTGACATCTGCCAAGGGTTCAGGCTTCCTGGGTTCCTCTCTTCCTGGGGCTTGTTTCTCTCTGGGCTCAGTTGCTCTGCTCTCTCCACAAGGCCAGCTGTAAACTATCACGTGAACCTCTCGTCTCTCTTCCCAGGGCCTCTGCCATGTCTAATGGAGACTTCTCTCCTTCCTCACGTATTTGCTTCTCTGTGTGTTTACTCCCTGGGGCTCCAGCATTCAAAACTCCAACCTCCCTTCTCTGTGGTGCGGTTTCTCTGTGAGTCTCTGCCCTCCAATGGGGCTGGGACTCAACGTCCTACTGACATGGCCCAATCAAAGCCTTAATCATTATTTAATCAAGTAAAAGTGAAACCTCTGAATCTAATACAATCTAATATGCCCAGAGGAACAGACCAGTTTACAAACATAATCTAATATCTATTTTTGGAATTCATAAACAATATCAAACTGCTACACTGCCTTCTTAATAAGTGCATCAATGCACAAGTTTTCTGTGCATAAGTGTCCTGTAAATTTTACAGCAATTATACTGTCCTGTAGAACTGTTTGCTAGATTATAAAACTTGTATCATCTTCAGTTAAGTCAGATCAGTAGACAACAATTGGGTGGCTACTCTGAACAAATGCTGCCAAGGATTCGACAATGAATGCCTAAGACATAATCTTGTCTCCAGCCCAGTATGGGAAATAAGCCATGAAAGCAAATTCATTAATTATTGATTCACTCATCAAATAGTTAATGAGTACTCAGATGTGTCGAGCCCTTGAAAGACATTGGTTCTTGCCCTCATTGAGTTTACAGTCTAGTAGGGAGACATAAAACCCAAGTACAAAACAAATAAACTCATAATCACAAATTGTGTTGATTGTTATAAAGGAAAAGAAATGGGTACAGTGATGGAGAAAAGTAGGGGAAGCAGGAGGGACTTAATTGAATAAGATAGTTAGTGAAGGCTTTTCAAAGGGATGACATTTAAGGGTAGCCCCAAAGGATGAGAAGGAATTAGCTGTGTGAAAAGAGAGGGAAAAAGGACTCTGGTCAGAGGAACAATCACATGTAGAGGGGCTCCAACTTGGTAAAGACCTTGACTGGTTCAAGGATCTAAAAGGAGGCCAGTATGTCTGGAGGTCAGATGAAAGGAGAGTGACCCAAGTTGAGGCTGGAGAGGAAGGAAGGGGCCAACTCAGGTGGGGCTTGGGGCCACGGGAGGAGTTTAGACTCTATTCCATGTATAGTGGGGAGGTGTGGGGAGTGTCAAGACCCAATTTACCATCCTTGAAGTTAATTCATTCTGCAGGGTTGGGGGTGGTGAACCAGTGGAGAAGGGGGGAGGATTGGTTGGGAGGATCTCAAAGATATCCAATAGAAAAACAAAGGTGCTAGTGGTGGCATTAAAGATGGACAGATGTGGGGGCGGATGTGGCTCAAATGGTTGGGCATCCGTCTCCCATATGGAGGGACCTGGGTTCGATCCCTAGACCTCCTGGTAAAAATAAAGAAAAATATAGAAGGCACATGGGCCACCAGGCCCTGCGAGCAGGTGTGCCGCCAAGCCCCGTGTGCGGGTGCGCCATCAGGCCCCGTAAGCAGGTGAGCCCCCCAGGCCCTGCGCGTGGGTACTCCGTCAGGCCCCACCAGCAGGAGCGCCATCAGGCCCTGCTGAGCCACACAGCAAGATGATGATGTAACAGGAGAGTGACACAAGGGAGAGGCAAGATGAGACACGCCAAAAAACCAGGAACTAAGGTGGCGTAGATGGTAGGACACCTCTCTCCCACGTCAGAGCTTCCCAGGATCGAATTCCGGTGAAGACAGAAGGAGAAGGATGAGAAGAGAGGGCAGGAAACAGACACAGAGAATTTCCCAGAGAATGGACACACACAAAAACAGCAAAAACAGGGGGGAGGGGGGTAAAAATGGATAAAAGTAAATAAATCTTTAAAAAAAAAAAAAAAAAAAAGGATGGATAGATGTGAATGGAGTCAAGATATATTTTGGAGGAAGAATCAACAGAACTTGCTGATAGAGGTGAGTAGGTATGAAATGCTCATTTTTCATAAATAATTAGGTGTTGGTAAATCAAAGAAATGATTCAACAGTACTTTATAGGAGTTTAATGTCTTTGGGTACAAGAAAAAATAAAATGAACAACGTGGGTCAATGTTCACAAACTCTAGTCTCTGCAGAAGCAAGGGGGGGTGGTTAAATGAAGGAAGCTAAGTGGGGACTGCTGTGGACTGGAGAACACATGTCCCACCTAAAGGAATCCAGTACTACTCAGTTTCATTTTGCCAGGCAGAAAGGTCCAGTAGAGCTAGATATGATTTTTCAAGAGTAGGACCTCATCCGAACTTGCCTAATTCCACCTGTAACGACCCTACTTGCAAACAAGATCACATTCTGAGGTACTGGGGATGAGGACTTCAACCTATCTTTTTGGCAGGCACAATTCAAACTATAACAGTTTTTAACATGCTCTTTCATCTTCCTAGAGCCAGTGGCCAAGCCTGTGCTGGAAGTTAAGGTCATTCAAGCAGGAACAGACCAACACGTAACACTACGCTGTATCTCACACATTGGCACACTGCCTATCAACTACACTTTCTTTGATAAAAATGGCGCCATATCACCGACTATTTCCAAGGATGCCAGGGTGCATGCTGAATTTAACTTCACCAAGAAGAGCACTGGAGAAGTGGAAGAGTACAGTTGTGAAGCTAAAAACAGATTGCCCAACGATGCAAAGTACAGCCAGCCCATCACCATGCCCTTAACAGGTAAGAGCCACCTAAGCCAGTTTTCCACAGGGTCTGGAATTGCTTCCAGAAGCTGCAGCTGCTCTTCTACCCACCCACTTTCCACTGTGGCCACTTGCTTCCCAACACCTTCCCTCCGGAGGGTCCACACAGACACGGATGGAATTGCTTTCTGCCACAAGGAAACCATATAAGAGCCTAGAAGCCAGGACAGGAAGGAACCTTGTGGTGAGATTTCCTGACCTGTCCCTATTTCTTGCTCTGCCTTTCCACTACCCAGGTTTTAAGCAGCCACATGAGAATGTGCATTGGTCTTGGAGCTGCCAGGTTGCTTGGCTTTTGCTTTTTCATCTTTTTTTTTAATTATTAACTTCTCATACTTGTGCCAGCCCACTTGGCTGCTTATTGCCCCACTGCTAAGGTTTGGTGAGCCTGGACATCAGCACCGCCCTTAGCCTGTGAGGGGCTCCCTTGGCCAGAGCCCTGGGTTTGGGGATATACTGTACTGGAACTTCTGGGCCATGCACCTTCCCATGGGCTGAGGAATCAGGGCCCACAGGAACGTGCCCACCTGGACCCTATGGCCTGCACCACACACTAGGACCTGGACCCAAATTCCCTGCCCAATCAGACCTGAACTGGCTTCCAGGGCCTGCACAAGTCTCTTCCCCGGCTGATCCTCCCCAGGGTGGGCTGCAGTGTGGATGTGAGCTTCCCTGGACCTGAGCCAAGGGGGCTGTTGGTGGAGGGGTGTGGATGGCATTTGGACATGCAGGCTGGGGATGCACATACCTGTAGGTCAGAGCCCGGGCAGGAGGCGAAGCAGGCTGGGGCGAGGGCTGGTTCTCCCCAAGCTGCCATGCTCTGGTGCAGAGCTCCTCAGAGTCTGAGAATTCTAGACCCAAACCTGGCCTTGCAGATCCTTATGAAGATATAGTTTTCAAGGCAGGAGAAGGATGGGACAAAAACAGAGGACACACTTGGGGTCTGAGCATTTTGTTGAGCCCCATCCTTGGAAGGACAAAACCTGCACCCTGATATTCAGTAAGTTCTAACCAGTGAGGCAGCCTGTCCGGGTCAGCCCTGGAGTCAGGCTTTTGACTACACATCCAAGCCCTTCCATTTATTAGGAAAGTCACTTAACCTCTCTGAGCCTCACTTTCCTCATCTGTGAAAGGGGAGTGATCCCAATAAATAAGGCAGCACATGTGAAGTACTTAGCACAATCCTGCGTGCAGTTAATATTCATAAATGGTCAATGTTTGGATGGTGCAAATCATCCAAGCATGGCCAAGCGTTTGCCCAATAAGCAGTCAGGCCTTTCTGATGGTTACGGCCTAGTAATCAGGCTGTTTTCTTTCCCATATATGACCCCTTTATGGGAGACGTACTTGCTCATGACTTTAGGAATCTCGTTTACCAAAACATTAATTCCCAAGAATGGCAGGATCTGTAGCAGCATGGGGATAAGAGGGAGCATAGCAGGTTGACTAACTGGGGAAACAGCCATGCTTGCCCCTTCATGAACACTCAACAGTTCAAAGTCATTGGAAAAGGCAGCTGGGCGGTGACCGGTGATGCTGTCCTCTTTCAGGTGGAGACCACTGTCCCTTCTGCCTGCAGCTGCTGCTTCCAGGGTTATTCTTGGTGCTAATCATAATAACCCTAATTCTGGCATTTTGGATACTACCAAAATTCAAAGCAAGTAAGTTCTTTAGGAGCTTGGCCATCTCCTCACCCCCACCACCACCATGGGCAATGGGTATAGACAGCAAACGCAGAGGTGGGGGCAGAGGGTGAGGAGGAAGAGAAAGGAGAATTAGAAATGGGATGAGATGAAAATGAAAAGAGGAAGATGAGAAAGGGGAGAGTAAGTGAAATAGACTTCCTCAACAGTTCAGACATAGGATAGTTCTCATTTCTCCAGTAAAACTCTTTTATTTAGACTGCCAGCCGTGCCAGCTTCATGGGAGTGCAAGCTGTGTGGTCACACAGGGCCTGTGCTCAGAGGGTGCCACTCTTGCTTTAATGCACTGCTATCACCATCTTGAAATTCTTAATAATTTTTGAGCAAGAGGCCCTGCATTTTCATTTCGCACTGGGCCCCATAAATTATGTAGCCAGTCCTGGTTGCAAGCACTTCCAAGGCAAGAGCTTTGCCTTATGTTTTTCAGCATCATCACTGGGTCTTCCACTTAAAGGAAGCTCAACACATGAAGACAAAAACAGCATTATCTCTCTCTTGCCCACCTTAAGTGCTGCATCCAGCAGGAAACACCTGTATTCAGCGTCCTCAACAGAAGCCAGGGTTACTGTGCTTCACTATTCACATCTTATGACCACCTCTCGTTGAGATTTCAAAATTGCCCTTTCAACTGGTGCACAAGTGGGAGGAATATCAAGATTTGCACAAAAGACCGTTTGTGTCTCACCTCTGCCTCTCACAAGAGAGCAGAGAGGTGTTGGGCAGCCTCCGCCTCTTTGAGTCTCAGCGCCCTGACCAGTCCAATGGGGCCAGGGGAGATACCGACAGAAATAGCGAGAGGGCTAATAACTTAGGTGGCCGTGCATTGCTCCATATCTAGAGAGTCATAGTTCAAAGAAGTCAGGCATTCAGTTGACATGAAACTTGAAAACTGATGAGCAAATGTATACATCTCATTCCTTTCTAAAACTTGACTCCCCTACCTACGAAAAGCCCAGAATCCTGCAAAAATGAAGTTAATATTCTTGATCACTGGCTGGACTGGAATAGTTCTCAACTGGATAACCTATTATCGCTCACAGATATTACAAAGCTTCTTCTAGATTGTCTCATCAAGGAAAGACTGGGTGTCTGACTCTCTCAAGTGTAATCTTATCAGTAGATGCTACTCACAGAACCAGAAGGATAAACCATAAGGGCTCCTAGCTTCGAGGAGGGGGTGCTTTAGACCCCTTGCTACATTCATGGTTATCCTTCATTTGACAACAATCTAGGCCGTTGGGGCAGGTCACTCTTTCTTTCAGAACTTTAGGGACTTTTGCTTCTTGGCTGAATTGATTTAATTTGCTTAATGATTCTGTACCAATTTATGTAGGAAAAGCTATGGGAGTTCAAGTGCCCAAAGACTGTGGAGATACACCCATGCAAATTGGAGAATATGCAAATATCTGTACAAATCAAGAAGGTAAGAGAAGTTTGTGAGGCTTTTGGTTGGTTTGGTTGGTTGCTGGTTTTAGTGTTGCTTTTTTTTTTTCCTAAGATGATACAGACAAGGGTAAAAAAGTAAACAAAAAGAAGAGAATATGTTTCCCTCCCATCCCTGATTTCCAGTCCTGCATTTTGGGGGCAACAACCTGTTTTTTAAATATCCTTCCATGGATATTCTATGTGCTAGCATCTATAAACAAATGGCACACCTTGATTATTTCACCTAACAGCATATCTTGGAAATTTTTTATTAGTTGTACAGGCTCCTACAAATACCACAAACTGGGTGGTTTAAACAGCAGGAAATTTTTGTCTCACAATTTTGGAGACTAAAAGTCTAACCTCAAGATATCAGCAGGCCATGCTGTCTCCAAAGTCCGTAACGTTCTGGTGGTGGCCTCTGTCACCTGGTGATCGACCTCTCTCTGTCTCTTCCCGTGGCTCAGCCTCCATGCCAACTTCCTCTGCTTATAAGTACTCCAGTCACATAGCACTAAGACTCACCCTCATTTGGTTTGGCCTCACCTTATAATGACATCTTCAAAGAGCCTATTTACAAATGGGTTCACACCTACGGGACTGGGAGTTTAGGACTTGAACATGTCTTGTGGAGAACACAATTCAGCCCCCAGGCTATCAGTCTGAAGAGATTCACAGAATATCTCAGAGTCTTTGATGGTCCCTTCTTAAAGCAAACTTGGTCCGTGGCTTTATGGTAAATGAGACCCAGGAACTTGACTAACGATGAGGACATCCCAACCAACACTGACTGAACAAGAGCACATTCCAGGCATGGTGCTAAGCAACTCACCTGCCCTATCCAATGCAAACACCACTAATTCCCAATCTCTGTCATTCCCATTTTTCAGGTGAGGGATCTGTGCTGGACTTGGAACCAAGACAGTGTATTTCCATGGCCCAACATGGTAAGAGCTCTCTGAAAAGTCCAGGGTCTATATGCCATTGCGAGGGCAATTGACTGAGCCACTTCTCTTATGTGGGCAGAGATTCTGATTATTGGCCCAATAACTCCTGCTCTTTGTCTTTTGCCCAGGGAAAGACCACTCCTGGGAGATACATTATGCCTCCCCTATGCTCGGAAAGGTGGCACCAGGAATGCATGGTGAGCCACAGCAAGGGATTGGAGATGCTGTTGAAATGAGCTAAGGGTACCCGTGAGGTCACCATACTCCTGGGCTTTAGGATCCCAAGGATGGAGTGGATGCACATCCCGTGAAACCAATAGTAACCATTACCACAGTTCTTAACAAATACCATCAGGAGAGGAGTGGGTGGTTGAGAGGAGGGTAGGGTATGGTAAGGAGGGTATCATATAAAACATTCAGAGAGGAGGAAGCAGTGTCACTATTAAAATAGTTTTAAGAATAAATTATTTAACATAGTCCAAGAAGAACCAATTAAAAAAAGAAGAACCAATTAATACGTGGTCTGTCAGGCTACCCAGCCACTAGAAATTGGATTTTTTTAAGAGCTACTCTGAGCACACATCATAAATTTACTGAATTATCATCCCTCTTACACTTCAGAAGCCTGTGATGATGATAAAATTGGATATGTATATTCTGAGGTCACCTTCTGAAATTTAAAGAAACAAACTACATCAGGTAAGTCACTATTAATAAAGATGATTTACTTGAAAAAAAGAAAACTTGATTGACATTTAAAAAGGTCTACTCTGGTTACTTAAAGTGGATCATGATTTTCCGTGTTTAACACGATTCTTTTGGCCCATTTTGGTACATCCAATCCTGTCGTCAGACAACAGTTTTGACAGATGGGATCCCAGTAGTAATAGTTTTAAATGCTTTTGTGATTCTTATGCATGGACTATCCCATTCCCACATCGTTTTTTTGTTTGTTTGTTTTGCATGAAGGATTTTATTGTGGTAAAATATACACAACATAAAATTTACCATTTTAACCATTTTAAAATGTGCAATTCTCGTTCACAATGTTGTGCAACCATCACCAATATCTAGTTCCAGTACTTTTTCATCACCCCAAATGGAAACCCTGTACCTATTAAGTAGTCATTCCCCCATTGCCCTCTCCTCAGACCCCAACTCCTGGCAACCACCAAAAAAACTTTCTGACTCTATGAATTTGTCTGTCCTGGATATTTCATATAGATGGAATCATAAAGTAAGTGACTCCACGTCATTTTTTAAAAGAATAATTGTTAGGCTACCATGTTCTCCATAAGTAGATCAGGAAGGTATTAGACCATCTCTCAGGTTTCCCTGATCCCATGAGGGTTCAAAAGTAAACGCAAAAGCTTATGTCTAGAAAAGATGTCTGAAGAAAACAGTGCCTGCAGGAACCAGGAGAGGAAGGCAAGTTTTCTAAACAAGTACACATTTATTATCCATTGCCATTTTAATTTGTGCTCAGATTTTGTAAGACTGCAAAAGTATTTATATTGATTTTCATCTTCTTTCTCAGTCCTCAAGGTTTAATTAATGCCAAAGGTTTGCTTTTATGGGCTGCATTTCCCATCAGCATTCAGTGGAGAGAACTGCCCAGAGTTGAGTGGGGAGAAGGGG
The DNA here is from genome assembly GCA_026826555.1 of Tolypeutes matacus. Taxonomy (NCBI): domain Eukaryota; kingdom Metazoa; phylum Chordata; class Mammalia; order Cingulata; family Chlamyphoridae; genus Tolypeutes; species Tolypeutes matacus. Next base: position 6,129,258 of record JAKSZT010054478.1, read on the forward strand.
GATGTGATAAAATGATGTCTGATTTGAATCCCTCATAGAAGTTTTTCGTGAGGTCCAATAAAAGTTAGAGGTATTTCTAGGGTTCCAGGAGAATCCTTATCAATTTGGTCAAAATATTTCAGCTCTGTTCCTTTGGGGTTTACAACAATGAACCACTTGCTAGAAAAACTGTAGATACCATTTATTATTAAACACATCCTGCAATATCCTGGTAACATCCTGCAAGGCAGGTATTATTCATTTGCTATTACCAGTAAGGAAGCTTAGACTCAGATGGGATAAGTAATTGTATAACATCACCCACAGCCTGGTAAGTGGTAGAACTAGAAGTTAAATCCTAGTGAAGATCAGCATGAGCACTGGCCACAGGCATGTGGGAAGGGATACTATACATACAGGTCCAGATTAAGTGTAGGATTTTATTGCCATAAAGCAACATTTGTGGACATAATTTCTCTCTTTCTCTGTTGATATTTTTTTTTGGAGGAAACCAATATATCACAGAGCTTAAGAGCTGGGAGACATATATCTGAAAAGAATTTAATATCCAGAATATATTAAGAACTCTTACAACTCAACAACAAAAAGTCCAACAACTCAATCAAAAAAAAAAGGAAAAAGGACTTGAATACACATTTCTACAAAGAAGATATAAATTATAAGTAGATATATCTACAAAGAGATATCCTCAAAAAAGTTAAATATACATATGCAAAAGAATGAAGGTGGACCCCCTGCCTCACACCATATACAAGTCAACTCAAAATGGATCAGAGACCTAAATATAAGAACTAGAATATAAAACTTCTAGAAGAAATCCTTTGGAAGCATCTCCAGGACTTTGAGTTAGGTAATGGTTTCTTAGACTTTAACCAAAAGTACAAGCAAAAAAGAATAAATAGAGCTCTCTCTTCTCCCAGATAAATAGCTAGAGAATAGGCAGAAATAGCCTGGAAACAACAACAACAAAAAAGTTCTAGGGTTTAGGACACCAGGGGAAAGCTGGTCACCATCCAGAAGAGAGAGGGGCAAAAGAAAAGAATCTCGATGGCAAAACTGTGATTTAAAGCTGCAGAGCTGCTGGCACCCTCCTCCATCCTATAGCCAATTTTGAATTCTCAGGCCTCGGGGTCTCCAACTATATACAAAGGAGGTGCAGGGATACACCTCTTGAGGAAACAGGAGAGAGGGGAAGGCAGCCTAAGGCTGATTCAGCTTTTGACCCAATAAATTGGTCTCCTGTGTCCCACCAGCTGTTCCAGGCCAGGGCGGGGGTGGGGGTAGGGGGGTTGCCATGCCATTGTTTGCCTTGGGAGCCAGCATGGACTAAAGAGATCTGACCTTCTCAATCACCCTCTCTACTAACTGGGACTGGTTGTTGAGGACTCAGAGAGGAGTGGAATGATTTCCTCCTGGGGAAAAGAGATGGGGCTGCCAGCAAAGGTTGGAGATCAACTTCTAAGAAAGTTTGAATTACGAGGCTCTTAGCCTCCAGGCAAGATCTTCTATCACACGGATCCATTCTGTGTTGCAGCAAACACACTCCGACTTGGCATTGAACTGAGCGGGCTGCTGAAGAGCGCCATCTGCTGGCGCAACAAGTGCATGTGAATAAACAAAGTAAGAGGCTTTTTCTGGCCTTTACAGCCTGGAAGTGGGTCTGCAACCCATTACTGAGTCCAGGGCCCAGATTTGAGCAACAGGGTCAATCCTGCAGACCCAGAACAGGTTGAACCAAGAATCAAAGAACACAGTAACACACAGCCTCCCACCGCTAAATCCCTATGCAAGAGACAGAATGGGAGTATCCGCGTAAACTCACCATCAAAATAAGATGCGTAGACATCAGCAAAAAGTTACAAGCCATACTGAAAAAATGGATGAAATGACCCAAGCAAAGGAATATATCAAAGCCCCAGATGAAACACAGGATTTGAGACAACTAATCAACAGGATTCATACAACACACTCCTAAACAATCAGTGGGTCAATGAAGAAATTGTAAGTAAAATTAGTAAATATATTGAGATGAATGAAAACAAGGATACAACTTATCAAAACTTATGGGATACAGCGAAGGCAGTCCTGAGAGGGAAATTTATAGCCCTAAACTCATATTTAAAAAGACAAAAAAGCTAAAATCAAAGATCTAACTGAGGGAAGCGGCTGTGGCTCAATCAGTGGGGCTCCCGTTTACCATACGGGAGGCCCCGGGTTCGGTTTCCGGGGCCTCCTGGTGAAGGCAAGCCCACCCGCACGGCGTGGTTGGCTGACCCGGCGAGCACAAGCAGCAAGGGGGGGATAAATGAATAAATAAAAATAAAATCTTTAAAAAAAAAAAGATCTAACTTAACACCTAAAGGAACTAGAAAAAGAACAGGAAATCATTCCCAAAGCAAGTAGAAGGAAAGAAATAATAAAGACTTAGAGCATAAATAAATGAAATTGAGAACAACAACAACAACAACAACAACAAATAGAGAAAATCAACAAAACCAAAAGCTGGTTCTTTGAGAAGATCAATAAAATTGACACACCTTTAGCTAGACTAACAAAGAAAGAAAGAGAGAAGATGCAAATAAATAAAATCAGAATTGCAAGAGGAGAAGTTATGATTGACCCCATGGAAATAAAAGGGATCATAAGAAGATACTATGAGAAACTCTATGCCAACAAATTAGACAACCTAGAGAAATGGACAAATTCCTAGAAACAAACAGCCTACACTGATGCTACAAGAAATATAAGAACTTAACAAATGAATCATATTTAAAGAGATTGAATCGGTCATTAAAACTCTCCCAACAAAGAAAAGTCCAGGATCAGATGGCTTCACAGGTGAATTCTACCAAGCATTTATAGAAGAATTAATACCAATACTGTTTAAAAACAAACAAACAAACAAAAACATGTTTTGGTGTAAAGTCTAAGAAACCATTTCCTAACTCTTCCAAAAAATTGAAAAGGAGGGAAAATTATCCAACATATTTTATGAAGCCAACATTACCCTAATACCAAAGCTAGATAAAGACACTACAAGAGGGGTCGGATGTAGCTCAACTGGTTGGGCGTCCGTCTCCCATATGGAGGGACCCAGGTTCGATTCCCAGGACCTCCCGGTAAAAAAAAAAAAAAAAAAAAAAAAAAAAGACACTACAAGAAAGGAAAATTACAGACCAATCTTTCTAATGAACATAGATGCAAAAATTCTCAACAAAATACTTGCAAATAGAATCCTACAGCATATCAAGTGGGATTTATTCCTGGTAAGCAAGGGTGGTTCAACATAAGAAAATCAATTAACACAATATACCACATTAACAAATTGAAGGGAAAAATACACATGATCGGGAGTGGATGTGGCTCAAGCAGTTGATTGTGGGTTTTTTTTTTTTTTTACTGGAAGGTCCTGGGGATCGAACCCAGGTCCCTCCATATGGGAGATGGACACCCAACCATTTGAGCCACATCTGCTCCCATGGCTCAAGCAGTTCAATGCCTGCCTCCCACATGGGAGGTCCCGGGTACAGTTCCTGGTGCCTCCTAAAGAAAATAAAACAACAAGCAAAATAATGAGCAAAACAATAAGCAAACAATGGGTAAAAACAATAAGCAAAATGAGTAAAAACAACAAGAGTAACAACAAGCAAACAATGAACAAAAACAATGAGAAAACAATGAGCAAAAACAACAAGCAACAAGCAACAGATGAGGGAGCCAACTCAGGGGAGTCGATGTGGCCCAGTGGTTGAGTGCTGGCCTCCCGCATATAAGGTCCTAGGTTCCATCCCTGGTCCTGGTACCTCAAAAAAACAAAACAAAACAAAACAAAACAATACAAAGAAACAAACAAAAACATGATCATCTCGATCGATGCAGAAAAGGCATTTGACAAAATCTAGCATCCTTTCTTGATAAAAGCACTTCAAAAGATAGGAATAGAAGGAAAATCCCTCAATAGGATAAAGGGCATATATAAAAAACCCACAGTCAACATCATACTCAATGGGGAAAGGTTGAAAGCTTTCCCTCTAAGATCAGAAACAAGACAAGGATGCCCACTGTCACCACTATTATTCAACATTGTGCTAGAAGTTCTAGCTAGAGCAATTAGACAAAGAAAAAAAAAAGGCATCAAAATAGGAAAAGAGGAAGTAAAACTCTCACTATGACATGATCCTATATTTAGAAAATTCTTAAATGTCTACAAACAAAGCTACTTGAGCTAACAAACAAGTTCAGAAAAGTGGCAGGATACAAGATCAACATGCAAAAATACACAATGTTTCTGTACACTAATACTGAACAATCTGAGGAGGGATCAGGGAAAAATTCCATTTACATAAGCAACAAAAGTCTTAAATACTGAGGAATCAATTTAACCAAGATTTACAAAGCCTATATTCAGAAAACTACAAAAAAAGTGCTAAAAGAAATCGATGAAGACCTAAACAAATGGAAAGACATTCCCTGTTCATGGATTGGAAGAATAGATATCGTGAAGATGTCAATCCTACCCAAACTGATTTCTAGAGTCAATGCAATACCAATCAAAATTCCAACAGCTTACTTTACAGAAATAGAAAAGGCAATTACTGAATTTATTTGGAAAAGAAAGTGCACCCGAATAGCCAAAGCATTCTAAAAAAGAAGAGCAATGTGGGAGGAATTTCAGTGCTTGACCTTGAAACATATTAAAAGCTACAGTGGTCAAAAAAGCATGGTATTGGCATAAAGATAGATGCGTCAGTCAATGGACTAGAATTGAGGGTCCAGAAATAAATCCTCACTTCTACAACCAAATGGTTTTCAACAAACCTACCAAAGCCAAGTGTATTAGTCAACCAAAGGGGTGCTGATGCAAAGTACCCGAAATCTGTTGGCTTTTATAAAGGATATTTATTTGGGGTAAAAGTTTACAGTTACAAGGCCCTAAAGAGTCCAACTCAAAGTTACTTCCTTACCAAATTCCATTGCCATGTGTTAAAGCAAAATGGTGGGCGGGGGTTCAGCCTTTTTCCTCCCTCTTAAGGCTCTGTGGTCCCAGCTTCTTCTGATCTCAGCTGTAGGCTGGCATAGAGCTCATCTCTCTTCCTCTGGGGCTTGTTTCTTTCCGGGCTCAGCTGCTCTGTTCTCTTCACAAGGTCAGCTGTAAATTATCAGGCTCATCTCTCTTCCTGGGGCTGCAGGATTGTCTGTGTATCTTCTCTGTGTCTACTTCCATGTGAGAATCTGTTTTATCGGCCCACCACGGGGGCTGGGACTCAATGCTGATTGCACTCTAATGACGTGTTTGAATCAAAGCCTTAATCTTAACATAATTTAATCAGACGTCTCAGCTGAATCTAATACAATCAAAGGGTTACCACGCCCAGAGGAACAAACCAGTTTACAAACATAATCTCTCTTTTTGGAATTCATAAATAATCTCAAATTGCCATACCATATTAACAGGACAAAACAGTCTCTTCAACAAATGGTGCTGGGAGAACCGGATATTCATAACCAAAAGAATGATAGTAGACCCCTATCTGATTCCCTATACAAGAATCAACTCAAAATGGATCAAAGGCCTAAATATAAAAGCCAGGACCATAAAACTACTAGAAGAAAATTTAGGGAAACATCTTCAAGATCTTGTGGTGAGAGAAGTGGCTGTGGCTCAATCAGTAGGGCTCCCATTTGCCATATGGGAGGCCCCGGGTTTGGTTCCCGGGACCTCCTGGTGAAGGCAAGCCCGCCCGCGCGGTGTGGTTAGCTGACCCAGCGAGCACAAGCAGCAAGGGGGGGATAAATGAATAAATAAATAAAATCTTAAAAAAAAAAAAAAAAGATCTTGTGGTGGGTGGTGGTTTTTTGGACCTTACACCCAAAGCATGAGCAACAAAAGAAAAAATAGATAAATGGGACCTTCTCAAAATTAAACTTTTGCACCTTCAAATGACTTTGTCAAAGGGTGAAAAGGCAGCCAACTGAATGGGAGAAAATATTTGGAAATCACACATCCAATAAAGGTTTAATATCCATGATATATAAAGAGATGCCACAACTCAACAATAAAAAGACAAACGACTCGATTGAAAAATGGGCAAAAGACTTAAACAGACATTTGTCCAAAGAAATACAAATGGGAAAAAACAAACAAAAAACCACATGAAAAAATGTTCAACATCACTAGCAATTAGGGAAATACAAATCAAAGCTACAATGAGATATCATTTCACACCTATTAGAATGGCCACTATTAAAAAGACAAAGAACTATAAGTGTTGGAGAGGATGTGGAGAGATAGGAACACTCTTTCACTGTTGGTGGGAATGCAGAATGGTACAGCCACCAGGGAGGACTCTTTCGCAGTTTCTAAAGAAGTTGAATATAGACTTGCCACATGATCACAGTTACAAGTTACAAGCTCACAGTTACAAGCTCACAGTTACAAGGTCGTAAAGAGTCCAACTCAAGGTTGCTTTCTTACCAATGTCAGTTACCACATGTTGAAGCAAGATGGTCACTGATCTCTGCCTGGTCTCTTCTTTCCCTCTGGGCTTCCCAATCCTTTCTCTCCTTGTTAGGGCTCATCTCTCAGGGCTTCCTATATCTCAGCTGCAGGTCAGCAGAGGGCTTGTCTCTCAGGGATTCTCTCTCTCTTCTGGCATAGGGCTCATTTCTTTCTGGGCTTTCTATATCAGGCTCGGCTCTCTTCCCAAGCTGTCTCTGTAAGCTGTCAGGCAAATAGCTCATCTCTCCCTGGGGCCACAGGATCAAAAGTGACAAAGTTCTCTCCAGTTCCGTGTATCTTCTTAAGTGAGTGTCCATTTACATTAGCCTGCCAAGGGGGTGGGTACTCAACCTGAGTCACTCCCTACTGAAGTGGTCAAATCAAAAGACCTAAATTGATTTTATCAAGTAAACTTAAATCCTTTGAATTTAACACAATCAAAGGGTATCACACCCAGAGAAAGAGATTAGCTTACAAACATAATCTTTCTCTTTTTGGGATTCATAAATAATCTCAAACTGCCACACTGAACAAATGTGTATTAATGTTACAAGATGTTAATATCAGACCAAAAAAATAAAAAACCAAAAACCCCTGCATTATGATAAGTTAAAGAAACCAGACACAAAGTACTACATATTTATGATTCCAATTATATAAAATGTAAATATAAACCAATTTATAAATATGAAATTAGATTAGCAGTTATATAGGGCTAGGGAAGGATAAAGGGATTGAGAAGTGACTGCTAAGGAATGTGGAGTTTTTCTTTTTGGAGTAATGAAATTGTTCTAACATTTTTTTTTTTGGTGATGAATGCACAACATTGTGATTATACTAAAAGCCACTGATTATACACTTTGGATCTATTGTATGGTATGTGAATATATCTCAATAAAATTGCTTTAAAACAAACAAACAAACAAACAAATAAATTAATTAATAAGCGAGCAAGCAAGGATAGTCAGAAATAGCAGCTATGTACAGCAGAGGAAGCATAGAGAGATGGAGAGGTGATAAAATTTTTTTGTTTGCCTGTTTTTTGTTCATTATTATTACTGAAGTAATGAAAATGCTCTAATAATGATTGAAATAATGAATGCACAAATATGTGATTATACCAAATACCATCGACTGTACACTTTGAATGGATTGTATGCTTTTTTAATATGTATCAATAAAATTGATTTTTGTTTAAAAACTAAAAAATAAAGAATAAATAGATAAATGGGACTTGATCAAAATTTAAAACTTTAGAGCATCAATGGACTTTGTCATGAAGGTAAAACAACAACCTACAGGATGGGAGAAAATATTTGAAAACCACATATCCAATAAGGGTTTAGTATCTAGAATAAAGAAATCCTACAACTCACAACAAAAAGCCAAGCAACCCAAATGAATAGACATTTCTCTAAAGAGTTACAAAATGACTAAAAAGCACATAAAAAGATGCTCAGCATCATTAGCCATTAGGGAAATGCAAATCAAAACCACAATGAGATACCACCTCACACCCACTAGAATGGCTACTATTAAAAAATGTAAAATCACAAGTGTTGGAGAGGATGTGGGGAAATAGGAACACTCATTCATTATTGGTGGGAATATAAAATGGTGCAGCTATTGTGGAAAAGAGTTTGATCGTTCCTCAGAAGGTTAACATAGAATTACCATATGCCCTGGCAATCCCCACTTCTAGGTTTATATCCCAAAGAATTGAAAGCAGGGACTCAAACAGATATTTGCACACTCATATATTCATAGTGGTGCTATTCACAATTGCCAAAAGATGGGAGCAACTCAAGGGTCCAACCACTGATGGATGGATAAATAAAATGTGGTGTGGGGGAGCAGATGTGGCTCAAACAGTTAAGTGCCTGCTTCCCACATGGGAGGTCCTGGGTTTGATTCCTGGTGCCTCCTAAAAACAAAACAAAAAACAAACATTAAAAAAAAAAAAAAAAAAACTTAGGGGAGCCAATGTGGCACAGTGGTTAAGCACCAGCTTTCCACATACAAGGTCCTGGGTTCAATCCCTGGCCCTGGTACCTAAAAAAAAAAAAAAAAGTAGTATATACACACAATGGAACATTATTCAGCCATAAAAAGGAATGAAGTTCTTACATGCTACAGCATGGATCAACCTTAAATATATAATGTTGAGTAAAATAAGCTAGACATAAAAGGACAAATATTGTATGACCTCACTGATATGAAATAATTAAAATAAGCAAACTCACAGAGTCAGAATATAGAAGATAGGTAACCAGGGGATGGAATGAGGGTAAGAATTAGGCATCTGTCCAGAAAACCTGTTTTCAGGGGGTGGGGGGAGGGTGCTATTTACATCCCATACTGTGCTTCTTCCCTTCAGCCACCTGCACTACCACCTGCTCATCTTCTTGAAATTTTAGTAGTAATAGTCATTATAGCCTTCTCATTAGCAGGATGCTTGCGGTTAGGAGGGGACCGCACAGACTCTGGCTTCTCTATGTCGCCCACTCTCAAAGGCTGGGCTTTGGGTTCTTCTGTTTCTCTGTTCAGGGGCATTGAGCATTTCATGATAAACTCGGTTGTGCTGTCCATAATTTACAGCCATGTTAGTGGGCACAAAGGATGTCTCACTGTCTTTCTTCCTGTGCTGCTGCTCTGCAGGCAGATGGGCCTTGGCACCCTCCGTGGAAATGTTATTTTTAATTTTAGCATTGATGCCAAGGTCCACCTCGGGGATGCCACTTAGCATCTTGTTGGAAAGCATTGCCTCGGTTTTCTTTGCTGAGGTAACACGGATATTTTCTGGAAATTCATAAAACAATCCTTTGCATTCTTCAGCTTTACTTTCTGTTCCTCATGTTCCACAGTCCCTTTCCTCTTCTTAAGCCCTGTCTCAGTGTACTTCACCATGTCTGCATCTTCATCTCTTCGGTTTGTTTCTGCAGAAAATGACATCCCCACGTGGAGGTCTTCCTCTTCACTGATCTTATCTTTGCCCCTCTCCTTCAGATTCTTCATGCCCACCACACCACCTTCTTCATCTGAAAGGGATCATCCACTAGAGGGGTCTCTTCCTGTACCTTCTTTCCCACCAGCAGGGCCACAGAACTCACCCCATTGGGCCTCTTCCTCAAATTCTACACTTGTTGGGTCTCTTCTAGTTTTAATTAAACCTCTTTTGAGTCCTGCTCATCGTCTTACATGTGTCCCAGTTCGGGGGAAAATGTATTACCAGACCCTGAAGTCCTTTGGGTGAATAAGCTCTTGCCTCCCATAGCAGTGACTGTACTTCCCCACTCAGGCTGTGCTGAGACCTGACCCTCGTTGTTGATCTAGAGGTAACAAGGGCAGTTGTTTATAACAACTATAAGAACAAGAATAAGAGACATGTATTAAGGACTCACCATGCTCTGTACTTGTCCTCATTAGTCCACATCAGCTCTTTGGGACAGGTACTATTATTTCCCCTTTTCATACAAAAATAAATAAATAAATTTTTAAAAATTGAGGCTCAAAGTCACTCAGATCATATCTGGTAGGTACTGGAAAGGAACTCAGGGCTGAGTGACAGTATAGCTTACAATTTTAACCACTGCATCATTAACTTTCTAAGATGTACGCATAGATATTCAGAGCAGGGCTTAAGGAATCTGGTCACCAGAAGGACTGACAAAGTCAGAAAAGGTATGGGGACCTGGGAACCACACACATGCTCAATGGAAGTGAGATGGTCAAGGGAAAAACCACTGGGAGAAAAGTGGGAGAAATCACAGACAAGCAGCAGGATGATGTATCTGAAAAAACGCACTGATAGGAGGATAGGCCATTTGGGCAGATCGCTATGGTCAGGGAGGTATTGAGTGGGTGTGCAGGCAGGTGGGCAGAATTCTGATAGTGTGAGACCAGAGGAAAGCCAGGCAGACATAAGAACATATGCCAGGAAATAGCAGGTTCTGGTTAGGCAGCAGATTATTAACTTCTATGCAGTTCTGACAAAAGAAATAAAAGGCCATGGTATTGAAATAATATTTACAATTTCTAGTGGTCTTTGTGTAGATCCAGATTTCCATCTAGATTATTTTCCTTCTACCTGAAGGACTTCCTACAAGAACATTCTCCTACATAACCACAATACAATCATCAAAATCAGGAAATTAACACTGATATATTATCATCATCTAATCCTTGGACCACACTTAAATATTGCCAGTTATCCTAATAATTTTCTTTATAGCAAAAGTATGCAGTACTAAAAATCAGGCGTTGCATTTTGTTTTTGTGGCTCTTTCATCTCTTTCAGTCTGAAGCAGTTCTGTAGACTTTCCTTGGCTCTCATGTTTTTGACACTTTTGATATTATTTTATAATGCCTCTCAATTTGGGTGTTTCCTTGATGTGACTCATGATTAGATTCAGGATGCATCCCTGGCAGGAATATCACAGAAGATGCTGTGTTTTCACTTCATCCTATCAGGTGGTGCATGATTTCAGTTTGTTCCATTACTGGTGTTCACTTTGATCCCTTTTTTAATGCAGACATTTACTTGACAGCCACAATCATCATCTTTCACTACTTTGCAAATCCCATGCATGTGCATCTAATTGGAAGAAGATATTCATATCCATAACCCTAGCTGCAAGGGAATTGTAATTTTTTAGGTTTCTGACTCCACCAAAAAGAAGGAGGGTTATAATGTGGTATAAGACAGCCAATCACAATTATCTACCATACTAGCCAAAATATCTAATCAAGAATGTGGGTGACATAAAGAAATGTTAAGAGAAAGATTGAGGTGGTTTCCCAATTACAAGTTCTCACTGAACCAACTACTAGGAATAAATAATATAATTCATGAAGAAGGAAGCTGCATGCAGAAAAAGAGTGAAGGATTCAAAGAAGTACACAGCTAAACCTAAATAAGTCAGAGAGAGAGAAAGAAGTATATAAGGATAAGGTTTAGAAACATTATAAAGTTATCATGATTTCAAAGTGTGGTATTGGTATATGACTAGACAATAGAACAATGGAACAGGATAGAAATTCTAGATATGGATCTAAATACATATAGGAATTTAGTATATGATAATACATGGCATTTCAAATCAATGGGGAAAAGATGGATTATTCAATATATTGTAAAAACTTGAGAACCACATTTTAAAAGTTGGATTCTTACCCCACTATTACAGCAAAATAAATCCAGATAGATCAAATATTAAAATATCTAAAAATGAGGCCATGTAAGTGCTAGAATAAAACAGGGGTAATTTTAAACAATCTTAAAGTACAGAGGGCTTTCCTAGTTATGACTCACAATCCAGAAGACATAAAGGATTGTTAAATTTGATTAGATGAAACATTTTAAAAATTAAATTTAAAAACCATAAAATACATCAGAAGAAAAATAGAAAATGAAAGTACCTGAAGGATAACACCAGGGCAGCACAGAAATCTTGCTGTGGTGAGGAGTTACAAACATGTATGGTCTTACGACCTCCCCTAAAGAATTTGCCCTTTTCTTCCTATATGTCTAATCCTCCCAGGGCTGGTGGATTGCAACCTAAGGAAACTGCCTTTTCTCGATGCTGCTTCTCCCTAAGGATTTAAAGGTGAAACCAGGCCAGAGAATATCAACAGTGGTTTTGTGATGCCTAGGAACTTGTCTCCTTCTTTCTCCTTAACTACTCTGGAGCGATATGGATTAGGGCTTTACCCTTGATCCTTTCCCAATACATATTACTAAACAATAACTGATATTTCCAGTAGCATATAAACTCATAGGTCAGAAAAACTAAACCTGAGGTTTACAATTACCTCAAAAGAAAAAAAAAGTGGACAAAATATACCGCATATATCAACTAAAGTGGAGTTATTGGAGGAGATAGAGCAAGCATTTTAAATAAGCATGATAAATATACTTAAGGATAACTGGGTATATTTTAGCATAGAAAAACAAAATATGAAATCATTATGAAAGAAATATTGGGTAAAGTTAAAATAAAGAACCACAGTAGTATAAAAAGTAAGATGGATGCAGCTGAAGAATAAATACACTGAGAAACACTAAATGGAAAGAATTAATAAAGTTCCAAAAAGGAACAACTTATACCTAGATGTTGTATAGAAAATATCAAATAAAAAAAATTCTAAAAGCTTCCAGAGTAAAAGAGAATCATCAGCAAAGGAATAAGAATAAGACTGACATCCAATTTCTCACTACTACCACTAGATACAACAAGACAATGGAGTAATGTTTTAAAATTTGAAGAAAAATAACTTTGACCCAGAATTTCATATCCAGCTAAATTGCCATTCAAAAGTGAGGGCATAATAAAAAATATTATCAGGTATACAAGGCCTCAGAAATTATGATATGCAAAGATATACTGAAAATACTTTTGGAAGAAGTACTCAAATAATTAAAGAAACAAATCTAGGAGATAGTGCAAGAGATATGGAAAGTAAGAGTGATTAGCTACCTTGGTAATTTTATATGACTGTATATTAAAAGGTGTATGGGGGGGGGAGGACCAAAGAAAAGAAAACTAAAATTCACACATGATTTGGGGGTAGGGAGAGAATACCAAAGGAATAAGAGAGTATTCTAAAGAATTTGTCCTTTTTGGGTAATAAATAGAAATTAACAAATTTAAGCAAACAATAGGGTAAATAAGCGAGTATGGGTCTTAAGCTAAAGATAACCACCAAAAGAACAAGCAGAGAATATTTAAGTTTTAAGCCAGGGAAGAAAATGTAATTTGCCCAATAAATGCAGGAAAGGAGGGAGAAGGGCAAGTAATGAAGGTAGTTAAAATGGGAAATATAAAACAAGATGATAGAACTAAGTATAGTATTCAAATATGAGTACAAGAAAGCTGGGATATCAAACTTAATATCTGACAAAATAGAATTTAGGGCAAAATTATTACAATGGACAAAGGGAGATCATTGCTGGGAAAAGAACTAAAACAAGATATATCCATTCCAAATATATATGCACCTAACAATACAACCTCAAAATATACTAAACAACAACTGACTAAATTGCAGGGAGAAAATGACAACTATAGTAGTTGGAGATTTAAAAATATTCTCCATGGGGGGTGGATGTAGCTCCAGTGGTTGAATGCCTGCTTCCCATGTACTGAGCAAGGTCCCAGGTTCAATCCCTGGTACCTCCTAAAAACAAAAACAAACAAATGAAAAAACCAACTCTCACTAGGGAGCAGATGTAGCTCAGTGGTTGGGCACCTGCTTCCCACGTATGAAATCTTGGGTCAATCCCTGGTACTTCCTTAAAAAAAAAAAAAATTCTCCTTATAAATGATAATTCAATTCAGGCAGACAAATAAAGCAAAAATATCAAAGATATGAACAATATTGTGAATAATCCTGAGCTATTAAATATAGTTGGAACTCTAAGCCCTAAAAACTTAACATGTTAATTTCGAGTACACACAGATAATTTACAAAAATAGATGACATATTAGACCATAAAGCAGCCTCAATCAACTGCAGAGGATCAATATCATATAGATATGTTATCTAACCATAATGCAGTAAGAGTAAAAAATGATAACTAAAGGGAAAGCTTTAAAAATTTCATATATTTGGGAACCAAATAACATATAACCCATGAATTAAAAAGGCAATCATAAAAGAAACCAAGAAATATTTATAACTGAATGATTATGAAATAAAGTATAAAATGTGGCAGACATAGCTAAATCTGTACTTAGGCTAGTCCTATACAGTAGGAAGTCAAAAGACAGAAAAATAAATTTTACCCATTTATTTTAGGATCCTTGTCTGACATTCAGCATCCTAAATTTTTAGAGGTAATAACTGTTTTATAGATAAGTTTTTTATATTTACACATATAGCCCCATCATAGTAAAAAAATGATCTAATGTAGTTTAAAAAAGCATACATGAAATTTTAACAATTAATGGAATCAACTATAAAAGAAAATGATAGAAAAAGTTAAGATGAGGTCAGGGTTAAGGTTGCTACACAAAATACATGCACTGAAATCCTCTACACTTGTTAGAAATGGGCCATGAATTCAGTACTGAGCTTTTACAGCAGCCAGTACAAAGGCAGCAATATGCAGCCCTTCTCTTTTCTATCTACTCTCTCCATAAGTGATGTTATCTAGCCCATGGACTTAAATTCCAGCTATCTGGCCAGAGACTCAGAAATTTATCTCCAGTTTTGACCTGTCCATTGAGTTCCAGATTGTATATCCAATTGCCTACCTCAGCTTTAATGCCCCAAATAATTTCCATTCTATAAACCAGCTCCCCTCAGTTTCCCACATTTTAAAAAATGGCATCACTATAATACCAAGTTGCTTAAATCAAAAACCTAACTGCTCTCCTCTCTCACTCCTCATATCTAATCCATCAGCATGGCCCTGCCAGTTCAGTCTCCAAATTGTCTGGAATACATCTGCTTCTCTCCATCTCCACCACTACCACCCAGGCTCACCCCCAACATTTGAAAAACCCAGGAAGGTACAAGAGTACAAATAGAGAATCACAAATCATTTGTCTCAATGTTAAGTTTTAAACAAGCTAAAAAACTTAAATAAAACATATTCAATGCTCTTACCTTGATCAATATATGTTCATAATAACCTGGAAGGTCAGGCTTGAATTTAGATTCTCAGACTGCTGAGTTCTGCACCACCACATGGTGCATGGGAGAGCTGGCTTTCTAACTGTGCCCCTTCTCTTTTAGCCCTGGCTCTGTCTTGCACCCCAGGAGGCCTTGCATACACATGAGCTGATAAACCCAGAGAAAAGGTCTCAGAGGAGGTTTTGGAAGTGCACTTTCATTTGTTTGACAAGGAATTTGTGGTTCCAGGTACCCAGAATGTGGTCTAGAAGAGGGGTTAATACATAGGCTCCAAGCATGTCTCCTTTGCCCCTCGGACATCCCACGGGAAGGGTTTCAGGCAGAGAAGGGCCAGAGTGGAACCCCCTAGAATGTAGGGCCCAGGGCAGGGGCTCTTCTTGCCAGGTCTAGTAGAATTGCTACCTCCCTTGCCCTGGCCACCATCACATGGGCTATTGTCAGAAGCTCTCAACAGGCATCCCTGCTTCTCTTCTATTTTCCAATCCATTCTCCATTGTGATCTTTTAAAAATATGTTCTTTCCCTTTATAAATCATCCTCTCCTGCCCCAATGGCTTCCAGGTGCCTTACTATGGCTCCATGGCTCTAAGTGATCTGAACCCTGACTAACCCTTTGCTCACTCTACTCCAGCTCTTCTGGCCTTCTTTCTGTGCCTTGATCACTTCAAACCTTTTTCCTCCTATGGACCTTGATACTTGCTATTCTCTCTGCCCTCAATGCCATACCCTAGATCTGCACTCAGCTGGCTCCTTTGTATCATTCAATTTTAGCTAGAAGTCACTTTCTCAGAGGCCTTTCCTGACCACCAATGTAAAGCACACAATCCCACATCATCCTGTTTTATTTTCTTCACAATACTATCACTATCTGAGATTACCTTGTTCATGAGTTCCTGCTTGCTATCTGTCTCTACCCGCCCACCCCTTGAAGGACCTTGTCTGTTTTGTTCATGCTACATCCCCAACACCTAGAGTTCCCGGGAGTTAGTTATATAACATATGTAATAACAGACCAGTTGTTCCGGAGAAGCACAACTATTCCTGGTATTTAAATCTGAAATTTCTTCCATGTTTCCTCACACAAGGACATGGTATAACGTAGCAAAAACTGTCTTCAAGAACATATTATGGCTAAATGAACAATGAGTTTCATAATAACATCTTTTCAATAAACATTGGGGTAGCATAATACCTAAAAAAATTTATTAGAAGCAATTGGGTTGGAGGGAAGTTCTGTCAAAGCAATACAGTCCAAGAAGGTGGCTCTCTGACAAATTTAATAGTGAACATCAGACGCCATCTGCACTTTTAAATTAATTAATTAATTATTAAATATGCTTGTCTGGCCCCACTGTCAGACATTTAGTTGGCCTGGGATAGGGCTCAAATATATTTTTAAAAAGCAACTCAGGTGATTCTGATGTATAACCAAATACTTCTGGTCTAGATAGTCCTCCATAAATATTATTTATCTCAAATAAAGTGTAAACATTCTAAATTGCCAGTTAAGAGCAGCTGCCTTAACAGTCAGCTGATTGAGAACAGGAAAACATTCCCCTGTGAAGACTGAGGACCCTAAGAAGACCAGGTACTTGAATAAAGGTACCAGTGGGCAAGACTGAGATTTTTTCAGAAAAAATAACTTTTTCAAATGTTATTAATACATATTAATAAAGCATAAATCCATCCAAAGAGTACAATCAATGGTATTCGGTATAATCACGTTTGTGCATTCATCACCCCAATCACTCCCAGAGCACTTTCATTATTCCAATAATAAACGAAAAAACAAACAAACAAAACTCATCACCTCTCAATCTCTCTATGCTTTCCCTGCCGTATATAGCTATTCTTTTTTTTTTTTTTTTTTAAGATTTTATTTATTTACTCATTTATCCCCCCCTTGCTGCTTGTGCTCGCTGGGTCAGCTAACCACACCGTGCGGGCGGGCCTGCCTTCACCAGGAGACCCCGGGAACCGAACCCGGGGCCTCCCATATGGTAAACGGGAGCCCTACTGATTGAGCCACAGCCGCTTCCCTATAGCTATTCTTTTTCCCTCTCTTTAGTATATTTGTATTTATATTTTGTAAAAACAGTCTTACATATGCAATGTCACCCATATTCGTGTTTTACATGAGGTTTCACAATCTTATGTAGTCCCATGGTACGTTTTCAGCTTTCCTTATAATAATATATATGACCTTAGACTTTCCTTTTCAACCACTGTCATATCCATACAATAGCCCTGCTAGTTACAAATACCATAATATGCTTTAACCATTTCTATTCATTTTCAAAGATTTACAAACAACCTTTTTAACAATTCTGCACAGATTAACCCTCAGTTTTCCATTCTCTACCCTCCTATTTTCTCGTGACCTATATTCCAATTATTAACTCCATGAATTTACACAGTATATTTAGTTCATAATAACGCAATCATACAGTATTTGTCCTTTTGTGTCTAGCTTGCTTCAGTCAACATAATGTATCCAGGTTCTTCCATGTTGTCATATGCTTCACAATTTCATTTCTTCTTATTGCTGCATAATATTTCATCGTGTATATACACCACAATTTGTTTATCCATTCATCAGTTGATGGACACCTGGGTTGTTACCAACTTTTGGCAGTCGTGAATAATGCTGTTATGAACATCGGTGTGTGAGAAAAATAATTTTAAAAAAACAACTTTTATTTCAGATTCTCGCAAGTCTATCAAAATTAAATATTGAACAAACTGAGAAATTAACTTTTATGCAGTCATATGGTAGTAGGATTGGCATTTCAATTCTGAGATGGCTATATGTAATGTGAAATTAAAAAAATGCATAATCGTGTGGCATTCTAATTTTATAAACCGCAGTGTTCTTGAGAGTCAGGATTCTTGGTGTCAAGAAAGGAGATACAGATGTAGATAGAAGAGCTTAAGTAAAACCCAGCTGACCTAAAGGGGAATGAGGGAACTTTGGGGTAACGGAATGTTCCACATTGTGACAGTAGAGGTTACACATTTGTCAGAGCTCATCAATTTGTACATTTAAAATTGGTAAATATATTGTAATGTAAATTATATCTCTAGAAGCTGTTTAAAACTCATACATGCATGCCCTCAAGTCCTGAATTTGAACTGAAAGTATTAGTGTGAACTCATGATGAATTTTTCTTTGGGGAGAAAACACACACACTCACATATTTATATATTTGTTAGCTCTGTACAGTGAAAAGGCCTAGAAACAATGACCACCTTATAACAATGTGCATCCCTAGTTCCTAGAGTTTGGCCTCGAAATACTGTTTCCCACTAAAAAAGAACCAGGACTCCTTAAGAAATTGCTAAAATATATAATCTCTATACTCAATATTAGATAGCAAGGCAGTTATCAAAGATTACTAAAGTTGTGTCAAAAGGACTCGAGGGAAGCAGATGTGGCTCAAGCAGTTGGGCACCCGCCTACCACAAGGGAGGTCCCAGGTTTGGGTCCCGGTGCCTCCTAGAGAAGACAAGCAGACACTGCACCTGCCACAACGAGCTGGACACCGCAGCCACCACAACGAGCAGATGCCACAAGCCAGCAGATGCTGCAGCCAACAGGGAGTGGATGTGGCTCAGGCTGTTGGGCACTTGCCTCCCATGTGGGAAGTCCTGGTTTCAGTTCCTGGTGCCTCCTACAGAAGGCGAGCAAATAATGAGCAGACAGATGAGAGAACCATCTGGGGAATGGGGGGATAAACTTTAAATAATAATAATAATGACTCGAGAGCTCTCAACAATATAAGCATCAATAAGGACGATAACTTTAACAGGAAAGAATCAAGCACGTATCCTATCTTTCCTATATGACTGGGTAAGAAAAGAGTAGACAAGTTTTTCTTTATAGAAGTATTCTAGTTATCAAAAAAGAAGAAAGATAATAAAATTAGAATATCTCCATTTTGTGGCCTCTAATGAACTAACTGATCTAGCTATTGATCAGGGGTTGCTAATATCCCCAAAAGAGAAACAACCAGACATTATTGCTTTCTGATGGAAGAACACAACAACCTATGAAACAATCTTGCTTGTTGATAGGGCCTCTATATTCAACTACCAATTTACAGGAAATAGAGAGGAGAAAGGAACATGTTAAACGACACCATAGGAATAAAATAAGCAAAATCCAGACTGTTGAAAACCCTATAATAAATAGCCCAGTTTCTTACATACATACATATATATATGGAGAGTAAATCTACAGGATAAAAGACTTAAAAAGACCTAATAACCAATATCAATGTATGGACTTTATTTAGAACCTAATTCACACAAACAGTATAAAAATTGTATGAATTTGTAAAAGCAGTGGGAAACTGACTGGTATTTGATATTAAAGATTTTTTTTAAACTTTTTATTTTAAAAGTTCTCAAATATACACAAAACTAGAGACAGTACAATGAACGCCCATGTACCAACCAACCAGCTTCAACAACTCAATGCTATTCTTTTTTCATCTATCTCCCATTACTTGCTTTTATTTTACTGTTGAATTTTTAATCATCTCATGTATCATATAATTTCATCCAAAATTACATAATAATGTGTCTGTACTAACAAAGACTTTTTAAAAAGAAAAAAAAAACATATAATTGTCACACCCAAGAAAATTATCAATAATTCCTTAATGTCATCAAGTGTTAATTTTTCAGGTGTGATAATGGCATTGTGGTAATGTTAATAAAAGATCCTGGGAGGCGGCTGTGGCTCAATCAGTGGGGCTCCCATTTACCATATGGGAGGCCCCGGGTTCGGTTCCCGGGGCCTCCTGGTGAAGGCAAAGCCCGCCCGCACGGCGTGGTTGGCTGACCCAGCGAGCACAAGCAGCAAGGGGGGGATAAATGAATAAATAAATAAAATCTTAAAAAAAAAAAAAGGATCCATAACTAACAACAAACACACACACAAAACAAAACAAAAAACAAAAAAGAATAAAAAAAAAAGACCCTTAACTAAAATATTTATAGATAAAATATATCTGCAATTTGCTTCAAAACAAAATGAAAGGGTGCTGATGGATGAGGCAGTATTAGCTATGAGTTGGTAATAGGCTGGGTGATAAGTCCATAGGATTAATTATACTATTCTGTATACATTGTGTTTGTTTGAAATCCTCCATAATAAAAAGCAAACAGAAATAACAACAACAAAAAACATACCAACACCCAAAACTACTTAAAGTCAAGTCAACTGAGACAAGCAGCCAACCTTTCAAGATAATTTACATGAATTATGAGTTGGAATTTTTGTTAGGTTGATATTGAAAGGATATTTAACACAAACATAATAACCACATAAAAGTTCAAAGATTTCTTATACATTTACCTGTTAAAATTATAAATGATAAATAATGCAATAGGTAGATTATGACATAAAATACCTAACATTTATTTTAGCTTGCTTTTCAAAAATGTTCTACTCTTTTAAAAGGTTGGTTTTAGGTTAATCTTTGGTATTTAACAGTGTAGATTTAGTGGACCCCTTCTGTTGTCTACCCACATTCATTTTGCCAGGACCCCTTCTTCCCTGATAATAAAACTCATCTCAGAGAGTAAATTACTACTCTAGACCCAAGGGATAAATTAGGTTTGGTCTAAATTAATCATGATATTCTCATTCCCTTGAATGGTGACTGGCCTAGGAATGACCATGTGACCCAGTTCTAACCAATGAAGTGTAAACAAGTCTTCTGAGTGGGATACCTGGGAAAGTTTTCTTTCCTAATTTAAAAGTTAAGAGGGCAACAGATGTGGCTCAAGTGGTTGAGCGCCTACTTCCCTGGTATCTCCTAAAAACAAACAAACAACAAGCAAGCAAATGAAAAAACCACTCAGAGGAGCCAATGTAGCTCAGTGGTTGAGCACTGGCTTCCTACATACAAGGTCCTGGGTTCAACCCCTGGCCCCGGTACCTAAAAAAACTTTAAAAAGTTAAGAGACTTGGCTGACTAGCCCTTGTCTCTTTTACATTCTTCCTAACTAGAATGTGGATGAAAAGGCTGGAGATACACAAGCAGCCACCTTCTGACCATGAGGAAACAAGTATAAAGATAAAAGCCAAACTACTAAAGATAGTGGAGCACAATGATGGAAAGAATATGGGTCCCTAACTATACAGTAAACAACTATATAGTAAACAACTATACCAGCTTTGGACAGTCTACACCCTAGATTTCTTGTTATATGATGAGTGAAAGGGGAACAATATGCATAATTCACTGTAGTAGGAGTTTTTGTTTCTTGTAGTTGAACATACTCCCAACCGATACAACAGAATACATCAAGAAATATAAGTACTTCTGGGAAGATGATGGACAAGAAAGACCTCTCCCAGAAAAATAGCTAGAGGACAGGCAGAAACAGGCTGGAAAAAAATGTTCTAGGGTTTAGGATACCAGGGGAAGGCGGGACACTGCCCAGAAGAGAGAGGGGCAGAGGAAAAGAATTTCGAAGGCAAAACTGTGAGTTAAAGCTGCAGGTGAAGGTGCCCTCAGCTCCCCTATAGACAATTTTGAATTATCAGGCCTCAAGCTGGTGGCTACAGACAAAGGGGGCTGCAGGAATCCATCTCTCCAGGAAACAGAAGAGAGAGGGACACAGCCTAAAGCAGACTCAGCTTTTTACCCACAAATTTGATCTGCTGTGTCCCAGGAGTCCTTCCAGGCTGGGTGGGCCAGCACCATTGTTTGCCTTGGGAGCCCGCAGGGACATCATCCTCTCTACTGGCCAGAACTGGTTGTTGAGGACCCAGCAAGGAGTGAATTATTTCCTACCTGGGAAAAGAGATGGGGCTGCCAGCAAAGGTTGGAGAATTGCCTCTGAGAAAGTTTGAATTTCAAGGTTCTTAGCATCCAGGGGGGATCCTATATCACATTGATCTGGTCTGTGTTGCAGCAAACACACTCCCACCAGGCTTTGAACTGAGGGCTGCCGAAGAGCACCATCTGCTGACGAAATAAGGAAGTGCATGTGAGGAACTTAAGTAATAGAGGCTTTTCCCAACCTTTACAGCCTCACTCCCTAAGGCCCTTGGAAGTGGGTCAGCAGCCCATTACTGGGTCCAGGGACCATATCTGAGCAACTAACTGGGACAATCCTAAAGACACATACCAGGTTGAACCAAGAATCAAAGAAAAGGGAAACAGATGTGGCTCAAAAGGTTCGGCGTCCGTCTACCATATGGAGAGACTGGGGTTCGATCCCCGGTACCTCCCGGTAAAAAAAAAAAAAAAAAAGAATCAAAGAAAGGCAATAACACACAGCTTCCTGCCACTAAATCCCTACGAAAGAGAGAAATTGAGCATCAGAGTAAACTCATCAACATAATCAGATGCCTAGACATCATCAAAAAATTACAAACCACACTAAGAAAATAGGAGAAACAGCCAAAGCAAAAGAATATATCATGCTCCAGATGAGACAAAGGATTTTAGGTAACTGAATAACAAGATTCATACAAACTTCCCAAAATCAAATTATTGAGTTGAAAGACAATATGGCTAAAGGGATAAAGGACATCAAGAAAACACTGAACGAGCGCAAGGAAGAAGTTGAAAACCTGAATAGAAAAATAACAGAGCTCATGAGAATGAAAGACACAATAAGTGAGATCAAAAACACATTAGAGCGGGAGGCGGCTGTGGCTCAATCAGTGGGGCTCCCGTTTGCCATGTGGGGGGCCCCGGGTTCGGTTCCCGGGGCCTCCCGGTGGGGGCGGGCCCACCCGCATGGCGTGGTTGGCTGACCCGGCGAGCACAGGCAGCAAGGGGGGGATGGATGAATAAATAAATAAAATCTTAAAAAAAAAAAAAAAAAAAAAAAAAACACATTAGAGGATGGGAACAGATGTAGCTCAAGTGGTTGAGCGCGTTTCCCATTTATGAGGTCCCAGGTTGTATCCCCAGTACCTCCTAAAAACAGAAACAAACAAATGAAAAAACCAACTCTCACTGGGGAATGGATGTAGCTCAGTGGTTGAGCACCTGTTTCCCATGTATAAGGTCCTGGGTTCAATCCCTGGTACCTCCTAATTTAAAAAAAAACCGGGAAGCGGATGTGGATCAATCAATAGGGCTCCCGTTTACCATATGGGAGGCCCCGGGTTCGGTTCCCAGGGCCTCCTGGTGAAGGCAAGCCAGCCCACGCTGCGCGGTGAGCTGACGCAGCAGGACGACCCGACAAGGGGAGTCAAGCAGACACAGAAAAACGCACAGCAAATGGACACAGCGAGCACAAGCAGCAAGGGGGGGCGATAAATGAATAAATAAATAAAATCTTTAAAAAAAAAAACCAAAAACATTAGAGGTAAAAGTTTACAGTTACAGGCCATAAAAAGAGTAACTCAAGGGAAGCAGATGTGGCTCAAGCAATTGGGCTCCCGCCTACCACACAGGAGGTCCATGGTTTGGTCCCTGGTGCCTCCAAAAGAAGACAGCGAGCTGGCGCAATGGGCAGGCGCAGCAAGTTGACACAACAAGATGATGCAACAAGAGACACAAGAAGAAAAACATAATGAGAGATACAACAAAGCAGGGAGCAGAGGTTCCCAGTGCCTCCTAAAAAGGATAAGCAGGACAGCGAGCTGTTGTGATGGGCAGGCGTGGCAGGCAGGCGCAGCAAGCTGACGTGACAAGATGATGCAACAAGAGACACAAGAGGAAAAACAAAGAGAAATGTGAAAAAGCAGGGAATGGAGGTGGCTTAAGTGATTAGGCACCTCCCTCCCACATCAGAGCTCTCGGGTTCGGTTCGGATCCCAGTGCCTCCTAAAGAAACAAAGAAGACAGACAGATGCAAATATTCTTGCTGTCCTGATTTTGTGATAATTAGGGTAGGCTAAACATTTGCTGTATTAGAAACCATGCATGTGTCCCCAGACTTGTTTTTCTCCGTAGGTCTGGTTTTTAGAATGCTGGTGATAAACCAAGCCTAATTTATTATATGACCATCCTGTATGGGAAATGACTGTAACTCTAGGTATCTTTGGTCAACCTTAAGAGATATAGCAGGTGGATGGATGTGGCTCAAATGGTTGGGCATATGCCTCCCATATGGAAGGACCTGGGTTCGATTCCTGGGACCTCCTGGTAAAAATTTAAAAAAGAAAAATATAGAAGGCGTGTGGGCCGCTGGGCCCTATGCGTGGGTGCATCGTCAGGCCCTGCCGAGCCACGCAGCAAGATGATGACATAACAGGAGAGTGACACAAGGGAGAGCCAAGACAAGACGTGGTGAAAAACCAGGAACTAAGGGGGCGCAGGCAGTACTCTCCCACATCGGAGGTTCCCAGGATCAAATCCCAGTGAAGACAGGAGGAGAAGGATGAGAAGAGAGAGCAGGAAATAGACACAGAGAATTGCCCAACGAATGGTCACAAAAACAGCAAAAACGGGGGGAAGGTAAAAATGGATAAAAGTAAATAAATTAATAAATCTTAAAAAAAAAAAGACAGAGTAAGTACAAACAACAAGGGGGTGGGGAGAGAGAAATAAATAAATAATAACTCCTTGGGGGAAAAAAAAAAGAGTAATTCAGGATTGCTTTCTTACCAAAGTCAGCTAACATGTATTGAAGCAAGATGTTTGCTGATCTGTGGCTGGTCTCTTTCCAGGCCTTCTATATCAGTCTCAGCTGTAAGCTCCTCTTCCCAAGGTCAGCTGCAAACTATCAGGCAAATAGCTTATCTCTCACGGCCCCATCACTCAAGCCTTCTTTCTGTTACGTGGCAGGATAAAAAATGACAGAGCTCTTCTGTGTGTCTTCTTCAGTGAGTGTCCATTTAGATTAGACCCAGCATGGGGGCGGGGACTGAATCTGAGTAATGCCCTCTGACATAGTCAAATCAAACACCCGAATCTTAACAGGTAATCTAATCAAAGACATTGCAGCTGAATTTAATGCAATGAAAGGGTATCACACCCAGAGGAATAGTTTACAAACATAATCTTTCTCTTTTTGGGAAAGATTATATAATAAAATAATCTCAAACTGCCACAAGAGAGAAGAACAGAGAGAGAAAAGAATGGAAACTTGAGCAGGGACTCAGGGAGTTGAATAACACAAAGCGCAACAACATATGTGTCATGGGAGTTGCAGAAGGAGAAAAGGGGCAGAAAGAGTATTTGAGGAAATAATGACTGAAAATTTCCCAATTCTTATGAAAGAAATGAACTTACATGTCCAAGAAGCACCACATATATCAATCAATAAATCCAAATAGACCTACTATATAGAATATATAACAGTCAGAATGTCTGTGATGGTTAGGCTAATGTGTCAACTCTGCCAGGTAATTGTGCCCAGTTGTTCGGTCAAGCAAAGCACTGGGCACTGGGCTAATTGTACACTTGATCTTAGCCAAAAGGCCGAGAAGCGATAGGGCTAATTGTAATACAAGGACATTCATTCACCAGTGAGTTTACTGCACAGATAGCTGATTACATCTGTATCAATCAGGGAGATTGCTGTCAGCAATGAGTGACACTTTATCCAATCAGTTGAATGCCTTAAAAGGGGAAGTGATTTCAACATTCAGAGAGAATTTTCCAGTTTGTCTTTGGACAGCCAATTCTCCTGGAAACTCATCAAGGACCTTCACTGAACTTTCATCAGAGCCCCTGGTTTGCAGCCTGTCTGTGGAATCTGGACTTGTGCACACCCAAGGTCACGTGAGAGACTCTTATAAAATCTCATATTATTTACAGATATCTCCTGTTGATTCTGTTTCCCTAGAGAACCCTGACTAATACAATGTCAAAAGTCAAAGATACGGGAAGCGGATGTGGCTCAATTGGTTGGGCTCCCGTTTACCATATGGGAGGCCCCGGGTTCGATACCCAGGGCCTCCTGTTGAAGGTAAACCAGCCCGCGCAGCGCGGTAAGCTGACACAGCAAGATGACGCAGCAGAGGGAAACAAGCAGACACAGAAAAACGCACAGCAAATGGACACAGTGAGCACAGGCAGCAAATGGGGGGGGGAATAAATAAATAAATAAAATCTTTTAAAAAGTCAAAGATAAAGAGAAAATTCTGAGAGGAGCAAGGGAGAAGCAAATCATCACAAACAAGGGATGCCCAGTAAGACTTAGTGCATGTTTCTCATCAGAAACCATGGAGGTGAGAAGACAGTGGTATGATACAAGTAGGATAATGAAAGAGAAAAACTGTCCTTCAAATAAGAAGGTGAGTTTAAAATATTGACAAACAAACAGAAACTAAGAGAGTTCATAAAAAAGAATCTGCCTTTGCAGGAAATAGTATAGGGAGCCTTACAGCACAGAGAAAAAGAAGAGAGGCTTGGAGGAGATTGTAGACGGCAAGAATAGCAGAAAGGCTGACAGAATGGATAAAACCACATGAGCCATCCATATGCTGCCCAAAAGAAACTCACCTTGGACCCAGGGATACAAACTGGCTGAAAGTGAAAGGTTGGAAAAATATACTCCACACAAACAGCAACCAAAAAAGATCAGGGGTGGCTATTATAATAGCAGACAAAACAGACTTTAAATGCAAATAGTTATAAGAGATACAGAAGACCATTATACATTAATAAAAGGGAAAATCCATCAGGAAGAAATAACAGTCAGAAATATCTATGCACTAACCAGGATGCCCAAAAATACATGAGATAATTCTGGCAAAACGGAAGGAAGAAATAGATATCTCCACAATAATAGTTGGAGCCTTCAACATAACACTCACATCATTATATAAAACAACTAGACAGAAGATTAACAAGAAAACAGAGAACTTGAACAATATGATAAACGAGTTAAACCTAACAGACATATACAGAACATTGCATCCCAGATCAGCAGGTTATATATTCTTCTCAAATGCTCATGGATCTTTCACCAGCATGTTTTCACCTAACAACATGTTAGGTCACAAAGCAGGTCTTAATAAATATAAGAAGACTGACATTATACAAAGCACATTCTCAGATCATAATGGAATGAAACTGGAAATCAATAATAGATGGAAAAGGGGAAAGTTCACAAATGTGTAGAGACTGAACAACACACTCCTAAACAATCAGTGGGTCAAAGAAGAAATTGTAAGTGAAATTAATAAATATATTGAGACGAATGAAAACAAACACGACTTATCAAAACTTACGGGATACAGGGGGCGGATGTGACTCAAATGGTTGGGTGTCCGTCTCCCATATGGAGGGACCTGGGTTCAATTCCCAGGACCTCCCGGTAAAAATGAAAAAAAAAAAAAAAAAAAAACTTACGGGATACAGTGAAGGCAGTGCTAAGAGGAAAAGTTATAACCCTAATGCCTATATTAAAAAAGAAGAGCTAAAATAAAAGATCTAAGTGAACGAGTGGAGAAACTAGAAAAAGAACAGCAAACCATTCCCAAAACAAGCAGAAGGAAAGAAATAAGATTAGAGCAGAAATAAATGAAATTGAGAGCAAAAAAACAATAGAGAAAAATCAATAAAACCAAAAGCTGGCTCTTTGAGAAGATTAATAAAATGGACAAACCTTTAGCTAGACTAACAAAGAAAGAAAGAGAGAAAATGCAAATAAATAAAATCAGAAATGCAAGAGTGGAAGTTATAACTGACCCCACAGAAATTGAAAGGATCATAAGAAGATATGAGAAACTACATGCCAGTAAACTAGACAACCTAGATAAAATGGACAAATTCCTAAAAATGTGTGGCAGTTTATTATTTATGAATTCCAAAAAGATATGTTTGTAAACTGGTCTGTTCCTCTGGGAGTGATAACCCTTTGATTGTATTAGATTCAGCTGAGCTGACTGATTAAATTAAGATTAGGGCTTAGATTCAACCACTTCATTAGAGTGTGACTCAGGGTTGAGTCCCAGCCCCCTTGGGCTGATAAAACAGACTCTCACACAGAAGTAGACAAAGAGAAGTAGATACAGAGAAGATACACAGAGGATCCTGTGGCCCAGGAATAGAGATGAGCATGGTAGTTTACAGCTGACCTTTTGAAGAGAACAGAGCAGCTGAGCCCGGAAATAAATGAGCCCCAGGAAGACAGATGAGCCTTATGCCAGCCTACAGCTGAGACAGGAAGAAGCTGGGACCACAGAGCCTTAAGAGGAAAGAGGAAGGCTGAACCCTAGCAGATACCACCCACCACCTTGCTTCAACACGTGGCAAGAGACTTTGGGTAAGGAAGTAACCTTGAGTTGGACTCTTTAGGATCTTGTAACTGTAAGCTTCTACCTCAAATAAATATCCTTTATAAAAGCCAACAGAGTTCTGGTACTTTGCATCAGCACCCCTTTGGCTGACTAATACAAATACACAACGAACCTACACTGATGCTATAAGAAGTACAAGAACTTAACAAATCAATCACATTTAAAGAGATTGAATCAGTCATTAAAACTCTCCCAATAAAGAAAAGTCCAGGGAAACGGATGTGGCTCAGGAGGTTCGGCGTCCGTCTACCATATGGAGAGACCAGGGTTCGATCCCCTGTACCTCCCGGTAAAAAAAAAAAAAAAAAAAAGCCCAGGACCAGATAGCTTTGAAATTCTACAAAGCACTTCAAGAAAAATTAACACCAATCCTATTTAAACTTTTCCAAAAAATTCAAGAGGAGGGAAAATTCCCAAAACGTTTTATGAGGCCAATATCAACCCAATACCAAAGCCAGATAAAAACACTACAAGAAAAGAAAATTACAGACCAATCTCTCTAATGAACACAGATGCAAAAAATCTCAAAAAAGTACTTGCAAATAGCATCTAACACAATATCAAAAGACTAATCCATCACGACCATGGGGTATGCAACGGTTCAACATAAGAAAATCAACGTGATACACCACGTTAACAAATTGAAGGGAAAAAAATACTTGGTCACCTCAATCAAATGCAGAAAAGGCATTAGACAAAATCCAGCATCCTTTCTTTTTTTAAAATATTTTTATTTATTTATTTATTTTAATTTTTTGAAGTACCAGGAACCAAGAATTGAACCCAGGACCTCATATGTGGAAAGTCAGCGCTCAACCACTGAGCCACATTGGCTCCCCTGAATTGTTTTTTTTTTTTGTTTGCTTGTTGGTTGTTTCGCTTGTTGTTTGCTTTTGTTTTTTTCAGGAGGCACCAGAACTGAACCAGGACCTCCCACGTGGGAGACAGGCGCTCAACCGGTTGAGCCACATCTGCTCCCCCAGCATCATTTCTTAATAAAAAACACTTCACAGGATAGGAATAGAAGGAAAATTCCTCAATATGGTAAAGGGCATATATGAAAAACCCACAGCCAACATAGTACTCAATGGTTAAAGGTTGAAAGCTTTCCCTCTAAGATCAGGAACAAGAGGATGGCCACTGTCACCACTGTATCAAGATTGTACTAGATGTTCTAGGTAGAGCAATTAGACAAGAAAAAAAAAGGGGGGCATCAAAATAGGAAAAGAGGAAGTAAAACTCACTATTCACAGATGACATATTTTAAAAATTCTGAAATGTCTATGACAAAGCTATTTGAGCTAATAAATGAGTTCAGCAAAGTGGCAGGATACAAGATCAACATCCAAATATCAAAAATGTTTCTGTACACTAGTACTGAACAATCTGGGGAGGAAATCAGCGGGAAAATTCCATGTACAATAGCAACAAAAAGGTTCAAATACCTAAGAATCAATTTAACCAAAGAAGTACAGGACCTATATGCAGAAAACTACAAAACAATGCTAAAAGAAATCAATGAAGACCTAAACAAATGGAAAGACATTCCGTGTTCATGGATTGGAAGAGTAAATATGAAGATGTCAATCCTATTCAAACTGATTTATAGATTCAATTCAATATCAATCAAAATTCCAACAGACAACTTTACAGAAATAAAAAAGAAAATTACCAAATTCATTTGGGAGGGAAAGTGCACCCAAATAGCCAAAAGCATTCTACAAAAGAAGAGCAATGTGGGAGGATTTTCACTGCCTGACCTTGAAACATACAAAGCTACAGTGGTCAAAACTGCATGGTTGGTGGGAATGTAGAATGGTGCAGCCATTATGGAGGACAGTTTGGCAGTTCCTCAGGAAGCTAAACATAGAACTGCCATTTGATCCAGCCACCCCACAGCTGGGTATATACCCAGAAGAATTGAAAGCAGGGACACAAACAGATATATATGCACACCAATGTTCATAGCAGAATTATTCACTATTGCCAAAAGTTGGAAGCAACCCAAATGTCCATCAACAGATGAATGAAAAAGCAAACTGGTATTTACATACAATGGAATATTACTCAGCTGTAAGAAGGAAAGCAGTATTAACAAATGGGATAACATGGATGAGTCCTGAAGACCTTATGTTGAGTGAAGTAAGCCAGGCACTGAAGGACAAATATTATATGACCTCACTGATATGAATTAAGCAAATTGAGCAACTCAAAGAGCTAGAGTCTGGAAGACAGGCTTACAGGAGACAGAAAGGGAGTAGAGGGTGGTGAGCCAAAACCCATATGGGCAAAATCTACAATAAGATGGAAGGGTGTATTTGTGCAGTGGATGAACATGACAGTGGTGCAATGATGTGATTGGGTTCTGCAGTGCTGGTCTGTGAGGAGGAGTAGGGTGGGGGGTTTGGATTGGACTATCTGTGGCAGTTGATATAGTTATGAATTCCAAAAATAGTCCCCTTTGTGGTGCGGGGACTCAGAGATAAAAATACATGGCAAAGCAGAGGAGTTGTGGGAATTTTGAGTTGGAGTTCTGATGCAGTTTTAATGCTAGAGCCCTGGGAATTAAGCACACAAGAGGAGCTTGTTCATGAGGAAGGAGAGAAGGCCCCAGGAAAAGAGACAAGCCATTCACCTGACAGCTCACAGCTAGCCTTGTGCAGAGAGGCAAAGCCTAGAGAGCCTCATAGTCTACAGCTGACCTTGTGGAGATAGCAGAGGTGCTGAGCCTGGAGAGAGAGATGGAGCCCTGGGAAGAAAGGAACCCAAGAAGCCTGAACTCTTGGCAGACATTGGCAGCCATCTTGCCCCAACACGTGGCCATGGACTTTGGTGAGGAAAGAAGCTTATGCTTTATGGCCTGGTAACTGTAAGCTTCTACCCCAAATAGATACCCTTTATAAAAGCCAACAGATTTCTGGTATTTTGCATCAGCACCCCTTTGGCTAATACACTATCCATGGAAATGGGGTCAGGGGAAGGAGCAGGTGAACTCTGGGGATTTGCAGGTCTATGGTTAAAACTAAAATGTTGGGAATGTTCTTTTGGCAAATATAGCAGGGGAGGGTTACTGGTGTACTGTGTTGGATGTGGGGGGGTATGTGGGACAGAACTTCTCTGGAATATGTAAGTGTTCATCTTGTCATAGTGTGTTCTATTAGTGGGTGGAGACCCACATAATAAACAAGAAAATATCAAACTCCCATCCTGGGGAGTCCTGCTATGTTCTCAATTAGAGGAACAAGAATCCCTCGAGAACATAGGCAGTACCTGATAAAAGAAAACAGACCAATATGTCAAATCCTTAATTTTATTGCAAGTAACTATGAATCTTATTCTTCAAAAATTGAAACTTAGTAGTTACCATAGCTTCCCAGGGGAGGGGGAGGGAAGAATAGAATAGATGGAACATAGAGCATTTTTAGGGCATTAGAATTGTTCAGCATGATCTTGCAATAATAGATACAGGCCACTCCAAGTTTCGTCAAAACCTAGTGTTCGATCCAAAATGTAGACCATTATGTAAACCATTGACCATGGTTAGTAGAAATGCTTCAATATTTTTATATCAGTTGTAACAAATGTACCATCCACATGTAAAATGTTTTTAATGGGGAGAGGGGGAAAAAGGGGGAGGGCATTGGGTATATATGAATCCCCTATATTCTCTATGTGACTTTTCTATATCCTAAAGCTTCTTTGAAGAGATAATGAAAAAAATAAGACACTGCAGGAATATATGAAAGAAAATGACACTGTACATTTAGGACAACAGATCTTAGTGATGAATAACACAATACCTAAAAACTTTTTTAAATTTTAAAAATTTCAAATGGAACTGATTTTTTTTGTATTTTATTGGTTATTTTTTAAATTATTACTTCATTTTCTTATTAATTTTATTTGGTTGTTTTGTTGGCTTCATTTTTGGAGAGGTTTTGGATCACAGAAGGGTTACAACAGTGGCAGGGGAAGATCACTAGTGCAGCGTGTCAGTGATAGGGGGATGCATAGGAAGGGGTTCACCTGGGCCATGCCTCTAAGATATGAATATGTTCAAGTGTTCATGGGGCATTGTCTCGGTGGGTGGAGATCCACACAATAACCAAAAGAATATCGAATTCCCATCCATGTCCATTCTGCTACATTCTCTAATAGGAAAGCAATAATCCCCCTAGAGCAATGGCGGTGCCTAGTGAAGGAAGACAGACCATTATGCCAGGTCCTTGATATTGATGATTGTACTTTTATGAATCTTTTCTTATGAAACTGAAACAGCCTAGTATTATATACTGCTTAAGAGTTACCTCCTGAAAGCCTCCTTGTTGATCAAATGTGGCCTCTCTCTAAGCCAAACTCAGCATATAAATGGACTACCATACCCCTGGCATGGGACATGACTCCTGGGGATAAGCCTCCCTGGCACTGAAGGATTATTACCAAGTGCCAACTAGCAATGCATCTGGAAAAAGACCTTGACCAAAAGGGGGAAATGGTAAACATAAATGAGTTTTTATGGCCAAGAGACTTCAAAGTGAGTTGGGAGGCCATTCCAGAGGTTATGCTTATGTAAGTCACAGCAGGATCTCATTGACTGCCACAGCAAACAGTGCCTCAAATAGCAGGGTTCCTGAGGGCTCTGCAGACATCCAGAAACTATAAGCAGGGCAGACAGCTCAGGAATTCGGCACCCTGTCAATGGGCCTTACTTTGGAATTTATGCTCCCCAATGTAGCAGAGTTAGACTCATTTATAGTTTCCCTACACATGGCTCTTCTGCCTCTTTTTAT
Organism: Tolypeutes matacus; assembly: GCA_026826555.1. NCBI lineage: Eukaryota > Metazoa > Chordata > Mammalia > Cingulata > Chlamyphoridae > Tolypeutes > Tolypeutes matacus. The sequence continues at coordinate 6,162,411 of JAKSZT010054478.1, forward strand.
TTAAACCTATAATTAGCACTATACTTGATAAATATATGTCCAAGATGCTTAAATCTTTGATCCGCCCATGTGCCGGTTGAGCCCTGAATTTCAGTAGAGTTGCAACACATACTCTCCAGTTCATTGGACTCACCCAGGACAACTAACCATGAGATGATGATGGACAACGCTAATCCCAAAGAACAGAGAGTGTTTGCAACTGCAAGCAAGATAGTCCCACCCATCTGCTCCATGGGATCTAAGCTCCCTCTCAATTAGAGGCAGAGTGGGCATCACCATCCCCAAATCCTCAAGATTGGGGAATGAACAATGGACTAAAGAAGACTTATTCTTATTCTACTAGCAATGGAAGAACTCTTACCATTGATATAAAGGCAGTGGCCACCAGAGGTTCTGAGGGATGGGAGAGGGAAGAATAGGTGTAATATGGGGGCATTTTTGGGACATTGGAGTTGTCCTGCATGACACTACAGTGACGGATACAGGCCATTGTATATTTTGTCATAACCTACAAAATTGTGTGGGACAGAGTGTAAACTATAATGTACACTGTAATCCAGAGTTACTAGCAATGCTTCAACATGTGTTCATCATCAAGGGGGGGATAAATGAATAAAATCTTAAAAAAAAAAAAAAAAATGTGTTCATCAATTGTAACAAATGTACACTAACGAGGGATGTTGTTGATGCGGGGAAAGTGTGGGAAGGGGAAGGAGTGGTGTATATGGGAATCCCTCATATTTTTTATGTGATACTTATGTAATCTAAAGCTTCTTTGAAAATAAAAAAAATTATAAAAAAGCAAAAACAAAACAAAAAACCAGCACGGTAATTCTACATTCTCAATGTAACATCACTGTAATCTAAAGCTTCTTTTAAAAAAAGTTTATTAAACAACAACAACAACAACATGATATTGGCATAAAGAAAGACACATTGATCAGTGGAATAGAATTGAGAACCCAGAAATAAACCCTCACCTCTACAACCACTGGTTTATGACAAACCTGCCAAGTCCATGTTAACAGGACATAACTGTCTCTTCAACAAATGGTGCTGGGAGAACTGGATATCCATAACCAGAAGAATAAAGAGGATCCCTATCTCACTCCCTATACAAGAACCAACTCAAAATGGATCAAAGACCTAAATATAAAAGCCAGGGCCATAAAACTACCAGGAAAATATCTTCAAGATCTTGTGGTAGGTGGTGGTTTCTTGGACCTTATACCCAAAGTACAAGCAACTAAAGAAAAAATAGATAAATGGAATCTCCTTAAACTGAAACACTTTTGCACCTCAAAGGACTATGTCAAAAGGGTGAAAAGGCAGCTGACTCAATGGGAGAAAATATTTGGAAATCACATATCTGATAAGGGTTTAATATCCATGATGTATAAACAATAAAAAGGCAAATGACCCAATTAAAAAATGGGCAAAAGACTTGAATAGATATTTCTCCAAAGAAATACAAATGGCAAAACAACACATGAAAAAATGTTCAACATCACTCGTGATTAAGGAAATGCAAACAAAAACTACAATGAGATATCATTGCACACCTATTAGAACGGCCACTATTAAAAGGACAGAAAACTACAAATGTTGGAGAGGATGTGGAGAGATAGGAATACTTATTCACTTTTGGTGAGAATGCAGAATGGTATAGCCACTGTGAAGGACTATTTGGCAGTTCCTAAAGAAGTTGAATATAGATTTGCCACATGACCTGGCAATACCACTATTGGGTATATACCTAGAAGAACAAAGAGCAGTGACACAACAGACAGCAGCACATCTATGTTCATAATGGCGTTATTCATGATTGCCAAAAGATGGAAACATTCAGGTGTCCATCAACTAAGGAATGGATAAACAAACTGTGGTATATTCACTTATGCTAAGTAAAGGAAACCAGACACAAAGTACTACATATTGTATGATTCCATTTATATAAAATGTAGATATAGACCAATTTGTGAAGATGAAATTAGATTGGTGGTTGTGTAGGGCTGGGGAAGGATAGAAAGATTGAAAGGTGATTGTTAAACGGTGTCAAGTTTTTCTTTTTGGAGTAATGAAATTGTTCTAAAATTTTTTGTGGTGATGAATGCACAACACTGTTATTGTAGTAGAGGCTGTTGATTGTACACTTTGGATGGATTGTGTGGTATGTGAATAGATCTCAATAAAACTGCCTAAAAAAATAAAGAAAAAAAATGTTTATGCTTTTGTTAAAAACAATATAGAATATGATCCCCATTTTAATAAAAGTTATCTGTCCATTAAAAACAAAAAACAAATATAATAAAAACAGAATCAAAGAAAGCACCTTTATAAGTTCAAAAGGGCTAAAGTAAAAAACCTAAGTTAATAAAAGACAACCAAATTAAGAAAGAAGAATATTTATTATACAAATATTAAAATCTACACATTCTTGGCTGATGATATATACTGGGTTAAAAAGTTTTTTACTTTGGATACATGCATCATTTCCTTCATTGTGGTGTCTCTACTTCTTAAATGTATTAATCCATTCTCCAAAGTAGCTTCAGTAATCAAAACTGTGAAGAGGACACCCATTTCATCATACCTAAGAAAAAAGTAGTTGAACAAAATACATGAGTGCAAATATAAACTGTGAATTCACCACATTATCAGCCTTAATTACTTTACAGTCCATAGTACTTTCAAAAGTCAAAGAACTCAGGGCTTGAGAACTAAACCAAACAAAACATATTTCACAAGTTTCAAAAGCATATTCAAAGTAAAATTTTCATAAAGTTTCTAACTTATTGTAATAGCGGAAAAGTCAGAAGAGAAAATAAAATCTGAGAAATAAATACTGGTACCTCAACACATCATTTGGGGGCATATTATGGAAGAACCTAAATATAATAACGCTAGCCTTTTAGTACTTGGATACAATCCAAGACAACATTATTTTGGACTATAGTATCTTATAATAATTAGCATTATAATAAAGATTCCAGTGTATAAGTTATTATACTGAAATCATGCTTAATGCATAACTTAGTATACTTACAGTTTTTAATTTAGCAATAAAAAATTTCTACACTGGCCACCTTTCTGCTTACCTAATCACACTATCTCATTACTGTTTCTTTGTATGACTCCATCAGAAATAATCTTATTTATTTATTTGCTTGTTTATTGTCTATTTAATACCACTAGAATAAAATAAGCTTCATATGAACAGGAAACTTTTCTATCTTGTTTACTTCTATCAAAGTGCATGAAATACAGTAGGTCCTTAATAAATATTTGGATAAAATATCCTGAAACAATAAAGCCTTTACCATATAATTTGATAATGCCTACATGACTCTAAGGATGAAATTTTAGAACCTGAGAGGAATGGAAAGTTCAAATACCACTCCTTCATTTTATTTTATTTTATTTTATTATTATTATTTTTTTAAGATTTTATTTATTTATTCATTTATCCCCCCCTTGCTGCTTGTGCTCACTGGGTCAGCTAACCACGCCGTGCGGGCGGGCTTGCCTTCACCAGGAGGCCCCGGGAACCGAACCCAGGGCCTCCCATATGGTAAACGGGAGCCCTACTGATTGAGCCACAGCCGCTTCCCTCTCCTTCATTTTATATATACTAAAAACATTAGTTGCTCTACAGAAACCCATTTACATAAAAAAGATATACTTTAAAATGAGGGAAGAAATAGAAGTTAATAAAATAAGGGGGCAAAACTAGAGGCAGGGGACTCAATTATGGGATTATTTCAATATTTCATATTAGTGACCTTCATCTGGGAAGTGGCAATGAAAATGGGAGAGATGTGCATGGATGTGAGATATATTTAGGAGGCAGGCTGACAACACTTGGTCTGGGGAATAAGGAAGAGAGGGAGGAGTTAAGGATTACATCCAGGTTCCAGTTGAGCAGCTGGGTGAACAGAGGTGCCGTTCACTGAAAAAACTAGTTCTCTGTCTTCCGAGACGGAATTAACTTGGTCTTGGTCTAAGAATGAACCACCATGCTGGCAAGGAAAGGCACTCCACCGGTGTTCCTTCAGTCCTGATTCAATAATGTATCCAATATACCTAAATTACCCCTGATAAATTGATGAACTGAGTTATACATACTTCGGGGCATTAAGTCTTGGCATTGCACACAGTACATGCTCAAATATACCTGCTGAACAAATACACTGCTCCTGCTGTAGCAATTACCTAAGGGCATGTGATTCTGTAAAATGGGAGAGCCAGGAATAATTTTAAATTATATTTTACATATATTTGGAAGATATTTGTTTCTGTTGCTAATATAGTAACATCATATATGCAAAATCTCTCTTAATACATTTTTTAATGACAAGGAAGACAATTTTCTTACTTTGAATAAAGTTGTTCCAATGAGGAGTGCACAGTTTCCAAATAACCAGGCCACACAGAAATTCCATTTTCTAATAACTCATTAAATAGCCCTTGACAAACCTGGGAAGAAAAGACAAAAACTTCAAATAAGAAAGAAACAGAAAAAAAAAAAAAAAAAAAAACAGAAGTAGCTAGAGTGATTACACTATTTTTTGTCAAACCATAAATCACTTTTTTCATTTTCCAAAATGGATACAAATTCCTTTAATTAATTTGCCCAATAGATAAATGCATTCAACACAAAAAGCTATATTTAAAAAAAAAAAAAAAGCTCAAATGAGGGAATAGAAGTTAATGAAATAAATATAAACATTTACAATTCATAAACTGTATACTTCCTCTAAAAATGAAGAAATTAAACACTGAAACACTGAATACTAAATGCAAACCTTCACTCAGAGAAATTTTTATGCCAAACATAAGAATTTTTATTATCATTATAACCACTCAAAACCCAAACAGATTCTGACAAAAAACAGCAGGTTTAAAAAGCTATGCTACTTTTAAACTGAGGACTGAGCCCTAGGGTATACTACCACACCAGGAAGAGAAGTTTCAGTAAAGGTGAATAAAGAAAAACAGTCAAAAAAGTATGAGGAAAACCCAGAGAGTGGTGTCCCAGAAGCCAACTAAAGAAAGTATTGCAAGAAGAAGAGTGTAATTGTGTAAATGCTGCTGACAGTGACCTAAGACAAGAACTGAGACTTCACCACTGGATTTCAAGATGGAGGTTATCAGTGACCTTGACAAGATTAGTTTCAGTGGGGACTAGTTTCAGTGGAATGTTGGAGACAAAGGCTTGACCAGAAATATAGAATGCGTAAACGACAAAGTAAATTTTATTGTTTTCTTAATAAGCAATGGAAGAGCAAAAAAAAAAAGGCAAAATTTAGCACACTTTTAACAATCTAGAACTAAAATTATAAAGCAGGATTTCTCAACCTTGGCACTACTATTATGTTTAGCAGCTTCCCTGGCCTCTACTAGATGCCTGTAGCACCACAACTCCAACCTTGTGACAATGAAAATTGTATCCAGATATTGACAAATGTAGAGAGAGAGAGAGAAAGAAGAGAAAGGAAGAGGAAGAGGAAGAGAGACTAAGAAAATGGTTTCTCAAACTTAATTGAGCATCAGAGTCACCTGGAGGACTTGTTAAACCCGAGCTTGCTGGGTCTCATTCCCAGAGTTTGATTCAGCAGGTCTGGGATGAGGCCCAAGAATGTGCATATCTAACAATTTCCCAGGGAAAGTTCATAGGGAAGTTAATGGGTGTTAAAGTACTTGATAATTTTAGGATAGAAGAGAATCTAAATATTAATAAATATAAGAAATTAACAAGGGAAAATAAGTGTTAAGTATGTGTTTTAATAAGCTAGCAGTTGCCAGAAAAATTTGATCTTTCCAAAGGAGGGTGGAAAAGAGGAAGCTAGTGAGGATATGGGGAAATAAGAACATTCATACACCATGGATGAGAGTACAAATCGATGCAGCCATTCTGGAGAGCAAATATAGCTGACTAATGAAATATTCATTTTAACCAGCAATCCCATTCTTGTGTATATAATCCAGAAAAACTTTCATGGCCCAGAAAGTGACATGCGTTTAAGGATTTTCTCCATCATACTGCTAAGAGAGAGTTAGAGTAAGGTATATAACACTATCCTTTTGGTAAATTAAAAACACCCGACTTCTGAGAAGATGGTAGACTAGAAAGACATGGGACTCTCTTCTCTGCCAGAGGACAAGCTGAAACAGCCTGGAAAAAGATCTTCTAGGGATTTAGACACCAGGCGAAGGGTGGACACTGCCCAGAAGAGAGAGGGACAAAGGAGGGGAATTGTGACGATGAAAAATTGTGGGTTGAAACCAGCAGCTGATACTGCTGGCACCCTCCCCACTCACACGATGGAATATTATGCTGCTGTAAGAAGAAATGAAGTCATAAAGCATATGACAACATGGATAAACCTGGAGGATATTATGTTGAGTGAAGCAAGCCAGACACTAAAGGACAAATACTGTATGACTGTGTTACTATGAACTAAATATTTTGTGTAACATATTGTCTGATTCCATTTATATAAAATGTATATATAAATCAATTTATAAAGATGAAATTTGATTAGTGATTATGTAGGGCTGGGGAGGGCATTCTAAGGGGTGTGGAGTTTCTCTTTTTGGAGTAATGAAATAATTCTAAAATTTTTTGTGATGATGAATGCGCAACATTGTGATAATTCTAAAAGCCACTGATTATTAACTTTAGATAGATGGTAGGGTATATGAATACATCTCAATAAAACTGCTTAATAAATAATTGTGCAAGAATAGCCAGAAATAGCAGCTATGTACAGCACAGGAAACAGAGACTGAGAGGTGAAGAATTTTCTTGTTTGTCTGTTTTTCGTTTATTATTATTATTATTATGGAAATAATGAAAATGTTCTAATAATGATTGAAGTTACCAAATACCATTGATTGTACACTTTGGATGAACTGTATGCTTTATTAATATGTATCAATAAAATTGATTTGTTAAATATATATATAAGACTTAAAAAAAAAAAAAAAAAATCCAAGGCACACAAAGCTACTATATTCTTATAAACAAACAAAACAAAATATTTAGGGCATAGAGTTCTTTCTTTGTCATTTGGGTAATATACCCAGGAATTTGCTTCCTGCACCAGGGTGTTGAAGAAACTGCCACAACCCTGAGCGGAAATGTGGAAATGAATCCCTTATCTTTTCTTTTCCTTAACTCACTACCCTCAACCTTCCAGATCCCTCCCAGGGTTAGAAAGGTAGGTGACTCTTAAAGTCTTTAAATCATGTTAGTGTCCTCACTCAGGTCCTGGATGGATCTCAGTTACTCAGACAGAAATGATGATTGCTGAAGGGTCTCTGGAAAGAAACCAAAGCTTCCTCCCTGGCTTTTCTCAAGATTATTTAATAACTAGATCAGAGATTAGAAAAAATTAAAATTATAGATCTAGAACCTATGCCTATAATAACAAGCATCAAAAGTGTTAAGTTAAAAGGCAAAGAGGGCAAGAAATACTTCACTAAACTCCTACAAATATTATGATTAGCAAAACTATGTATATTCAGAATAGAAAATATGGAACTATGAGCATGACTTTAATAGGAAAATCCACTGAACTGTATTCAGCTTCTTTAATATATATACTTTGAATTATCTGTAATAACTACAGTATTTATCCACGGTTCATAGTTTAATTTAAAATTTTTTTGAAAGTCAAAGGAATCAAAATAAAATTCTAAATGGCAAGTTATGTGTTTCTTGGAATAAGAATTATAATTAAAATCATGACATTAAAACTTATTTAACCCACCTGTCTTAGTTCCACTGTTGGTCCTCTTCCCACATCCAAAGCAACCTTAATAGGGGCTAAACAAGGGTGAAGTTTAAGTACCTAAGACAATTAAGAGGAAAAAAAAAAAAAGGACAGCACATCTTGGTTTATATATAACACAAGTACTAACAAACATGGAGCTTTTTAAACAGTTAAGCTTGTGTGTGTGAAAATGGAAGCCAGTTGAGATCATAAAATACCATGCAATGATGTATTCAGCTGTCTACATACAGCAGCCCAGGAGATTTCTCCACTTAGATGTCCTACAGAAAAAAACTTGCTACTCTCCTGTTTTCTGGCAACTCCATTTTCCCTTAGTCAAAATGCCTCTTTCTGGCATCACTTCCCTTCCAAACCTGGGCCTGTGGATTACCATATGGACTACTTTCTTTACCAAAACCTATCACTCTTCTCACTCATCATCCATTAAAAAATATATGAATGGTTACTGTGTGCCAGAAACATTTCTAGGGTGCTGGGGACAAAAATCTCTGTCCCTCATAGTGAGGAGGAACAGATAATAAACAAAATAAAATAAGTACATAATCTATTTGAAGGTGGTAAGTGTGTTTTAAAAAATGTGTGTGTGGGGGGGGCAGGAAGTGCTGTCAAGAGGAGTGCTGTTTCGGGAAGCGGCTGTGGCTCAATCAGTAGGGCTCCCGTTTACCATATGGGAGGACCCGGGTTCGGTTCCCAGGGCCTCCTGGTGAAGGCAAGCCCACCCGCATGGCGTGGTTAGCTGACCCAGTGAGCACAAGCAGCAAGGGGGGGATAAATGAATAAATAAATAAAATCTTTAAAAAAAAAAAAAAAAAAAAAAGAGGAGTGCTGTTTGCAATGTTAAATAATGTCGTCAAAGGTCTCCTCCCTGAGGTGACACAGGCAGACTTGAAAGGAGGTAAGAGTGGGAGATATATGGATGACGGAAGAAGGGCATTTCAGGTCAAGGGGAGAACAGATGACAAGGGTTGAAATGGGAGCATGCCTGGCATGGTCTAGAAAAGTGAGGTGGAGGGGAGCGGATGTAGCCCAAGCAATTGAGCGCCTGCTTCCCACATATGAGGTCCCGGGTTCGATCCCCAGTACCTGCCTAAAAACAAAACAACCAACCAAAAAAATCCAACTCAAGAGAGCCAATGTAGCTCAGTGGTTGAGCATTAGGTTCCCACACAGAGGTACCAGATTCAATCTCTGGTACCTCAAAAAAAAAAAAAGAAAAGAAAGAAAGAAAAAAAGAAAAGTGAGGTGGAAAGTTGTAGGCATGGAAGTCAAAAAGGAAACGGTTTTGTAGAACATCCCAGTTGCTTTGGCTTTTTCCTCTAAGTTAGATGAGGAACTTATTGGAGTGTTTTGAGCAGAGGTGCAAAAGAGGCACTTTGAGCAGGGAGGGGAAGATGCTGGCTTAGATCAGGGTGGCAGCAATAGAGGTGGTAAGAGGTGACCAGGTTCTGGATATATTTTGAAGGTAGATTTAACAGGGTTTACTGATGGTTTGGAGATGTAGGGTATAAGACAAAGAATCCCCAGAATAAGTCTATAATATTAAGGATTTCTCTATATCCATATCAGGATAAAGAGCACTGCAAGATAAACCACTTAACTGTGCAGAGTGGTGCTACCAATTCATAGTTTCTGCTCCCTTTCAGATACTCCACATCACTTGTTAAATCTTTTGATTTGGGGCAGTTCCCTTTCACATTCAAGGGGAATATGATTATTTCAAACTCTTGCCACTTTAACCCCTACTCTTCCACATCTTAAGCTAATAACTTTCCTCCTAATTACCTGAGAAAAGAGAGGGGTAAAACTTCCTCCAAAGGCTATCCAGCCCCAGTAGCTTATTTATATCTGCACTACCTTTTTTTTGCCTGCTATTTCTAATAGCTCTTTCTCAAGACAAATCCCTCCACTTGTGTTCTTGATCCCATTTCCTCTAAAATACTGCCCTATTAGTCATTTCTTTTCACTCCTATGTCAACCTTCCCTCTTCCCTGATTTTCTTTGAGCCCTTAAAACATGCTCTAATTGCATGCCCTAAAATAAGCCTTTCCCTTGACCCAGGCCCATATCTAGCTCCTTGATCCAATGACTAGTCCAGAAGCCAGATCCCTGGGGCACAGCGGTAAACCACACAGGTCTTACAGGTACTGTCTTACTGACTCCTACTTACTAACACTCTCGGCTCCTGATACAAATGGAAGTTATCAACAGAAAGGCACGGGAGCTAAGAAACATAAAGTTGTCCATCCCCTGATCAAACAGAAATGCTTTTAGGATTACACAACAGGGATGCCTTGTTCTATTCTGTGAGAATAGCCAATATTCCTGTGGCCAGATTCTAAAAATCCAAAAAATACTGGCACTAAAAGAAATTTATTATTCAGAGTTTATGGTAGAAACTGAGCACACTAACAATAAAAAGGGAGAGAAAAAACCACATAATTTTAGTTTCCCAAGTCTATCTCTAAAATACCAAAATCACCTTTCTATGAAGATTTTTCTTTCTTGTAAAGGAGTTCTCTGTTAGCTGGAAAGAATCAAAGAGGTAGGCCAGCAAGCCTCGGTCTAGATCTCCATTTAAAGATAGAACACAAGGAACCACATTTTTTCGTCCATCTCGGCCCTTCACAGAAAAATAGAACAAAAATAAAGTACTATTAGCAGAACTATCTATCTCTTAAAATTACATATTTTATGCTTACACAATCAGAATATTAAATTACAAATTCATTTTACAAACATTTACATAGAGCAGCCACTCTATGACAGGCCTATGCTTGGCACTGGGTCCTTAAAGATAAGCAAGATACATTCTCTGCTCTCAGGGAGCTCAGGGTCTAGATCAGTAGGTCTTAACTACCTACTTTTTAGAATCACTTGAGCTTTAAAAAAATAAAGGTGCTTGGGTCCCACTCCCAGAGATTCAGAACTAACTGGATTGGAGTGGGACCTGGGTATTATCATTTAAAAATATATATTTTCATGATCATTTTTCAAGGTTCCCTATTAGCATTCAATCAGCATTAAAGAGGTAACACTCTTCAGTAAAAATTGTTTAAACATTATTAATAAAATTCAGAAGAGCCCTTAAAGAGAAAAGATGGCTGGTATGCTTAGGTGAAGGGGTTTGGAATGCACTTTTTTCTTTTATTTTTACTTTTAAAAAATTTTTTAAATTTGGAGTACACTTTTTTGAAATGTAAATTAATTTTTATAATAAGCAGTTTAAAAACCTTGCTTCTTGGGTTATTACTTTAAGGCGATAATTATAAATATGAAATATCCCATAATGCATGATACAAATCAGGTATGATAAACAGATTTATCTCTTAAATGCTTTTAAAATCAAAGAAGGAAAGATCTCAGAATTAAAATTTTTCAATTTTAAAAACTTTTTAAGTTTTGGCATATCAACAGTTCTGCCTTTATGCTTTTTTCTATTATTGTTCACTTAAACATTCATACAATTTTTTTTGACTTTTGTACATTTAATAATTGAAAATATAAATTAAAAAGTAAACACAGTTCATGCAATTTTATACTTTAAAAAAAGTTTTCAATCTTCAACTTCTACTAATTATGATCAGGCATAGTCTTCATTAATACATATATGTACTGGTATTTTAAACCCATTTAAATTGTTGGTGGTAATTTAAAGATTGATGTGAATTTGTCCTCAAAGGGCAGTAAATTTCTGGCTACCTGGGAAAATATATACATACCTGTGGCCCAATCAGGAAATGTAAACATTCAAATCTGTAATCCCTCAAGCATGATCAGTATATAAAAGGCTCTGCCACAATTCTACCCATCCACAGGCCTTCTAAAGCTTTGTATCTCACAGGGCATCTAGTAAGTATCAATAATTTTTAAAGTATTTACAAGGTATCCTGAGCATTATGAAGTTTTACAAGGCATGGTGCTTTCTCTAAAGGGATTATATAATCTGTTTAAATTCTTGAAAATGTTGTTTTGCTTTAAGAAGTAAACAAAGCACCTTTTACCTCCCACCAGGGCCGTGCTTTTGGTCAGCTGGCTGGCACACCCAGCTTGGGGGAGTATCCAGGGCCAAGCTTCCTAACTGCCTTTCCTCCTTTCCTTTGTTGGGGAGAAGCATCTGGTCAGAACACCTGGTTAGGGGTGCTGAGGAGGAGGCGCATTTCCAGGGTCAAGCTTTCTAACTAAATTAGACTCTCTTCCTTCTTCTTTCTCCTGGACTGAACTTTCACATAGAGTGCCTGATGGGAGTAGGGGGCTGGTATATCTGGGATCTATACTTGAATAAGACTATCTTAGAGTTTGGTTACACATATGAAAAATAATACATTGAAGATAGTGGAAACCAGGTTTTTCATTGTCAGACAAAAGAATTATAAAGTTAGAAAGTGGGAAGGCTAGAATATATGCGGTGTCAGACTGGATTTTGAAGAATTGGTATGAACTCCCGGTTTTTAATAAATAGATCAATATAGAAACAGACAGATTCAGGTGAGTATATAAATATATACATTTCTTATCTGTGTCAACTGAAAGGCCCTAGAAACAATGATATCCGGTTGCAGTGATTATACCTAGTGCTAAGATCTCAATTTTTAAATACTGTTCTCCTATAAGAGGAATGAAGGTTCCTTTAAGAAATGGCTAATTTCACCACTGGGGCAAGAAAATACAAGATAAGCCTGGAAAAAAACTGTTCTAAAAAGTAAGGAAGAGTAGATGTTGCTCAAGCAATTGAGCGCCTGCTTCCCACGTAGGAGGACCCAGATTCAATCCCCAGTTCCTCCTAAAAACAAAAACAAATGACAAATGAAAAAAAACTCGGGGGAGCCAACATAGCTCAGTGGTTGAGCGCGGGCTTCCCACATACAAGGTCCTGGGTTCAATCCCTGGCCCCAATACCTCAATAAATGAAAACACAAAAACAAAAAACAAACAAACAAAAAAAACGAACAAAAAAGGGAAGTGTTCAAAGAATTATGGAAATATGTCAAAGAACACTGGCCAAGTCTAGGACAACTTGAGCATTAAAATAACCATAGTAATAAACAGTAACTCTCTAAGAAAAATAACAATCTGTGAATCCATACTAATAAATATATGAGATAAATAAATGGGGGGAAAGTTCTACCCTATACTATACTGCTGACCAACAAATCTAGAAGGAATGAGGGAATTAGGGGATAAAAATCTACATTTGGCATAGTAATAATTGTATTTGGGCAAGAATCATTAATGGATGCTGTAAATGGTAAGTCAAAATTTGGTTAAAAACAGGATATATGCAGTCTTAAAGTATCTGTCCACAAAAGACTTATTAATTCCTCATTAATTAGTAAGTACAAAAAACCTATTAACTTTACATTGGGAGAAACCTAGTAGATGTCATCTTAGCCAAGTGATAGACGTTAACATCATCAGTAATGAGATAAAATGATATTGTATGTCTCCTGATATGATGCACTGAGAATAAGACAGTGCCATTTTTATGGTTTTCCCAGCCAAAATCATGAGGAAACATCAGATAAACCCAAAGTGAGGGACATTCTACAAGCAGCTGCTCTGTACTCTTCAAAAAACACCAAAGTCATGAAAGACAAGGGAAGATTAAGGAATTGCTCATTTGAAGGAGACTAAAGAGACATGACAACCAAAAGAAATTCATGATCCTGGAATATGAACTATATGAAGTACGGGTTCTGTGGATTGGGTGGTAATAGTCAATCACTGTTAATTTCCTGATTTTGATGGTTGTACTGTGCTTGTGTAGGTGTGTCCTTGTACTTGGGAAATATACACTGAAGTATTAAGGGGTAACAGGATACCACGTCTGCAACTTATTCTCAAATGGTTCAGAAACATTCCCAATTGGAGAATCTAGGTAAAGATCAGGATAAAACATACATGTAATTTGGACACACTTCCAGGATATGTGTGTAAAAGTTCCCGATCTCCTAGATTCCACAGGGTTTCTATTGGCTCCTTTCCCCAGGGAAAATTGTAGTAAAGTTTGTTTCCTTTTCGTCCCTCTTCATCCTGACAGTCACTGCTGCTGAAGTTAGATGGACTCACTGCAAACTGGAAAAGAAAGTTTAAGTTTGTCTTATTAACTCATTAAAGTAAATGTCAATTTATCTCTAAACCCATAAATTAAAAGTTGCCTGAGACTTTTCATGCAGCAACTGATTAAAACCAGTCAAGTCCCAAATAAAAACTGAAATTTAATAAAATGTGAGTGAATACACGACTAAACACATTATTTTTTAGTCTAAAGGAACTACAGAGAAAAACTGTTGATGCTATCCACCCTTTTAAAAAAGTGGTCAATTAATAAGAGAGGAAAGTTAACAATGAAATAAGTGGAATAAAGAAGGTATCATATACATACCATTCTTATACTTCAATGAAGTATTTGATTATTTGTGATCATTCCATTTAGTTTAAGTGGTCTTTGGGGATTTTAAGAGTTGGGAAAAGGTAAGACAATGGCAAGACAAAAAAAAAGATTACTTCCACTCTTTTCCCTTTAGCATATACTAAAACATTATTATAAATTACAGATTAACAGTGTTGGAAGGACTCATAGAGATGATTTGGGTTAGGGCTTTTCAAACTTCTTTTTTTGTAGAGCAGGACCTTAGTTCAAAATATCTATGTGGGAAAGCAGATGTGGCTCAAGCAACTGAGCTCCCACCCACCACAGGGGAGGTCCTGGGTTCGGTTCCTTGGTGCCTCCTGGAGAAGACAAGCAAGACAGTGAGCTGGCACGGCAAGCTGATGCAACAAGGAGACACAAAGAGGAAACACAATGAGAGACACAACAAAACAGGGAGCAGAGGTGGCTCAAGTGATTGAGTGCTTCTCTCCCACATGGGAGTCCCAAGTTCGGTTCCCCGTGCCTCCTAAAGAGAAGACAAGCAGACACAGAGAGCACACAGCGAATGGACACAGAGAGCAGACAATGAGCACAAACAACAATGGGGAGGGTAAATAAATAAATAAAAATAAATCTTAAAAAAGAAAAAAACAAATCTATGCGGTAACAAAAAATGTAAGAAGATCAAAGCCTACATCTTATTGTATAAATGTATAAACTCAAATTTTATAACATCACATTTACTTACTATAAAGGTCAATGACAAAAGGGAAGCTGTTCTGGTATACACAAACACTTGAAATGATGAGTTACGGGTGACAGTCATGGTCTTCTCTCAGCTTCAGCCTCAAATATATAGCTGTATTTTGTTTTGGTTGCACGGTATTAAGAAAACATTCGTGCTAAGTAGTAATCTTCAGGTGAGCAATGAGCAATAGCTGGAGAAGCCTTATTTTGAGGTCCAAATGAGCTAATCTGGTAGCATAAAGTAATGCTTTGGTGAACTACCAATGTGTTAAAATTTGTCACCTAAAACATTTTTTTAATTTGTTTGTTTCTTTTAAAGGTATAATTTAAAAGCTATAAAGAAACTGTAACAAAAATTGAGTCAAAGACCTACAAAACCCCTGGAGTATCTCCAGAGAACCCACAGGACTCCAAGGAGCATAATCTGAAAGCCACTGACCTACCCCAGTCTTCTCAAAGTGCCCAAGGTCACAAGGTTGGTTAGTGGTCTTACTGATACATCATTCCTTTTTCCTTCATACATTCCACAATAGATTGATAGGAAGTAGCACAAGAATTTACTACTCAGAATTATGCACTGAAGATAAATGATTAAAACCAACATGTTCAAGATAATCATTAAAACCAACATGTTCAAGGTACATGAGTACCTTACTTTTTACATTTAAAATGTTGCCTTACAATGCTTTATGAGATACAAAGTATTTATGAAGGCATTTGCCCTCAAAGATGATAGTTAAAAACTGCTAACTTTTGAGTGCTTCCCTTTATCTTCTTAATTTTACAGATGAGAAAACTGAGGCACAGAGGGGTTACATAATTTGCCCAAAGTCACATAGCTAGTAAAAATTAGAGCTGGAATTCAAAATGAAAAATCTGGCCTGAAGGCTTTCCTCTTAACCAACCCAGTATAGTGCCCTCAAGGAACTAATGTAACTTTTTACCTTTTGAGGTAATAAGATTATAATAGTAAAATAACAACTCAAGACAACAGAAATCACAAATCAGGACTGATCATCAAATAAATGGCAAAGACAGTAAATATGGGTAAAAATTCAAATGTGGGAAAGATAAGCTACGATGCGGTAGGGAGAGATTACATGCAGAACATGGACTTGAACACGATTTTGAAAGAGGGATTTGGAAAGACAATTCAGGCAGAGAGTAAAAGTGAGAAGCAGAAAAAATCAAATATGTTGAAGAAACAACTGAGTATTAGTAGTAAAAAAAAAAAAAAAAAAAAAGCTAACATTTATTGAGTTCTCACTATACCCTGGATATTAGCTCAAAAACATTTTGACTAACATGGAGAGTTCATGGAGGTAGGCAGCAAAAAGCTAAAGCTCTTGCACGAGCAGGCAAGGGTCAAACTCTACATCAACCAGGAATGCTGGATGAGGGATTTAAATTTTACCTTGGACAAAAATGCTTATTAACAAAAACTTTGAGCATTAGAGAGGGAGATCATTAAATGTCTTTACACCAAAATAACTTTAGAACAATGAAAATCATTGCAAAGAGTTTTTCATTTGTGAGAGAAATAGAACAAAGGGTGGTCTCTTCTCAAACTGAATTCCTGTCCAAGTCCTATCTCCCCCTCCCACATTCTTGTTCCAGCCTTAATCACAAGAAGTTAAGCCCCACATTCCTACATGACCAACACATCTCTCATGTCCCCGAAATCCAGTCAGTAAATGCGTCACTCCATGATTGGGCTAGTTTTCGCGCTTAAGATTGTAAGCCCATAGTTCCCGGCCAATGGGGAAATGGGTGAGATAGGGGAGGAGGGAAATGGGACATTGCTTTGGGGTACCTATATAATCTTTGTTCTCACACTAACCAGGCACACTTATCCCGCTTCCATTAGCCTGGGTATGTGCCCTTTCTCATGAGAAATAAATAAATTACTGTTGCCTCTGGTTTAATTTTCTGTCTTCAAAACTTTCATTTTGAGTAAGTGGTCGCTATCCCACTCAATTTGTATTTGTTGATTTATTGTACTTGTCTCTTACAAATATAATATTACATGAAATAAAATTTTATTATATAAAAGTATTACCTCTGACATACAAATAATTTACCTGTTAGCTATTAATGGTAATTATTATAGTACCTTTCTCCACCACAGAAGTCGATGACGTAACCAGAAGTCAAGCCACTGGCTTGCAGTTCTTGGAGAAGTAAACCATACCAGTGAAGCTTCAGTCTTTTCCCCAATCCTTTAGGTATCAGAAATAGCAGAAAGTTAACTTCTTTGAAATTTATAATATCTATCCCCATGTGGAAAAGGCTGGGTTTTAACTATTTAAATAAAAGGCCAAATTATTTGCCACTTTTTGTACCTTTTAGAACCATCAGGTATCTGATGAGTATCAGAAACAGGATGAAAACACACTCCAATCTGAGCAAGGCCATAAGGTAGCCTCTTGTTTACCAGATCCAGGCAATTAACATAGTGCTCCAAGGCACCTGCCAAAAGATAAAGCAATCATTATACAAATCTATTCCTTAAACCCAAATATTTGCCAATCAATGGACAAATTAACAGGACAATTATGTTAAAAGCAGTAAAAGTGGCATGTAGCCATCACCACCCTTCCACTTCCAACTTAGTCTCAAACGGAGCATCTCTTTCTGTACCCATGGGGTCCCTGAGTTTGAGGTAATGCCACCATACCAAATGCTGTATAGCAGTAACATATGGAGTCATATGGGCCACTTTGAAACTCAAGCAATCGAAATTCAGTATTAGCCCGTTTTTGTTATCTCAATAATATGTTGTACCAAGATAGTTTCTCTGCATAACTTATGTGTAGGGCCAAGAACAAAAGAAAAATATTGCTGAAATATGACAAAGATTTTTTTAAAGCTCAGAATTGAAATTCCTTAAAGGAAGAAAAAAGAAACATATTTCTTTTCCACTTTCTATTTTCTTGTCCTTGGCTTCGAGGTAAAAGAGCACTAAGAATCAGAGTTTCCTGTTAAGCCAGCTAACACCCACATGGCAACCTCAGAGAAAGCCTGGGCCGTCTACCTCCCAAATTTGTAATCATATTTCTGGGTATGTCTATACAGCTCTTTACTTCAGTTTCCAAATCCAAAGCATTTTTGAAACAGAATGGCATAGTTGCATTCTTTAAATGCCAGCCATGAAATCATCACTTAAAAAAAAAAAAAGAAAGAAAAGAAATTAGTCAAATTATACATACACAAATTGAATATTATTTTCTCCTTATTTAAAGGTACTTTATTTGGTCTGTTGAAGACATTCCTATGACTGCTTCCAAAAGTCCTTAGGAAGAGCTGATACCAGTTTGATATGCAGTTTGTTCTTTGTTCCAATGTTGTCAGGTTCTTATAGGTATGACTTGTTTCATGAATATCCCCAAAATGGGCATGTTAGACAGAAAAAACTTTATCTAGAATTCAGAGACTTCCAGTCATTTATCTGACCCCATGAACTAAACTCCTTTCTATACAAATGGAATGACACTGACCTTTTTTTTTTTTTTTTTTAAGGAGGTACCGGGGATTGAACCCAGGACCTCGCACATAGGAAAGAGGCACTCAACCACTGAGTTACATCCACTCCCCAATGGCAATTGTTTTTTTTTCCGTTTGTGTTTTCAGGAAGTACCAGGGATCAAACCCAGGACCTTGTACATGGGAAGCAGGCGCTCAACCACTTGAGCTACATCTGCTCCCCGAAACTGACTTTTTTTTAACAAATCAATTTTATTGATACATATTAATAAAGCATACAATTCATCCAAAGTGTACACTCAATGGTATTTGCTATAATCACATAGTTGTGCATTCATCACTTCAATTATTAGAGCATTTTCATTATTTCAATAATAATTAAAAAAACAAACAAACAAGAAAACTCCTCAGCTCTCAATCTATGCTTCCCCCACTGTACATAGGTGCTGTTTCTGGCTATTCAATCCAAACTGTATAATCAATGGCTTTTGGTATAATCACAATGTTGTACATTCTTCATCTCAAAAATGTGAGAACAATTTCATTATTCCAAAAAGACTCCACACCCCTTAGCATTCCTTCCTCAGACCTTCATAACCACTAATCTCCTTTCATCTTTATAAACTGATTTATATTTACATTTTATATAAATGGAATCATACAATATGTAGTACTCTGTATCTGGTCTCCACTTAGTATGTTTTTGTTGTTTTTTCGTCTGATATTAACATTCTGTACTGTGAACTTACAGTTGTTCCGCTTCAAAGAAAAATGGTCTTATAGATGCAATTCTACCCATATTTATATTTCACATAATATATTTACTTCATAATAGGGCTATCATACAGTATTTATCCTTTTGCGTCAGGCTTGCTTCACTCAACATAATGTCCTCCAGGTTCATCCATGTTGTCATATACGGAAACTGACTTTTGATGAGTCCAGGCTGGTCATGAGAGTTTGGAATTTGTCTGCTCCTTTATGATTTAATTTGGGCTAATCACTTACGACAAGAACAGTTGATGTGTATGTCATAATACATCATATCAGAAGGAACACAATATAAAATTATCTCACTATTGATGAAACCAAATTGGATTACTTGATTAATATAGTGAATATCCACTCCCCTACAATATCCTTCTCCCCAATAATTAAGAATCCATTGATGATCTCTGCTTGAATCAATTATTATACTAGAAATTGCAAAGTGGTAAAATGATTTTTTTTTTTCCTATTCTATCTTTCCTTCTACATTTCCTGCATAGCTTCTGGAAAAAAAAAAAAAAGTAAGCTTTTTCCACTCCCCGGACCCAATTATTTATTTTTGATTAACACTATGGACTCTTGGATTTTTTATTTTATTCACTGTGCTCTGATCCAACATCATCAATATTCACTTTAATGCTCAACTTGTCCCAAATTTAGCCAGGGAGTGCCCTCTTCAAGGCAGTTCTTGTGTCCCTTTGACATGACCCCACAAGACTTGTAAGAAATTATTTGCTTTCTAGTACAAAATAAAATGTCCCAAACACACTTTGTATTTTCCCTACCCCAGACTTGGAATCAGTCATTTCTCCAAGCACTGGTTCATATTAGAAACCAAAATCTGGGCACTTGTAGTACTCACTGCTACTGAGTGTCATTGCTTCTAGGCCTTTTCAATGAGGAGAGTTAGGAAAGATATACTTTTAAAAATTTATCATTACAGGGTTTATTAGCCTTGCCTTCTTTTATATTTGTATTTCTTTTCTCTTACAGTGAAGATCTTGGTTCCTAATAACATTAACTTCTCTCTCTTTGCTTTATCCTAAACCATTATATATACATGTGTGTGTGTATATATAATAGCTTCAGAATTATAATTCCAACATTTCTACTTAAAATAAACTTACTAAGAAAATTTCAAGATTTCTTTGTAGTTTTTCGTGCACTTAAGACTATAATACATAACACTATATAAATAACAGTACTGTGTTCAAGTTACTTGATGTAAAAAAAAAAGTTACTTTGAGATTTCCACTTTTGTCATTTCTGTTAGCTTGTCAGTAACAATGCTAAAAGCTGCCCAAAATATATATATTTTAAATCTCTATAAAGTCACAGGAAAGGGAGCAGATGTGACTCAAGTGGTTGAGCACCTGCTTCCCACATGGGAAGTCCTGGGTTCAGTCCCTGGTGCCTCCTAAAAACAAATAAGCAAACAAACAAAAAAACCAACTCAGAGAAGCTGATGTAGCTCAGTGGTTGTGTGCCGGCTTCCCACATACAATGTCTTAGGTTCAATCCCCGTCCACAGTACCTCAAAAAACTAAAACACACACACACACACACACAGACACACTTAAAGACACTGGAGAATTATCAAGGCACTAAGGACTTGAGGATCAAGATTTGTAGAAAAGGAAAGATCAGAGATATTTAGTGCTGCTATTCCAATTCTCAAATGGCAGAGCTGAGAGGCTGAAATTCTTAGCAGAGCTTCCAGCTGTTTTAGGGAATGAAAAGTATGAAACTTGTAGTTTCTGGTCCTCCAAGGAGGAGGGGCCCTGGTAAACACCTAGTCTTTCATTTGGGACACTGGAAGGGCTGCACTCCAGGAGTAGGACGAAGTGTAGAAAATGAAGCCCAGCCTCCAATCAGCTTAATCCCCGACTGAATCAAGAAAAACCCCTCTAGCTGCCTGCCAGGAGCAAAAGTAAATCTCCTAGGAAGAAATAAAATTTTTTCATGCACAAATTACCTAGAACAACAGGAGAAACTATTTGGCCCAAAAGACCAAAAGCCCAGAGAAAAACACACTAGAAACAAAAATTTGAGTTCTTAGGCTTGGACTTTAAAATGTGATTAATGTGTTCAAGGATGATGATAAGATGGGGGAAAGGTCTAATGTGTAATTAATCACATAAGGAGAAGAGAGAATGGGGTAGTAACAATATTTGGAAACATTATGGCTGAGAATTTTTAAAAATTAATCATAAATAAAGGCCACCACAATAACTCAGACATGGAATAAAGAATATCAAGAATACAAAGAGGGGGCAGATGTGGCTCAGATGGTTGGGCGTCCGTCTCCCATATGGAGGGAACTGGGTTCGATCCCCGGGACCTCCCGGTAAAATAAAAAAATATATATAGAAGGTGCACGGGCTGCCAAGCTGTGTGTGCCGGTGAGCCACCAGGCCCCGGATGATGACGTAGCAGGGGAGAGTCAAGACGAGTTGCTCGGAAAGCTCCAAAAACCAGGAACTAAGGTGGCGGAGTTGGCAGAACACCCATCTCCTGCAATGGAGGTCTTCAGGATCGAATCCTGGTGAAGACTGGAGGAGAAGGATGAGAAGAGATGGCAGGAAACAGACACAGAGAATTGCACAGCGAATGGACACAAAACAGCAAACGGGGAAAGGGGAGGGGTTTAAAATGGATAAAGTAAATAAATAAATCTTAAAAAAAAAAAAAAAGAATACAAACAAGTGGCAAACTGTGTAACTCTAAGCTAAAAACCCAGACAACCAAAGGATTTGGCAAATAATTGGATTTAAATTTCCTGAAGGCAAGAAAATGTCCAGTACATCAATGGAAGCTGAATGAGTGGATATCTAACAGAGCTAAGTCTCATTTTCTAAGTCTCCAAGTATGAGCAACTGAGAGGATGGTGATTCCATTTAACAGAGATAGTGAAGAAAAAATTGTTTTGGGGCATGGTAAACGAGCAGATTGTAATTTAAGTTCCTCAAAGTGAAGTCATCATAGAATAAAGTACTACAAATAAAAATCGTCACATTTCTTCACCAGGTTGTTTTACTATGCATTATTTTATTCAAGAAAATTTTAAAAGCCAACAGTATGGGTGCTAGTTTTCAAAAAACCATGAACACAGGTTATTTTTCAATTACTTGATAATATCACCCAGTGGAAAATGGCAGAGTATTTTGCTGAGATGAGATGCTGTGGCAGCAAGTTTTCCATGGAAAGAACCTGAATTTTTTTTCACCATCTCTGCCATTGTATTCTATTTGACTTTAAATTTTTTTATTTTTTATTTTATTTTACCAGGAGGTCCTGGGGATTGAACCCAGGTCCCTCCATACAGCAGATGGGTGCCCAACCATTTGGGCCACATCCGCCTCCACTTGACTTTAAAGGCAAATGGTTCCCTATAAATTACTATGTATTCACTCAAATATCACTTATAAAGCTTGATTAATCCTATTATTTTGCTGACTCAAAAATTTCATAAAGGGATCTTCAAACAGGATGTAGACTAGTTTTCAGTAAAAAAATCTAGGAGAGGGCATTTAATATTTGCTCAAGGAAAATGAGCTCGAAAGCCAATTATGTATAAAATTGAAGAGTAACCGGGAAGCATTAACATTTTGGTAACAATGAACAAATGGTTCAAACATACGATTGGATTTAGGTCCTAATTCTAGGGTTGCTCAACGGAACACCAAAAATCTGCGGTTGCCCAGTGAAACTGAGACTGTTAGGTCTCCTTTAGACAGATTCTTTAAGGAACAGTAGTGATCCCATGGACCAGTGCTCCAGGGTAGACGCATGGTTAATATACCCGACTACTTTAAAAAGATGAAACCCGGACTTTTTTTCCATTTGAATAAAGGGCCAGTTGCAATCCCTTCAATTCCACCCCAGCACCTATTTTGAAGGTACGAAATTGTGAAGCATACCGTGAAGCAGGTTCTCCCGTAGTTTCCCAGAAGTTTTTAATAAGTTCTCAAGAAATGCTACTAGCCGTTCCTTACTCAGCTCTTTGTCTTGCAAGATTTCGCGTAGAGTTTCTGCAGAAACTAACCTGAAGGCACCGCTCCCTGGCAGCGAAGGGCCTGGTTCGTGGTGCAGGGCGTCCACCGGGAGGACCTGCTCTCTGAACACGACCACCGAGGACCACCATTCTGCGGCCAGGTTCTTCCGCAACTCTATGCCCAAGGGTCCAAAACCGGGGTGGCACCCTCTCAGAAGAGACTCTCGGCTAAGCTGCCGCTTGGCTCCACTAAGGAAATGCCTTCTTTGACAGACTTCTAACAGCGCCTCGCTGCCCTCACCAGACTCGGGGCTGCCCTTCCGCTCGCTCCCCAACGGGAGCTCCGCGTAGGACCGCGGCTGCGCTCCGAGGGAGCTCCTCCTCTCCGTCAACCGCTCCGGCTGCCCCCCACCTGCTTGACCCCCGAATCCGGAAAACAGGCCCCTGCAGGTTTTATGGCAGGTTCTGACGGCTGCACTAGAGCGCATCTCCCTCTGCAATTAAAGTGCACAATCTCCTAACTCCTAGCTAGATCCTACTAGCTGATCCCAAGAAACCGCCACAACCGTCAGCCGGCTCCGGCGCGACGGAAGTCGACGTGCGCACGGCAAGCCCGCCCACGGAAGTGCGTCACTGCGCTCTGGCTCTGCGGTGGCCCCAGGCTTTCTTCAACCCCTGACCGCCACAGAGGAAGGAAATGTATACTCTGCCCGGCTTAACTCGCCGTTCCTCGCATTAGCGAAGTAGCAAGTCGCTCAAACCTTGCCCCCTCAAATTGTTTTTTTGTCTATTTTCGTCAGCACCGTTAAGGATCATCACATCTGCCATAGCCACCGTTGAGTCTTTACTTCTCCCCAAACTCCCATGTACAATCCTAGTACACGAAAATTTAGTTTCTAAAAGTTGGCCCTCGCCTTCACATTAACTCCACGCAAATGCTGACCCCAGCTGGCCTAAGCCACAGCATTTACCTCGATGCTTAAATTCACTGGAGAGGGAACGGTTCTCAAAGGACCAGCATCTGCATCACCTGGGAACTTGTTAGAAACAAAACTATGGGCTAGGGGGCCGGCAATGTTTTTTTTCAGCAAGGGCCCCAGGTATGCTGATGTACATCGAGAATCACTGAAACATAAATTGCCTAACGGAGGACTCAAAGAGTTGGGCATCAAAATATGTAGCAAGCAGGACCAGTGATTACCCGACAGAATTTACAACCTCCATTTAAACAGCTACAGGTTATTATTGCCCAAACCAGAACAGATTCAGTAAATACAGCTGATTCCAAAGCCCATGATCTCTACTAGTTTTGAAAATTTAAGATTAATAGTCCAGGTGAAAAGAACATGTTACCACATGTCACTGAATTACCAGGAGGATGCAGTTCATTAAGAGGGTAATGACTTAGCAAATGAATAAATGTAAAACAAGACATTTCTTTTTTATGTCTAGGCATAATAAGATACGCTCAGGAAATCTTTTGGCAGAAGCACATGTGCAAAGGCTTGAAAGAATCCTCAACTAATTAAAACAGTATTGATGGAATCCAATTGTAGTAATCAAATGCAAAGCTATGCACTATTAGCAAGTGCATTTCCCACACTCATACCAGTGAAGAGTTCTATAACAAGCAAATAAAAAATAAGAGAGAATGGGGAGAAAAAAATCACATTTATTAGTTAAGACAACCACAGGCTGGACACAACACACATGCTAAAAAGTGGAGTCTTTGAAAACTTATCTGAAAGGTAAATAGGTAAATGTCTTCCACAGTCCCACAATCATTTCAATTGTTTACAAATTAAAAAGGCCCACGTAAGACATTAGACAGTTAAACAGTAATAGATGTTCCGACCTACCCTGGAAGCTTCTTCTAAGAAATTTAACTACCCATGCCATTAAACACTGTTCAGTATGCAGAGGCTGAACCAGGTTTCAATTAGTCCTAGAAACACCACTCTGTACCACCCCCCCCCCCAAGGGAATTCCTACCAAAACTCAGTTTAATAATTTAAGACTTTGGAAGTCTCAAGACCTCTTTCTTGGGGGGGGGGGGGGGAAAGAGTACAAACTCTGTGATGGTATTCAGACCTACTGAAATAAAGGATTAGAGTAAAATGGTTATCTAAAGTTAAATCTAAATAGCTTTAACCTTGGACCTTTCTAACAGTAAGCACATGTTGAACTTAATATGAAAACCTCTACTGAATTTTCACTGTGCTTTTTGGTAATGTTGCCTCCTCTTGATTAACCATTTTGATGAGTTTTTTAAGTATGAAAATGAACAGACCTTAGTTTCAGGACCTCTAGAGTTACCTGAATTATTAGAAAGCCATTCATGACTTTCAATTTAACTATAAAGAGCCCCAAGAAGCCTGTGAAGACCACACATAACCTGCACCAAGGACAAATCAACTAAAAGTTGGCTCGAATTTAGCTCTTGGCCAACAATGCTACAGGATGTCAGTTATTAACAATATAGCCAAGGGCGAGAATACAATCTCTTTTGAAAGAGAAAGTTATTTGGAGCCTTTCAAATGATAACGTTGAGAAGGAACAAGGTCATCCATGCTGTTTTAACAACACTGAACAGTTTGAGGGTGGGGCCATACAACTATTTTTAATATTTTTACTATTTCTCATTTAAGTCATTCTGTTAATAAGGATAACAGCCTTGACTTAAATCAACTTGCCTGAGGTTGAATGCTATTAACAGAAAACCTTTATGCAAATATTTGCATCAGTTTCACTGTAATTCTTGCACTATAAATAGATCCTTATAAACAATAACCTTCTAGGACTCCCACCCCCAAAATTAAAGAAACGAAAAGGAAACAGTCTATATTGTTTTTGTGGATTTAAAAACAAAGACCATTTAAGCAGTTTTACATGGCATTAGGTAAGTAGAAGAAAGTACAATTTCCACTTAATTCAGTCTTCAAATGTTTTATTGGAAGGCCATGCGTTGCCTTCATTTATTGTATTTCAAATCACTGTACATTTACTTTTGTGAAAACACTGCCTGCATTTTCTAGTACAAAAAAAACCTAAAAATTGTTTCAGGAATGTAGAGAAATATCCAACTTAAATAGCGAAAAAGTGCACCATAATTACTGCTGCACTGCAGTCATTTCTGCTTTTCCCATGTTTCTTAAATAACTATCTTGTCTGATAACACACAATATAAAGAGCAATTATGAAAAACAGACATTTACATATACTTCTAAAGTCTTATTGAGAATATCCTGTTGGCATTGGATAACCAATCATAGGCGCAGCTGCGGTAGCAGGATATGCATATGCCTGTTGGTTCATACCATTGTGCATATTTGGAACGTTACTTCCATATTGCTGAGTGCTATCATAACCATTCTGGTAAGTACCTGTTGGATTACCAGTCCTAAAACTGGTCTGTATACCAGCAGACACAAAATTACTTCCAAAGCTCCCATTGGTGTAATTTGCGGCACTGTAAACACCATTCTGAGTTTTTGCCCCAAAATCTCTTTTAAGCAGACTAGAGTAACCTCTGTCATAATTTTCCCTATCTCTAAAGGTATTAAATCCACCCCTTTTGCCTGCAGAGTATCTGTCTCGGCGGTCATCCTTCATGCCTCCTCTACCCCTGGAACGACCTGTCCAGAAAATAAAAAAAATATTGTAAATTGATCAATTATTTTTACGGCACAAAAAAACACAGGAAACTGGGTAGCTCTATTCACTATAAATAGGAAGTGTTTTACAACATCTCAACTTAAAAGTTTTACACTGAAAAGTTTACTCACCTTATGACTCCATTTAAATGGATTTGTAGACAACTATGTGACCCCAAACCATCAACATTTCTTATCCAAGATTAGTCTTACCTGAACCTCTGTCTTCAACCAACTGAAGCAACTTGGGATTAATTGCTTGATTGGCTTCACGAAGCACAGAGATAAGGTCGCTCACTTGCTTTATGTTATTAGGTGTAAAGAAAGTGTATGCTGTGCCTGTTTTGGTACTGCGAGCAGTTCTTCCAATTCGATGAATATAATCCTCTGAGGAGTTAGGGTAGTCATAATTGATGACAAATTTCACATCTTCCACATCTGTAAAGTGTTGCAGTGTGGCAAAATAGCAATGTACGGAGTTTTGCACACCACAACAGCCAGACCAAAAATAAAAAGTTAGACAATTGTATTCCCAAGAAGGTACGGGCTGCAAAAAATAGTTAAAATGGTTATCCTGTAGGAATACCATTGAGATTGAGAGGGGGGGAAAAAAAAAAAAAGCACATGTCATCTGTACATCTCATCACCCACCCCGTGATAAGGGCCTACTAAAAGGATCGTGTATTCCCTAGCACATTCCCAAATCAGCAAGTCCCCTTACAGATCATCAAGTGACATCTGAATGCTTCTGCGCAGTAGGGCCACTTAAAAGTTCACAGCAACCTCTTCATGTGCTCATTTTGAGGACCTTTAGACAAAAATGTACAGGGTCCTTTGCATTACACACTCATCAGAAGTTCAAAACTCTGGCCACACTGCTTGTCTTGCCAAGACCTTACAACCGCAGCTGCAAGAAAAACATACCTGTCCCCCAAAAGTTGTTTTTATGCACTGTGTCTCGTCTAGGCAAGCGCTTCCAAGAAGCCAGGATTCACTTGAGAATGTGTCTCTCTCTGGCAGGTCTCGACATGACGACTACTGTGGTGAGGGAGGAACTTTCAAAGGACTGCTTTCTTTCCCACTGACTATAAGTGTGAGAAGTTGTTCCTGCTCTAGATCTCATGTGCCAGTACTCACCAATTTGTAAAAGGCTTTAGTACCTTTTAAAGCTGCTCTCTCCATTTCAAACTTGAACAAAAATTTCATTGAACATTGAAGTTTGGAAATATTTCTTCGACATTTCAGCAAACTCACTGAAACTCAAAGACCCACAGATCACAATGAACAGTTTGAAACAATGCTGTACCATGGCAATCATGCAAAGCATGGGACAGAAGAAATACCACGGCAGTGAACTGTGAGGATAAGTTCCATTTTTTTCCCCCGGAGAGAACAGTTTACGGGGCAGAGGTGGTAGGTTCTGCCTTTTGAAGATTACTGGCACACTTTCAGCTTTTCACCTCTCTAATCGACTGGAAGCAGCCAGCCGATCACTAGTCCTCC
The DNA here is from genome assembly GCA_026826555.1 of Tolypeutes matacus. Taxonomy (NCBI): domain Eukaryota; kingdom Metazoa; phylum Chordata; class Mammalia; order Cingulata; family Chlamyphoridae; genus Tolypeutes; species Tolypeutes matacus. The sequence goes on from JAKSZT010054478.1 coordinate 6,190,728, forward strand.
ATCCCCCTCGAGTCCTCCGATTGTCATGCCTAGGCCTTGCCACAAAGACTGCACCTTTATGTGAAAAAAAAACTTAGAAAAATGCAGAGGTTAAAGAAAGCAATAGACTTTCTTTAAAAAAATTTTATGGAGATCTTCTGGGAAACCAAGCCACGAATGTGAGTTTGTACTAACCTAGCCCTCTGGAGGCCACATCTGTAGCAATCAGAATAGGAGCTTTTCCATGTTTGAATTCTACAGAAAAGACACATACATGGTCATTAATCTGAATTGAATTCCAGATGGGGGGGCGCACGATGCACTTCAATTGAAATACTTACCATTTAGAACCCAGTCACGTTCCTGTTGACTTTTGTCACCATGGATACCCATGGCAGGCCACCTAAATTAAAGATAAATTATCTAAGTAGATTCACATTTGAACCCTGATAGCCAATTTTAGTTCAGTGCTTAACCATTTTAAGTTACAGATCCCATATCTCACTTGAGATAAATGTAAATACAGGTGATTCCAATCCATGAAACTCAAATCCATTACTCCTGATCTAAGGTTTGCCCTTTCCTAAACTCAACTCAGACAAATCTCCTTCATTGGAGGAAGCCAATACATACCCATCTCTCCTCATTTTTCTAGTAAGCTCATCGCATCTTCTTTTGGTTTCAACAAAAACAATGGTTTTATTCTCCTTCTCACTCATGATTTCTTCCATTAGACGAATAAGTCTGGGAAGAGGGAAAAGTGAATTTTAAAAGTTCATCATGATTATGGCCCAAAAATTGACTGTCAGTGAAGCAAGTTCAATCTATATGGCTACAAGTCAGAGAGGAAACAGCAGCTTAACCACTTATCAAGCAAAACTGGTCCTGAAGCAGACTATGTGATAGAAGTACTCTTTTTTATAAGAATGCTTTAAGTAATTAAACCATTTTTAAGATGTATGAAACTTACTTTTCATCTTTTTCTACATCATGACACACATCCACAATCTGAAGAATATTGTGGTTTGCACTCAGTTCTAGTGCACCAATATTTATATGAATATAGTCTTTCAGAAAGTCTTCAGCAAGCTGTCTTACTTCTTTTGGCCAAGTCGCACTCCACATTAGAGTTTGCCTATCAGGCTAAAGAAATTTTTGGTTAAAATAAAAATTAGCACTGTACACTTTAAAAATGAATCTAAAAATCTAATTTGGAAAGATGATATATTTAAGAACACTTACTCTTATCTGATCCACAATCTTCCTTATTTGGGGTTCAAAGCCCATATCAAGCATTCGATCTGCTTCATCAAGGACAAGATAAGTTGTTCTTCTCAAATTAGTTTTCCCACACTCTAAAAAGTCAATCAGTCTTCCAGGTGTTGCAATACAGATTTCCACACCTACAATGGAATATCTAAATGTAACCATGAAATACAGAATTTTTAGCACCATTAACGACAAACAAGCTTTTCTGTTACATACCTCTTTCCAAATCACGTATCTGTGGTCCCTTGGGAGCACCACCATAGATGCAAGTAGACTTTAAGCGACATGCTCTACAGTATTCAGCGGCTACTTGCTGCACTTGTTGGGCCAGTTCTCGAGTTGGTGCCAGCACCAAGCACTAAGGAAAACAAAACAAAACAGGAAGTGTATATGGCTCAAGTGGTTGAGCACCTGCCTCCCAACAAGGGAAGACCCCAGTTTGGTTCCTGGTGCTTCCTGAAACAAAACAAAAACGACCAAAAACAAGCAAATCAAATGGGGGGGGGGGGTGTCAGACACGACGGACCAGCCAACTCAGGGAAGCCAATGTGGGTGGCTCAGTGGTTGAGCGCCAGCTTCTCACATGAGGTTCCAGGTTCATTCCCCACTACTTTAAAAATGTAACAGCTTTTGGCGCAGACCTAGAATCCTAATCTTAAGTTGCTAACTTATTAGTATTACACTGGCAGATTATTCTCTATTGTGCTCTGCTGTCCAAAATCCAAAGCAGCTTTATCTCCAGCTGTGAAGATTACTACCAAAAATTATTACACCTTTTGCTATGTATTCTACATCTATTTAAATCTAACAACATAATTAATTAAACATATACTTACAATAGGCCCATCACCTCTCTCTAGGAATGGCTGATGATTGATGTGGACAATGGCAGGCAGCAAATACTATTGAGGGGATGAAGAGAAAAAATTACATTAAAATACTCGGTTTCTTTTTATTCTGAATCCACTTTCTCTATCCAGCGTATTTTACAGCATAAGTTCTCCCAAACTTACAGACAACGTTTTTCCAGATCCCGTCTGTGCTACTCCAACCATATCCAATCCACTTAGAGCAACTGGCCATCCCTGAGCTTGAATAGCAGTAGGTTCAGTAAAGTTCTGTCTTGCGATCACATCCATGACATTTGCTGTAATCAACAGTAGCAATTCAGTAAAAATTAATTACACCAAGAGAATAAAAATAGAAAATTCAAAATTAACACTTACCAGGAAAGTTTGCTTCATAAAAATTCAGAACTGGCTTTGGGCAGTTGTGACCTCTAACTGTAATTTCCTTGCTTCTTCTGTATGCCTCCACTTCTTGCTGTAAGGCAATAGTCATCTAGTAAGTGGCACCACAACCTCCTCTGAATAAAAATCAAGGCTACTTTAAATTTTAAACTGCCTTGATTTTTAATCTAGATCCACATGAAAATCCTACAAAGCACCACCTATTCTATTATTTAACCATTCCAAGTAGAAAAATTCAAAGCCACCTGTTTCCAAAAGTGGGTCACACCTCTTTCCCAACTAAGAGACCAAAAAACATGGATCTCCCTAAATTTCCAAGACACTTGTGGTCAGATTTTTACTTACTGAAAGCCACTGAGTGATGGTGAAGCCATGTGATAATACTCACCGCTGTGCGCCTTGCCAAATCAGGGTGTTCTTGATAAAAATTCTTCTCAAACTTGGGCAGCTCATCAAGATTCCACTTCTTTTTAACTAGTTTCTCCCCAGGGTTACCGAATTTCTTTCCAGATAGGGGTCCCGCCCTACTTCCTCCAAATCGAGGCGCACCAAACCTGAAATTGAAAAAAAAAAAACAAAAAAAACCCCCGCTATTTCCAAACACCTATGAATAGGTTTATATACAGTTTATTCAAAGCATACTTCTGGAAATATAAAACTTTGCACTACCCTTAACAATGGTCATTCTCTCAACAGCCACACTTAACACAATAAATCTCATTTCTGGTCGTTCCAATTAGACTTTATTAAGATGAGGAAAGGTCAGGATTTATGAGATCAGAAAGTGGCTGCTCAAACACTAAAAGTCCATATTACTAGAACAAACAATTGGTTTTTCCCACAGGCTTAATTAAATCTATTTGTCGGAAGGCCAATACAATAAAGGAGAAGCCTGACAGTAATGATGTTTATATTGCCGTTTTCAAAGAAGGGGGCTTTGGTTTTAATGGTCAACAGAAGAGCACAGGCATCGAGAGCACAATCAGGGGCTCGGGGACACTTATGCAAGTGAATCGAATTAGGGGGATCCTGCGGAAGAGCTCCCGATCAAATTATATAACCCAAGGAATAGGCGAAGGAGGAGCCCGCGACTACCGGGGGAGGAGTCCCAGCCCGGGCGGAGTCGGCCGGGCGGCGTTCCCGCTGGGGCGGCGCTTCCCCCTTTGTCTCGCATTTCTCTCTGCGCCACATTTTCTCGACGCTGCCATTTTGAGCTCCTCCGCCGGGCGGGGTAACAAAGGCGCCGCCGCCATGTCCGAGGCCGGCATTTTGTACCCGCGGCTCAGCCACATGGCTGAACCCGGCGACGCCGGCCACCTCTCTGTCCTCACCGCCTCAATGGCTTCGGAAACGGCCCCCTCGCTCCCACTGAACTCCAGGGTCTCCTGAAACTTCCCGAATGGTTGCATTTGAAGTCGGATAGTTCGTCCGCCTCAAAGGGTCGCGCTTTCCTCCCCTCGCAACACGCTCCTCCGAATTCTAACAGCCGCTAAGTCGCGGAGGCCCAGGAGTGTCCTCTTACCCCCAGAAAGTGAACTTGAGTGCCGCTGACAAGCATATCTCTTGTAACCGTATTTAGATAAAAACGTCAAGTAGTTGCACAAAGGCACGATTGGGGAGGCCCAAAAATAGATCGAGAGCGCGAAGGTTCCCACGGCGCGCCTCGCCGCCACCTTCACCACCCCATCCCCCACCCGCGGGCCTGACAGGTCCGTCTCCACACCTACCCTCGATCCCGGCCGCGGTCTCGGTCACTCGAATAACCCGACATGGTGTCAATGGTTGCGGTTGGTGGGGAACGAAGAGGAGAGAATCGGGTGCGAGGAGTCGCTGGCGGAGGCTTCGGCTACTGCGAAGCCTAGCGGGGACGACAGGGGCGGAGAGACGAGGATGACTAGAACCTGAGCTGCGCGAGAAGACAGCGGTGGAAATGAATGAGGTGCCGGCGGCGTCCCGGCAGCCGGTTTTATAGTCTGGACCGCCTCCTCCGCCGCAAGGGATGCTGGGAACCGCTCTATGACCTAATTATCCCGCCCCCTGCGCAGAGGCCGCAACGCCCACCGGCGTTCCGGAATCCGCCATGTTCTCACCCCTCCCCCCGCGGCCCCGCCCTCGTACCCGCCCGTTTTTCGCCCCTTTCATATCCGGGCCCAACCACCTCTGGGGGGGGGTGCCTCAGCCTACCCTCTTCAGGTCACCGTGTTCTTTTTACACACCTTGAGCAACCCCCCCCCACCTTTTTCCAGGTTCAGCCTAGACGATAAAGCAATCAGGACAAGCCAACCCGCTCTACTGACTTGGCGATGTTTACGTCTCCAGAGAGTCTCCACCCCTTAACCAATGGCCGGGAAGGCGGAGCCTAACATTGTCACGTGGTGCTCTCCGCCCACCGGGTGAATCGCCGGCACTACTTCCTAGCTAGCGCTGGCGGAGGGATACAGAACTAAATGGCGCCGGAAGTACTGTGCTAACTCCCCAGGGAGACCGGCCAAGAACGGTGGGCGACCTGGACTAGCAAACCCACTCACCTGCAAATCCCTCCCCGGGACCTTGCCGGCGCAGAATGGTAGCTAGATCCCGCAAACCGCCGCCTAGGCGCGTGCTGCGAAAGGAAGTGCTCCTCTAATGACCAATCAGCGGCGAGAAGCCGTTCTAACGTCCCTCCCTCTTTCACCCCTCCTTCCCCACACTTTCCTTTGGTCCTCCTTCCTCCCACGGCTGTGTCTGCGCTGCGTGGCCCTTCCCGGACACCGTCCCCCGCGTGCCCAGCTGGGAGTCCGGCGGCGGCCTGCTTCCGCGACATGGCCGGCTCAGGGTCTGGTGAGTCTCGGCCGGGACACTTGCTGTGTGTGAGCTAAAGCCACCCAACTCCCCGAGCGCTCGTGTCCATTTTATCTTGAGGCCTCGGGCCGAGCTGAACCTAGGTCTGAGCTGCTGGCGGGGTTCGTGACTGTCGGACACCCCATCGCAGTCCGTGGGTCCTCTGGATAGTGTTACCAGCTCCGCTCCCTTTCGGCTTGGAGGAGCCCGTGGAGGAGGGCAATGGCCTGTGGCATCCATGTTGCCAAAGAGCAGTCAAAGGATCTTCCCCGGATCTGTATCCCTCTTGAGTATTTGGTCACTTGTCATTGTGCTTTGCGCCCTTGCATACGATAATTGATTGGGTTGTCAAGGACGCTCTCGTCCTTTGCATCAGAACAGCGTACAAACCAGTTGTCATGGTTTGGTCAGCCGTGAGAAAGTGACATGAGGAGAGGGGATAATGCGACTTGAAGGAAAGCTGTGGTGATCGAGGAATTTATATCACCCCCCAATAATGCTCGTTTGTTTCCAGAACATGCTGGAGATGTATCAAATAAAGAATAAAAATGTTCTCCAATTAATCACCTGTCATTACAGGAACAACTGTTTCAAGCTTTCAAGGTTACCTTTGGTCGAGAAACGTTTGAAATACTTTGCTAATCCCAGCAGTATCTGAGAAGGGCGGGGCAGTACACAGGAAAGTTCAACAGTATTGATAATGTTAGTTAAGGTGGTGTATACAGTGTTGTTTTCATGTATTTCCCATATTTTCTTTCAAATACATCAAATTTAATAATAATTAACAAAAATGCAGTAGCATTGGTGTTGTCCTTACTCTAGTCTTTAACAGCCTAAGTTAATCACCACTATTTGGGCACCAGAGAAATCCTGACTTGCACAAGATAATTGAGCTAAAAACATGTCTGGTACTATTGGGAATTTGAAGCAACACCCATTAAATAGTTTCTTGTAACCTCAGATTATCGTGAACAGACTGCCTTGTTTATGCCATTATATTCCAGTTTACTTGTAAATATGTGTTAATAAAAAACATCTATGTAAGGTTTATAAATAAAATTCACAGATAAATAATATAAGATTTTGGGTTGCAGCAGTAAGGGTTATATTTGCACCAGTAATGAATTCATTGAAATTATAGCTCTCTGGAAGTCAACCCAATAAATTACTTATTTTTGAAAATCTTGTCTAGTAGGGTCTTTGAAATTCTATGACAAATTCCTTAGCGTCTGTGGAGTTCAGTGTCTCATTTGCTGGGGATTTATTAGTTTTTTGTTTTAGTTTTGTTTTTTTTAGTGTGCATATATGTTTTTTTCTGATACTATTTAAGGCTGATCTTTTCCCTTCCTTTCCCAACAGAGTGGATAACCATTGCCAATAACCTTCTTTCCAAATGTCATATACACCTGAGGATACGGGAACTTGAAGATTGTGATGCTAATGTTTTTATTGCTCTTTATCAGTCAATCTTGGGAGAAAGGGTACCAGGTAAGGGTACTAAAAAGCAGAAGTAATTGTATCTATATCTTGAGCCAGAAGTTCCTAGTGCCTTTAGTTAGATCCTTAGTAATTAATAAAATCTTGTGTTTTCTCTTTGTCTACATCTTATTTCTAAATATTGCACTCATTACCTTAGTAAATACCTTATGGGCCCCACCCATAATAACAACCTTGATTGAATCATTTTGTTCTTGATACTCACTGTTTAATTATGCCCAATGCCTTGTGAAAGTCTTGCCCTTTTTGCAGATGTACCTTTAAAGATTTTTTTTTTCACCAACTCTTTTATTCAAAACAATTTGTTTACAGTGTTAAAGACCTTATATTTCACCCAAACCTAAATCATGCTGCTTTAAATAGCTCAAGGTCTGAGTAGAAAGATACTTCCTGAAAAGCACATTAGACTGCAGGTGAATATTCTCCAGCCACAAAGTCACTGTCAAAGCAGGATGCATTTTTTTTTTTTTTTTTTAAAGATTTTATTTATTTATTCATTTATCCCCCCCCTTGCTGCCTGTGCTCGCTGGGTCAGCTAACCACGCCGTGCGGGCGGGCTTTGCCTTCACCAGGAGGCCTCGGGAACCGAACCCGGGGCCTCCCATATGGTAAACGGGAGCCCTACTGATTGAGCCACAGCCGCTTCCCTGCAGGATGCATTTTAAAGGCACAAAGTCAGCAGTCTAGCCATTTTCCAGCCTCAGCAAAGAAACATTACAGTATAGAAAATCTGTTATGCATTTAAAAAACAAAATACATTTAAAGTTGTCTGAAAAAGTGACTATATGGTAAAACTCAGAAGACTTTAAAAAATTGAATGGAGCTCGGAAACTTGCTGTGTCTTGTTACTTAACCATTTTTAGAGATGAGAATTGTTTTTGTACTTTATGAACCTACTTTGTCAAGGAGACAGTTAATAAATTCATATGTCCTATCATTTTGTAAATTGTGACTTGCCCATTTCTTTCAGGGGTGCCACATGGTTTTTGTTGTATTCCAGGTTAAATATCTCAGAGCCTTATGCACAGATTCCTCTACTGCCTCTGTCTCTTTTTATAGTTTATAAACATTAACTACTATAAAATCTGTGGTCTCTCTCTTCCATTCCCATTGTTACAATAAGTCAGTACCCTTACTTCCTGAATTGATGAGATAGCCTCTAGCTGGTATCTCTGATGCTAGTCTCAACCTAATTGAGACTCTCTACTTGTGTTTGGCATATACTTATTACACCAGTCTTTTAAAATACTTTCTTTATCCTGCCCCAAAACATTGATCTTCCCTTCAGAATCAGGAGAAACACCAAACTTAACTTGATATTAAAATCTTTCCATACTCTAATCCATACTGACTTTTTAAATAGTTATACCATAATTCTTAATAGGCTGCTTCAACAGGACATTTAAGACCATTCACACCTGCTATTGTTACTTGTTCTTTCCGGGTACACTGGGAAAGCCCACGGGTGACAGGTTAAAGTCTCGCCTCATGCTTTGCCTTCCTGCTTCCCTTACAGTAGGAGCACCTCCTTGAATATAGGAGCCCCTTTATCTTCCATTAGCATGGTGCTTGTTATGTACATGTATATATTAGTTGAATAAATGATTTTCTTGTGTGGAAATCAAGCTCTGTAAACTTTATCTAGATTTTATAGATTGTTCTGTTTGAGCACAGCCTGCTTTTATAGCAGTTGAGCTTACTCAGAAACCTGGTCAGAGACAGATAAATAGAAACTGGGACTCTTTCAGAAGCAAAATTATATAACTTTTTTTCTAGACCTCATAGCTATTCCCAGGAGTCAAGAGGATGATGCACATAATGTACAAGCAGTAATTGATTCACTGGCCTTGGATTACCTGCAGGTCAGCTTGTCTCACATAACAGGTTGGTATATACTTAACCATCAGTTAATTCGTGAAATTATTTCACTAAAATTTGTGAGATAGACCCCTAGACATTGTTTACCTTAACCAAATGAGTAAGCTTACAGAACACACCAAACAGCAAGACTGACCCAAGACAGTCAAATGGTGTAGTTCAAGCAGCCGTACATGTGAGATTGTACAGGAGATTCAGACATTGAGTCTGTGATGAAGCTGATCTGAAATGTAGGCATTCTCGCTGGTAGTTTGAAGTATGTTTTGGTGGTGGTTTTGCTATTTTAGAGCCTACCATGCTGCTTGCTAATGATTGGAAACTCCTCAATGTCCATTAACAGGGACTAATTAAATTATGATAGCTCCATGCAATGAACTGTAAAATGCAGCTTTAAAAGATGATTGAGAATTGGCTTTATGTACGATATCCCACATCAGTGGAACAATCTCCTATATAATGTTGCGTGAGAAAAATGTGGTCCAGTTACAGTGATAATGTGCAGAATATGCTGCTTTTTGTAAAATAGAGGTGGAGAATATATATGGAGTTGAATGCATTAATTATACAAGAAACCATTTTGACTGATTTCCTCCAAGCAGGGGAACTTCAGGGCTGCTGGAAAAGGATAGGAGGAGACTTTTCACCACATACCTTTTGTACATGTGAATATTACCTATTCAAAAAATAAAAATAAAATAAAATAAAACTGTAAACTGTTTTTGAGCCATTTCCTTAAATGAAATAGAGTATCATGAAGTATTCTAAAACCAAACACACCAAATATATCTCTAAATACCTATATTTGTAGATAGTGAGAAAATGAGGCTTATTCCAATAAATTATTTCAAGTTAATGAACAGAAGCAATCTCAGGGATTTGGAACTGTACCTTGAATCATTAAAAGGTTTATATTGTTGATTTTTCTTTGACAGTAGTTAAGGGAGATAAATGTTAATCAGGACAGGTTATTTACATCTTTTAATTTGCTACTGACAGCAGGTTTTTTGCAAAAGAAAATACTGTCTTAAGTTTTTGAGAGCAATTGTAGGTGAGTAAATGTGGTAAATCAGTTTGGAGATAATTCATCTTGAGGGATAATCCCATAGTTTCCCTCTTCTTTTGCAGTTTGAAATTGCTTTATCATCTGAGTATGACAATTTCTGGTATTTGTGTTTTTTTTAGACACTAGGTCTAAAGTGTTTTTTAGACACTTTTTAATGCAGTGCTGTCCTGGACAAATAACACCCACCCCTGAAAAGTTGCAAAACTTTACCTTTTCCAATAGATTGCACATCAGCATTTTTCTATTTGCCCTCTGTATAAAGCAGATTCTTACACACCATGAAGCACTGTATTCTGGCTGGTAGTCTTAATTGCTGGGTTGGCAGAGTATGCTCCCCATCCTGGAAACTGAGAGGACTTGAGTATGCCCACGGGGTATACCTGTGTGTATCTTATTAAACCAGAAAATCACAGGGCTTGGAAACAAGATTTCTTGTCTGTTGTTTTAAACAGAAAAAACCTGACAATTGTCTGTCTCTGCTTGTCCTATTATAAAACATCAAATTTCTGGTTCAGTTTTGTTTTGCACCATGGCTGAAGTATGAATGGCTATATTCTCTCAAATATCAGATTTCCTGCTTTTCCCATACTGATTTGAACTCGTGAAAGTGTCAGGCATAATCTCCCAAAGAACAAGAGTGTGTCGAGTTAAATTCCATACCTGATGTTGATTGGAGTCCAGGCTGTGGAATCCATTTTAGGTGACAATAAATATGTCAGGTTTCTGTGCTTTTACCAGCCCATTTCTATCCAACATTTCAAATTAACATTTGTTAGAAATCTGTGGGCCAGTTAAAGATAAACTTCTGAGTATAAAGTGGGCGTGGTGGGAGATGAGATTGAAGAGGTTGGGGGTGGGGTAGAGATTTAAAAAGTATATATAGGGCTAGAATTTTAGAAAGGGAGCCATAAACAGGTTTTAAGTAGAAACAAATGACATCATCTACAGATAGTGAATAGAAATGGACCAAATATGGAGGAGAAAAAAAAACATGAATTACTGATGAAAGTATCTAAAGTTTTTTGTTTGTTTGTTTAATTACCACTATTTTCTGCTGAACAAACTCCCATCTAGGATTAGGATCCCACAGTTGGAAATAGTGTTCTCTTCTGCCAGTTTTTTCATCCGACCTAATAAAATTCTGCTGGCTACTTTTAATTTTGGTACAAATCTTGCTAGAATATGTTTTCTTAAATCCTCATGTTTTGCTTCTTGAGAATGGAAGGAGTATGCCAGTGAATTATTATCGAACATATTCAGTTTGCTTTTTTCAGATATAATTAGACAGCAGGAAATTTATGTTTTTATTAATATAATTGCTTCTGGGTTAGTTTAATGATCCTTGTATTCTTAAACAGCATTTTCACAATGGTATATTCATTTTCAAGATTATAAGACTTGCTAGATTTCTTGGTTAAAATTTTAATAGCTCTATATTTTGTGTTCAGGAGAAAATATAGTGAAAGGAGATAAAGAGTCTATTAAGAATCTCCTAGAAATATTTGATGGATTGTTGGACTATCTTACAGAACATACCAGTGAAGCATCTCATGAAAAAAGTAAGTTTAAAACTGGAAATTTGGTTTGGATTACATTCTATGATATGTCCCTTTTTGCCTTTTATCGTTTTGCCTTCTTCAGAGGAAGCAGAATCATTAATGCAATATACCTGATGAAGTATACATAATTTAATTGTGCATTTTTAATTCTTCCTGTTCCAGCAGTTGAAAGCTCTCTATCCTAGACTGTCATCATGTCCCTTGTTACCTTGGATATTGCTTGTAAATTACTTTAAGACTAATCTAAGAAAAGCTAAATTTCTGGATAAAATTATATATTGTCCAATTATTTCATGATATTCCTTACTCTAAAATTTCCTTTGTCACAACTGCCATATATGTTACAAATGTGGATGTTGCCAAGGCATCAGTAGGCACCTACACTTAGGTTTATGACAGCCTGAATATTATTTATTTTACTCTTTTCCCAAAATTGCAACAATTTATTGTGTGAAATTTTGTCTTTGTGTTTTTAAGTGATAACTATGAAGATCATTATTAAATATTATTTTCCAAAAGGGTTACAGTTATTTAAACTGGATCAACAGTGTATAAAAGCTGTTTATACTCTTTGGCTCTTTAAATCCCATTTCTAGGAAGTAAAGTAAAATATGCTATTATTCCATTGGTGGAATAATACATGCCCATTGTTATAATGTAAAATTTTCCAAAAGGAAGTTTTCAGCAACAACAATTAACGTAAATTCTAATGTAAATGAGGGCAAAATATTTGGATAGGCTCATCATTCCCAATCCTTACATTTTTGATGGTGAGAGTTATGCTGTGATTACAACATTCGAAATTAACCTTAAAATCTTTAGTTAGAGATAGTTTTCTACTTTTTATTTAGCCTTGCTGCTAAAAAGATTTAAAAAGTGTATATAGCCTTTTCACAAAGATAGCACTGCAAGTGAAGAACTAAGCCACTGCCCCTCCCAAAACCAAAGCTGAAGCAAAGGCTTTGAAAGCCAAGAAGGCAGTACTGAAAAGTGTCTACACTTGCGCACACACACATACACACACACACAAAATCCGCACGTCACCCACCTTCTGCATCTCAGAAGACAGCCTAAATATCCTCTGGAAAAGTGCCCCCAGGAGAAACAAGCTTGACCACTATGCCATCATCACGTTCCCTCTGACCACTAAGTCAGCCATGAAGAATATCAAAGACAACACACTGGTTTTCATTGTGGAAGTCAGGGCCAACCAGCACCAGATCAAACAGGCTGTGAAGAAGCTGTATTGACATGTCATTGATATGGACAAGGTCGACACCCTAATCAGGCCTGATGGAGAGAAGACCTGGGTTTGACTGGTTCCTGACTCTTAATACTTTGGATGTTGTCAACAAAATTAGGATCATTTAAACTGAGTCTAGCTGACTAATTTTAAATATAAGTTTTTTCACCATTAAAAAAAAAAAGTATAGGTAAGCACTGGAAGGAAAGGTCCAGTATGCCACACTGGGAATTTATTTTTTTATTTGATAAAATTTCAAGTGTTTAATGTGTATTTAGTACCAGCCTGGGTACTCTGGTGATGATTTAAAGCTGCATGTCATATTCATTGCTCTCAGAGAAACTATACACTCAATTCAGGGAGATAGCACTAATACATATATTAAAAATATAAAAGAGGAATTGGAGAAGAGTATCAAAAGTGAACCACGTGGTGGGGTGATGTGTGGGAATTCTGAACATTATACATGATTGTGTTGTAAGCTCAAAATTTAAAATTAAAAAAAATATATACCAGTAGGTCTTTGGATGCCTTGTGGCTTGGCTTTTTAGTCTTTTTAGCAGCAAGGTGAAGAGGTTGAAAAACCCCCTCTGAGAAAAGATTTTAAGATTAACTTAAAATGTAATGACAGCACAGTTTTTACAATTTAGTGCTTGATTGGAGGGAGTAGAGGGATGATGGTGGCCTAGTTAGGATAGGGCAGTGGGGATGGAGAGACCAGAACTGAGGGATACCCCTATGAGTCTGGTGATAGTGAAATGCTGAGGGAGATTCCCAGAGATCAGTAGTATGTGCTGAACTGAGCAGTGCTAGGAGGAAATTGCTCAGATGGCGCCTCCCTATATGGCACTACCTTTGTTGGACAACATTTTTTAAGGTCTGATTCTCAATTTTGTAACTCCAATCTTTTTATTTGACGGTATTACATAGAACTGATCAGATTCTTCAACATGCCAGTTAATAATGGGAAATAAATCTTTGCTGTTAGTATTCATATCACCTGTGCAAGGCAGCTTCTACCTGGTACCTGAGCCAGTTGTCCTTTGCTACTGAAGAATAAGGGCTTTGAAGACAGACTGAGGGTTCATTGCCAAGTTCTGCCTCTTACTGTATGACTGATGCTCTCTAAGCCTCAGTTTCCCCATCTGATCTTTTCATGGTTGTGAAGATTAAGAAATGTCAGTATGCATAAATAGTTTAAAATGCTGCTTGGTGAATATGGAAATAGAAAAAAATGACGGTGGGTATGTAGAAATGGGAATGGGGCTACCCAGAGGGGTGATCCAAATCTTCGGAGTTTTCACCCACATACCTCCTGAAATCACTGCCCTAGGGAGTTATTGCCACTGGTAGAAGTATGTATTCCTCAAGTATGGTTGGGTAGAAAAAAGATGGGCAACTACTAGTCTTAAGAAAAATTTTATCCAAGCCTCGATTTGATGTGGTCTGACTTTTTTTTTTTTCCTTTTTAAAAATTTATTTTTTTATATCAATGTTACATGTTACCCAGTTAACACAAGACAACTATAATAACACTGTATCTGCTTTAGTCAGTAGTTATACTGCTCCCTTATTTTTGTTCATTTCTCAGTTTTGTGCGATTTGGGACGATGTCCACTCTGACTACTTTAGGCTGAGAAGGGACGCAAATATTATGGGGGCAGAGGAATGGAATAATTTTGCTTGCAGTTGAAGACACTCCTTCCTTTTGGGCTGGGGCGAATCTATCATCATCGTTTTGTTAGTTGTCCAGGGCAAACCCAAAGAACTGTAGAGTAGGAGTTGGGCATATACCTATTGGTTTTCAGGGCTCCACCAACATAGAACAATCTTAGGCTTTAAGTCTCTGAGAAATACGTATAACAAGTAAATTGAAAATTATAGGTACAAATAGAAGAATCATGATTAGGGGTTTATACCTAAGTATAACTGTGTTATTTTGGGGAAATAGCTTTTGTTATATTCCCAGATAGAGCCTGCTGAAAGGGTGTTGATTTCACATGGCCGTGTGACTTGCCTATGGTGTCCGTCTCTAGGGCCCTCAGGAGCACTTTTGTTTGTGGCTTTGTTTACTGTGGCATTTTGTGGAGTGTGGCTGAGACCTCCAGGAGCATAACCTTCAGAATGACCTCCCAGCTCACTGATGTCTGACTTTTAGTTAGGTTAAGGCATGATTGTCTTAGGAGCTTGAGGTAGGTTTACACAATCATGTTTTTCTGAAGCTACACCCACTCCATCTTGACTGATTGCCTCAGACATCCCTTACAGATAGACAAAAAGGAATAAAAATAAACCTATGACCTAACGTAAGAACTAAAACTTTGCTAATTGGGAAGCGGCTGTGGCTCAATCAGTAGGGCTCCCGTTTACCATATGGGAGGCCCCGGGTTTGGTTCCCGGGGCCTCCTGGTGAAGGCAAGCCCGCCCGCACGGCGTGGTTAGCTGACCCAGCGAGCACAAGCAGCAAGGGGGGGATAAATGAATAAATAAATAAAATCTTAAAAAAAAAAAAAAAAAACTTTGCTAATATAATTGTAGAACCTCTCTTTAAAGCAACACCCGTATTCTTTGTTCCCAATATATGCTCATTAGGTATAATGATATATTTTTTCCTAATTTCACTTTCACAAGAGCCCAGCTTACCAGGAAAGGTTAAGGTACCTTACTGTCTTCACCTCTCCCTACCCCCTATATAGGTATAGTAGTATTGACCCTATGTAGATACAGTAGTGATGGTGGTGTTTTTCTCTAAATAGGTGACATCGAACAGGGTTTTAAAGAATCGTATCGAGGAGTACCTTTGGAAGAACCAGAAAGTACCAAAGAATCCAAATCATCATGGAAAAGAGTTTCCTTTGGAAGGTAGCACTCAATGTCTCTGAATTTAATTGAAACAAGTTACGCTTTTCCTCCTACGAATTAAAATTGCACACAGTATTCAATAATGGCAGCAAAAAAAAAAAATTATGAAAACTTTACTACTCATGTTAAACCTTCCTGAAGATGCTTTAAGGACCTTGAGCTATATGTAATACTTAATTCTCAAAAATACTCATTTTTTATTTTTTTCCCCTTGATCATCAAAGTAGTTCATATTCCTTGTAGAAAACTTGAAAAGTGCATAGAGAGAAATAAAAAAGCAGAAAAAAAGATGAAGTCTTTTTTTCTGTGTTCTATGTTGGTGGAGCCCTGAAATCTACCATTTAAAACTAAATACTGCCAGTAACATTTTGTTGTATCTTAGTCTTTTTACTATGCTTTTTCTTTTTTGGATTTAGTCATATTGTCTGTATAACATTTCCCGCATTTTTAAATTTAATACATCATGTCTTTTCTCAAGCTGTTAAACTGTTTATAATAATTTTTAATCACTCTAAACATACCATTTATATGATTGCATTAGAATTTATTAAACCATTACTCTAAAGTGGAGGTTTAGTGTTCCTACTTTGTTTTGTGTGTGTGTGTGTGTGTGTGTGTATTTTTTTTAAGATTTATTATGTATTTATTTCTCCCTACCCCCTTGTTGTTTGTACTTGCTGTGTCTCTTCGTCTTCCTTGTTTCTTTAGGAGGTACAAGAAACCAAATCCGGGACTCTGATGTGGAGGGAGGTGCCTAATTGCTCAGGCCACCTCTGTTCCCTGCTTTGTTGTGTCTCATTATGTTTTCCTTTTAGTGTCAGCTTGCTGCACCTGCCCGTCGCACCAGTGCACTATTTTCTTTAGGAGGCCCTGGGAACCGAACCAGGGACCTCCCATGTGGTAGGCGGTAGCTCAATCACTTGAGCCACATCCATGTCCCTATATATTTTTTAATGTGATAAATACCTTTCTTTTTTTTTCTTTCTCTTTATCTTTCTCATCTCCTATCATTAGACTAAGTTCAGAATCAAAGAAGATGAATGTTTAAGGCTATTAGTAAAAGTTGCTAAATTGCTTTCCAAAAAGGCCATGCCTATTTATATACCTACCAGTATAAAAATACTGACCCCTCATGAACCATTATCATTGACCCATAGTAGAGCTTCAAAATTTGCGCTGTTTATGTTCATAGACAAATGTTATTTCGTTACTGATTTGATTTGTACTTCTTTGCAAACTAGAGGTTAAATGTGATGTTATGACTTTCTTTTAAATATCTGATTCTCAATTTTTTAATGGAATTTGTCATGGTTTAAAAGTATAGGCAATGCCTTCTGGTGGAGGTACCTGGTGGAGAAAGTGTCTCAAAAAAGAGTCCACTGTAAGATGAAGTTTTTGACTTTATTTTTCATTATTAGATTTTTAAAAACAAAATAAGTGCAACAATGAAACAAACAGGATATTTAATGTAAAATTAATGCCCTACCCAGACTCCCCTCTACTCCTATACCCAGAGAGTAACCAGTGTTTACTACTCGCAGTGTGTGTGTTCTTCTGTACAAATCCTTGATGCTTTATACACTATTTCCAACTTTCATATATTAGTCAGAATAAAACAGTTAAGTTGCAAGATATGATAAGCAGCAAAGGGAGAGACTTTTCTTTTTTCTTCCCTTGGGCCCAGGCCCAGCAGACTGCTTAAAGTAGGAGTGGGATTGGGGGTGGGGTTGGGGTCCCATGGTAAGGGTCCTCTGTGGTCAGCCAGGCTGCGAACTCTTTCAGGTGCTCCGCATTGTCATCTGAGGAGTTGGGACCCTCTTGGGATGGAGATGAAGCAG
The DNA here is from genome assembly GCA_026826555.1 of Tolypeutes matacus. NCBI lineage: Eukaryota > Metazoa > Chordata > Mammalia > Cingulata > Chlamyphoridae > Tolypeutes > Tolypeutes matacus. Next base: position 6,207,986 of record JAKSZT010054478.1, read on the forward strand.
AATCCACTGGTGAAATAATTAGACTTGGGGACACAGCACACACCTTTTCTCTAAGAAGTAATGGTGAGTAGCTGGAACTTTAAACAAATTATTGTTACTCAACATACAACTGTAAAAGTGTAAGTAATTTTACCTTGGAGTGTTTAAAGTTGAGAAGAATAGAAAAAGCCCTAAAGAGACATCAGAATTGAAATTTCCAAATACCATCATTATCCATTAAATATGAATAGTTATCCAAAATCACAGTCAAGTAGTAGTGATAGACATGTGGGCAGATAAATCCAAGGCAAATAAGTTCATCATGGGTGCAAGTTCATCATGTAATTTGTGGGATCTTATACCTTGGGTAGAGAATTCTGGATACAGCTTTATAATGGTATCCCCTAAGTGCAATTTCCTGAACTTTGTTAGCTTCACTTTTTTCATGGTTTCAACTACCAACTCCATATAGCCAGTGGCAATTTTTCTCCCAGGTTTCGGGCCACATTCCCAACTGTCTCCTGCTTATGTACAGTAGACTTGAATATCTTTTGAGCCTCCCAACTTGTCGTCCTTCAGTCATCTCACTCCTGTCCTGTTCACCATGGTTGCCATGTTCTTCTTTGTCAGCATATTATTTTCTCTGCTGGGATGCTCTTCCTTCCTTTATGTGACCTTCTCTCCTTATTTCTGTAATACCATCCATATATTGCATGGTAACTTTTAGTTTGTGTGTTTTGCAAACTGTGGGTTTCTGGGATAGTAGCCACATGATACTCATTCAGCACATGTTTTTCAAGTGCCTTCACTGTTGACAGGCACTTTGCTAGGCAATGGTAATATAGAGGGTGAACAAAACTGACCCAAATACCTGCCCTCATGTAGCTTACATTCTATTTGTGGAAGCAGCCAAAAAGTAAACAAGATATTAAATAAGTAAAATATATAGAAATTATTCTTATTTTAGTATCCCAACGCTTAGAAAAACACCAGACCCACAAAAGAAGTTTTTTTTTGTTTGTTTGTTTGTTTGTTTTTAATGGAAGGACAAAAATGCTGGAGTGGAATTAAGTACATTAAATTGGGAATCAGGTGGCCTGCATTCTTATCCAGACGCTGCTACTGGCTGTGTGACTCTGGACAAGGTCGTTATCTTTTCTGAACCCCAGTTTTCTTAAGTGTGAAATTAAAGAATTGTACTAACTCATCTCTGAACTCCATTTCAGCATTAATGCTTGGATTCGAAGGAATAGACATTGCCTTGCAAGGAATTACGTTCAAAAAAACAAAATCTTTAAGATCAGACAGTAGAACAAAAACATAACTTTTCCATCGAGATAAGCAAAGTAATGGGGTGAACGGAGTCAAGTGCAGTTAATACAAGAAGATTGATGGGATGGCGATTTTAGAAATGGTGTTCTGTAATATCAAGTGCCATGTAGAAAGGTGCGACTGTAAAAAGTGAATTACTTGTTTTCAGATTATAACTTCTCTGACCAGAGAAGAGTTTAAGAGTAATGTGATTAGGGCAAAGGAGAAAACCAGATTAAGGCATTTTTTGTTTACTGGGTTTATGGTAGCTTCCTTTTATATTAGGATTTAAGAATTGACATAACTCTCTCATCCACATTCACAGGCATCTAATTAAGGCCTCAATTCCTGGAGTTAGAATTGATATGCTAGCCAAGACTCCTAGCATAGTTTTCGTCACACCCATACATATATTCATACAACAACAATCATTTCTACAACTCTGGTACATATTTTTTCTAAAGCAAAATAATAAAACATAGTATAGAACATTGCTTTTAAGTTGTGTAAATTATTCTGGGCTACAGAACTGCATGTTTCTATCTGATAATAATTTAAAGTAATTGGTATTTTGAACAATCTGACCCACATAGTTTTATAATTACACCACTCCTGAGATTTTTATCCCGAGTACAAAACTCTTGACTTCCAGAATAACATTCAGCAAACTATTGTGATAGTTTTTAAATTTTTTCTTTAATATTTTCTAGGTGCCCAAAGTTCTAATGAAATGCAGTCTAAAAAAGCCTCAACCTCACCAAGTTCTAAATCACATGAAGTATTGAATGCTCCCTCATCTAGTTTTCTGTCTAAGAGTAAGACAACCTTTGGTGAAGACAGTGAGTAGTAATGGGCTATTTATTAGTTCTTGAGACTGTGCTCTGAGTTGGGGACAGTACTTAGTTGTTGAGACAGTTGCTTATTGCTGTCAGCCTTTTTACTTCTGCTGCTCTGTACTTTATGTGATTCTCTTTGGTTTTATTTTTAAATGTTTGCTATTAATTATTAGCTCTGATCCTGCTTGAAATGACCTTTGGTTGCATATTTTTGCATCTACTATTTTACCATCTAAATCTTTTCAAAGACAAGTTTTCTGTTGTTTTTTATGGACAAGAGTCTCTGACACATTTGTTTATCAATTGGTGATACTCAAATTATTAGTGAATGATAAAATATAGTAACTTATTAAAAAATTCCTATTTCTTTTTGTTATGTCTGGCATCTTCATATAGTAGTATTACATAAAATTATTAATGGCTAATATGTGGAAGAACCATAATTTCCATAGCCATTCTTTAAGCCATTTTGGTTACTTCTAATTTTTCATTATTTTTTCAAATACATTTCAGGGAGCAGTTTTTTTAATAACAAGATTAAAGTTATGTTCTTCTTGATTTAATTAAATATCCCTCTTTGTTTACTGAGGATGAGTCTCTGGTTTAATTGTTTTTTTTTGTTTTGTTTTGTTTTTTAAGTTTAAAATGTACATCTAAGAATGTTTATTTGGGTATGTGTATAACAAATGATTTATTTCTTAAGAATTTCATCATAATGTCCACTTTACTTTGTTCTATTTTTAGTGGAAATTCCTTCTGTAAATATGATTCCAAGTGCCAGGAAGCTAGGGGAGCCTATCCAATCAGCCATTCCTTTACATCCACCCTACCACCCTCCAGAATTGCGAGCTCCCTGTCCCATAGGAAAAGAATACTGGCATTCAAGTCACTACTCCCCTGCCATGAATTCTACTGGAGAGCACACAGCATTTTATGTGGTAAGTAGAAAAGCTTGCTCTCAATTGAATGAAAGTATATATATTTAAAGAGGTCTATTCTGATAATAGTCAAGGATATTCCACTAATAAAAGCATCATACTTGGGAGGCAGATGTGGCTCAAATGGTTGAGCGTCCGTCTCCCATATGGAGGGACCTGGGTTCGATCCCTGGGACTTCCCTGTAAAAATTTTAAAAAAGAAAAATATAGAAGGTGCACAGACCACCAGGCCCTGTGCACTGCTGTGCCGTCAGACCCTGCGAGTGGGTGAGCCCCCAAGGCCCCGCGCGTGGGTGTGCCACCAAGCCCCGGGCACAGTTGCGCCACCAGGCCCCACTGAGCCACGCAGCAAGATGATGATGTAACAGAAGAGTGATACAAGGGAGAGCCAAGACGAGACACTCCGAAAAACCAGGAACTAAGGTGGCGCTTGGGATAGGACGCCTCTCTCCCATATTGGAGGTACCGAGGATCGAATCCCAATGAAGACAGGAAGAGAAGGATGAGAAGAGAGGTCAGGAAATGGACACAGAGAGTTACCCAATGAATGGACACAAAAACAGCAAAAATGGGGGTGGGGTGGGTAAAAATTGATAAAAGTTAATAAATAAATAAATCTTTAAAAAAAAAAAAAAAAAAGCATCATACTTAAAATTCACCTTTGCATACACTTGCGTGTTCTTGGTCTGGGAAAATAGGGACAGGATAAAAATATAAAAGAGAAATAAGTTTCAACACATAGTGTTTATTTTGTGCCAGGCATGGTTTTGGGTACTTGACAGGGATTAAAAAATTTACTTCTCCCAACAACTCTGGGGTAGGTGCTTGTCTTGTCTTAGTTTCCTAGGGTTGCCATAACAATGGACCACAAACTGGGTGGCTAAAAGAACAGGAATTCATTCTCTCACAGTATTGGAGGTTAGAAGTTGAAATCAGGTGTGGGCAGGGTCATGTTCCCTCTGCAGGGGAGAGTCCTTCCTTGCCTCTTCCTGCCTTCTGGTGATTTGCCAAAAATCCTGGGGATTCTTTGGCTTGAAGCAGAAGCACTTCAGTCTCTGCTTCAGTTGTCACATGACTTTCTCGCTGATGTCTGTGTGTCCAAATTACCCTCTTCTGATAGGGACACCAATCATATTCAATTTGAGCTCACTCTAATCCAGTGTGGCCTCATCTTAACCAATCACATCTTTAAAGACCCTGTTTTTTCCAAATAAGGTCACATTCACAGGACAGAGGTAGGACTTAAACATAACTTTTAGGGGAACACAATTCAATCCGTAACATACTAATTTTATTTCTCATGGGAAGGCTGAAGTATGTTGTCTGAGGTCACAAAGCTATTATACAGCCAAGATTTGAACTCAGGCACTCTGGCTTCAGAACCCATTTGTGTGTCCTTAAATAATTTGCAATTTTAAAAATACAAGAACGTATGGAAAAGAAAATAAGAAAAGTCCCTTTTTATACAGTCATCCTGTCTGTACCTTCCTTGAAAGAACAGACAGGTATATGCAGAAGGTAAATATGTAAATAATGATAATTTCATTATTAAAAATATTCAAACAATGCAGAAAAAGAACAGATTAAATAGCACCATTAACATTAGGTCACCATGATTCTAAGCATTCTATGCATCTATTCAGAAAGGAGAGTGGATAGATAAAAAGAAAGATGAAAATGGAATCGTAGAATAATGGTTACCTTTGGGGGGTGATTGAGGGGATGGTGGGAGGGTATCTGAGTTGACCTGGATGGCAGTTAAATGGGAGTGCTCATTTTGATTAATTTATTCCAATGGACACTTAAACTTCAATAAAAATTTTTTATGGGATCATATTATTGTTACTTAGTAAAAACTATTCAATTTAATTTTACTTTAGTAGGCTAAAAATACTGACATGAAATGGAAGGGATCTCTAATCAAATGTTTCTTTACCATAGGAAATATTTCCCAAAAGTCTCCATCTAAGGTTAGGAAAATAAATTATTAAAAACGTTGAGTTTCGGGAAGCGGCTGTGGCTCAATCAGTAGGGCTCCTGTTTACCATATGGGAGGCCCTGGGTTCGGTTCCCGGGGCCTCCTGGTGAAGGCAAGCCCGCCTGCACGGCGTGGTTAGCTGACCCAGCGAGCACAAGCAGCAAGGGGGGGATAAATGAATAAATAAATAAAATCTTTAAAAAAATAAAAAATAAAAAAAATAACGTTGAGTTTATATTCATATTTGGGAAGTTTCTTTGTTTTAACAGTTTCAATTTTAGACAGTCTGTATTGATTCCTTATATGAAAGATAACATGACTACTTTCCACCTATGATTTGATCATTTTATCATTGTCCAGGTATAGTTGTAATCTCTGAATTTTCATGTTGGAGAACAACTGTTTTTATGTTTGAATTGTATCTTGATTTGCTATATAGTATTTCTTAGCCATATTATTTTTTTCTCAGCACAGATCTGTAGATATTGCTCTTTGGCAATCACTAGGGTATTTTGACAAATGCAATAAACAAATAAATATAGAGAACGAAGACACCTAGCTTTGTGTGATGAGCTACTCCTGACTCCTCAATGCCCCCCAAAAAAAGTTATTTTCTTATGTGTCATCTTCAGTTTTTTAAAATCAACTCTTTTCTGTTTTTAATAGGAACCAGACGATAGAGTTCTCTTAACTTCCAAGCTGCCTAAAGATAGTAAACAGGAAATTTGTCCAGCTCAGGTCCATGGCTCTAGGATAAGGAGGCTTCCCAAAGAAAAACGGTAACATTACTGCAGGCTTTAATGTTTACAATCTGCTTATAAAGGGATTTGAAGAGTAAGGGATGGTGTACACTCCAAACTTAGCTCTGTAAACCAGTATGAAATATTTTTTAAAGTAGTTATTTTGAATGAAGTAAGGTATACTTGGGTACTTAAATGTCACATGGCCACTTTTATTACAGATCTGAAAACAGAGCTGCGGTCTCATCCTGGGATTTACCTTTTCCCCAGAGGCTAAGAAAGAGGTTAACGGAACAAGAATTACATGCAGTATCAGAGAAACTCTCTCAACGGCTCTCTGAACTCGACTGGGTAGGTCTTACCTTCACCTGACTTGATACTGCCTTGGGATGGTGGGCGGTTACGTAGTCTCCCAATGGATGTGTAAACTTAGCTTATGGTATTGGAAAGTGAGCTGTGCCTTAGTTACTCTGCAGATGCCCCATGAGTCAGGTAGGACAGAACATGAACAGTGATGCCTTTCATGATAGATCCAAATTTGGTACAGATTTATCAAAATCTATTGAATTCTGATTAAAACTCTTACTGCCATATGATTACACTGAATGTGTATGCTTTCTCCTTGCCACTACCCACAGATCTGGTATAAAATTAGATGGGAAACAGATGTAGCTCAGGCAGTTGGGCGGCTGCCTACCACATAGGAGGTCCTGGGTTCGGTTCTTGGTGCCTCCTGAAAAGATGAGCAGACAGCAGGGAGTAGGGCAGAAATAAATAAATAAAAATAAATCTTAAAAAAAAAATTAGAGAATATCATGTAATGAAATATTACAATTTTGAGATTTCATGAAATGTATCAAATCCTTATGTAACTTACACTAAACTTACTGAAATTGAATAATCAGGACTGGTATATACCCTTTAAAAATTGAACATACTGCAGATGAGCAATACCTGGTGATAAACCAGTTTTGGTCCTGTAGAGAAAGCTTATCAGATTGGACATAAGCATACTAACCAATGTATAACTGCTCCAGACTTTCTAAGACACCCTGTTAATAAAATGGAATCAGTCAGTGAAAACATTTCCTCTCTTGCTCCCACGTTTGTCCTATATAAGCCACCCCATTGTACCCCCTCAGTGGTGCTTCCTTCTGTTTTCTGAGTGGGTTCCTGCCAGATTCATAAATTGCTCAGTAAAACAGATTTGAAATTGCAGAACAAAACAAAACCATGCATAAGCATCTGAAAACTTACTAGCACCTACTTAGAGGGAGTTTGTCTACTTCTCCCAACTTACATTCTGCTGAAGTCAATGAAAGATGTTGAAAATAATTTTCTCAATAGATGTTAAAAAGTGCCCTGGGTGTTCGAATTAAAGAAAAGACTCACTGTGAAGATGAGGATGCTGGAAATGAAGAGATGGAGAGTGGAAATGAGGAGGTTCTTTCTCAGCATAGTGACAGTGTAATGGAATGTGGACCAAAGAAGCTAAAACCAGGTACTTGACCCAAAGAGGTCTAGAAGGAGGACAGCCACTTGAACTACTCAGGCAGTTCCTCGTTGTTGTTTCATTTTTTTAATTACAGAAGTTCTAGTTTTCCGAATAATCAAGCAGAATGTACAGAATTCCCATATCCCCCCATCCACACACACTATCTTTCCTATTGTTAATACTTTGCATTACTGTGATGATTTGTTAAAATTGATGAAACAATATTATTATAATTATACTATCGTAGTCTGTAGTTTACAATAGGGTTCACTCTGTGTTGTACAGGTCTGTGATTTTAAAAAATTTTTATTCTGGTAGCATATATATATAAAAAACTGAAAATTTCCCATTTTAACCAATTTTTTTTTAAGATTTATGTATCTATTCTCCCCACCCCCACCCCCGCCATTGTTTTGCACTCATTGTCTGCTCTCTGTGTGTCCTTCTGTGTCTGCTTGTCTTCTCTTCAGGCAGCATCAGGAACCGATCCCAGGACCTTCTGGAGTGGAGGCTGCTCGATCTCTTGTGCCACCTCAGCTCCCTGATTTGCTGCATCTCTCATTGTCTCCCTTCTGTGTCTCTCTTTGTTGTGTCATCTTGCTGCACCAGCTCTCCTGCGCGGGCCAGCACTCTTGTGGGGGCCAACTCGCCGCTCAGGCCAACTCTCCGCTCGGGCCTCTTGTTTTTCACCAGGAGACCCTGGGAAACAAACCCTGGACCTCCCATATGATAGACGGGGGCCCAATCACTTAAGCCACATCTGCTTCCCCTTAACCACTTTTAAATAGACAATTAATTGGTGTTCCTTATATTCACGGTATTGTGGTACCATCACCACCCTCCATCAACAAAACGTTTTTCTCCAAGCAAAAACACTCTACCAATTAGGCATTAATTCCCCATTCCCTACTCTCCACGGGCCCTAGTAACCTCTGACTATGAATTTGCATAGTCTTTTTCATATCAGTAAGATCATATGACATTTATCCTTTAGTGTTTGGCTTATTTCATTCAACATGAAATCTTCAAGGTTCATCCATGTTGTTGCATGTATCAGAACTTCATTCCTTTTTATGGCTGAATAATATTCCTTTGTATATACCACATTTTGTTTATCTGTTTATCTGTTGATGGATACTTGGGTTGCTTCCACATTTGGCAACTGTGAATTATATTACTTTGAACATCAGTGTGATCTGTTTGAGTCTCTGCTTTTCAGTTCTTTTGGGCATATCACTAGATCAAATGGTAATTCTATTGTTAACTTTCTGAGGAACTGCCAAACTGCTTTTCGCAGTGTCTGCACCATTTTACATTCCAACCAATAATGAATGAGTATTCCTATTTCTTTACATCCTCTACACTTGCTGTATTAGTCAGCCAAAGGGGAGCTGATGCAAAATACCAGAAATCTGTTGGCTTTTATGAAACGGTATTTATTTGGGGCAGAGGCTTACAGTTACCAGTCCATAAAGCGTAAGTTACTTCCCTCACCAAAGTCTGTTGCCATGTGTTGGAGTAAGATGTCTGCCGAAGTCTGCAAGGGTTCTGCCTCCCTCTTCCTCTTAAGACTCCGTGGTCTCAGCTTCTTCCAATATCAGCTGTTGACTGGGATAAGTCAAGTCTCTCTTCTAGGGCTCCTTTCTCTCCAGGCTCAGCTGCTCTGCTTTCTCCACAAGGCCAGCTATAAATTATCAGGCAAACGGCTTGTCTCTCTTCCCAAGGCATCTGCCATGTCTAATGGAGCCTTTATCTCTTTTGTCACATATCTGCTTCTCTGGGTATTTACTTCCTGGGGCTCCAGCATTAAAACTCCAACCTCCCTTCTCTGCGGTATGGTTTTTCTGTAAGTCAGCGTCCTACTGATGTGGCCCAATCAAAGCCTTAATCGTTATTTAATCAAGTAAAAGTAAAGCCTCTGAATCCAATATAATCTAATATGCCCAGAGGAACAGACCAGTTTACAAACATAATCCAATATCTATTTTTGGAATTCATAAATAATACCAAACTCTAAACTTGGTATTTTCCATTTTTATAATAGTACCATTCTAGTAGGTGTGAAATGTCATTGTGTTTTTTTTTTTTTAACCAAATTTTATTGATACAATTTTTCATCTTTATAAATTGGTTTTTATTTACATTTTTTTTAAAACATGTTTGTTTGTTTATTTTTTTAAAGATTTTTATTTATTTATTCATTTATCCCCCCCTGCTGCTGTGCTCGCCGGGCCAGCCAACCACACCGCGCGGGCGGGCCTGCCCCCACCAGGAGGCCCCGGGAACCGAACCCGGGGCCTCCCATATGGTAAACGGGAGCCCCACTGATTGAGCCACAGCCGCTTCCCTATTTACATTTTATATAAATGGAATCACACTGTTCAACAGTATATTTAGTTCATAAGTAATGCAGTCATACAGTATTTGTCCTTTTGTGTCTGACTTGCTTCATTCAGCATAATGTCCTCCAGGTTCATCCATGTTGTCATATGCTTTACAACATCATTTCTTCTTACAGTTGCATTATATTCCATCATGTGAATACAACACGGTTTGTTTATCCATTCATTGGTTGATGGACACCTGGATTGTTTTCAGCTTTTGGCAATCGTGACTAATGCTGCTATGAACATCCGTGTGCAGATGTCTATTCATGTCACGGCTCTCAGTTCATCTGGGTATATACCCAGTAGTGGTATTGCAGGGTCACATGGCAAGTCTATATTCAACTTCTTTAGGAACTGCCAAACAGTCCTCCACACTGGTTGTACCATTCTTCATTCCCACCAACAATGAATATACGTTCCTGTCTCTTCACATCCTCTCCAGCAGTTGTAGTTCTCTGTCTTTTTAATAGTGGCCATTCTGATAGGTGTGAAATGATATCTCATTGTAGTTTTGATTTGCATTTCCCTAATCATGAGTGATGTTGAGCATTTCTTCATGTGTTTTTTTGCCATTTATATTTTTTCTTTGGTCAAATGTCTGTTCAAGTCTTTTGCCTATTTTTTTAATCAGGTCATTTGTCTTTTTATTGTTGAGGTCTAACATCTCATTATATATCATGGTTAATAAACCTTTATTGGATATATGATTTCCAAATATTTTCTCCCATTGTGTTGGCTGCTTTTTCACCCTTTTGACAGAGTCCTGTGACATGCAAAAATGTTGAATTTTGAGAAGGTCCCATTTATCTATTTTTTCTTTTGTTGCTTGTGCTTTGGCTATAAGGTCTAAGATAGCACCTTACAGCTGCATTATATTCCATCATGTAAATACAACACCGTTTGTTTATCCATTCTTTGGTCTTTTGATATGCTGTTGGCTTTGAATTGCAAAAATTTTGTAGAGAATTTTTGCATGTATGTTCATTAGAGATTAGTATGTAATTTTCTTGTAGTGTTGTTATCTGGCTTTGGTATTAGGGTGATGTTGGCTTCATAAAATGTATTGGGTAATTTTCCCTCTTTAATTTTTTGGAAGAGTGTAAACAGGATTGGTGTTAATTCTTCTCTAAATCCTTGGTAGAATTCACCTGTGAAGCCATCTGGTCCTGGGCTTTTCTTTGTTGGGAGATTTTTGATGATGGATTCAATCTCTTTAAATGCAATTGGTTTGTTGAGTTCTTGTATTTATTATAGCATTAGTATAGGTTGTTTGTGCATTTCATGGAATTTGTCCTTTTCATCTAGGTTTTCTAGTTTGTTGGCATAAAGTTTCTGATAAGATCCTCTTATGATTCTTTTTATTCTGTGGGGTGAGTCAGAACTTATGCCACTTTCATTTCTGATTTTATTTATTTTCATTTTCTCTCTTTTTTTCTTTGTTCATCTAGCTAGGGGTTTTCTTTTTTTATTGATCTTCTCAAAGAACTAGGTTTTGGTTTTGTTGATTTTCTGTTTTTTGTTTGTTTCTTTGTTCTCGATTTCATTAATCTGCTCTAATCTTTATTATTTCTTTTCTTCTACTTGCTTTGGGAATGGTTTTCTGTTCTTTTTCTAGTTTCTCCAGTTGTTCAGTTAGATCTTTGATTTTAGCTCTTTCTTCCTTTTTAATACAGGCGTTTAGGCTATAAATTTCCTTCTCAAGACTGCTTTCGCTGTATCCCATAAATTTTGATACATTGTGTTCTCATTTTCATTCCTCTCAATATATTTACTGATTTCACTTGCAGTTTCTTCTTTGACCCACTGATTTTTTAGTACTGTGTTGTTCAGCCTCCACACATTTGTGAATTTACCTCTTTCCTGTCTATTATTGATTTCCAGTTTCATTCCATTATGATCTGAGAAGATGCTTTGTATAATTCCACTTGTTTTATATTTATTGACAGCTGCCTTGTGACCTAACAAGTGGTCTACCCTGGAGGAAGTTCAATGGACACTTGAGTTCCATGTATAAACCACTGAGTTTGGGTGCAACATTGTGTATATGTCTGTTCGGTCTAGCTCATTTATCATATTGTTTAAAATCTCTGTTTCCCCGTCTAGTCATTCTGTCTTCTGTCTCTTCGTTCCATCTAATGATGTGAGTGGTGTGTTGAAGTCTCCAAGTATTATTGTAAAGAGTCTGTTTCTCTCTTCATTTTTGCCAGAGTTTGCCTTATGTATTTTGGGGCACCCTGATTAGGTGCATAGATATTTATGACTGTTATTTCTTCCTCATGGATTGTCCTTTTTATTAACATATAATAGCCTTCTGTATCTCTTAAAACTTTTTTGCATTTAAACTCTGTTTTGTCCAATATTAGTATAGCTACCCCTGCTCTTTTCTGGTTACTATTTGCATGGAGTATCTTTTTCAACCTTTTACTGTCAGCTGGCTTGTATCCCTGGGTCTAAGGTGAGTTTCTTGTAGGCAGCATATGTATGGCTTTTTTTTTTTTTTAATCCTTTCTGTCAGCCTATAATTTTGCAGAGTTTAATCCATTCATATTCAATAATATTACTGTAAATGCATTATTTACTTCCACCATTTTATTCTTTGGCTATCATATGTTGTATGTCATATCATATTTTCATCTGTCTTTTTACTCTTTTGGTTATCCTTTCTGTTGTTCTTTCTTCCGTACTCTCTTCCAAGCCACTCTCTCCTGTCTTTTTCTTTCAGGCTCTAAGGCTTCCTTTAATAATTCCTGCAAAGGTGGATTCTTTTTTATGATCTCTCTTAGTTTCTGTTTGTTTGTGAATATTCACCTTCATATATATATATTTAAGATTTTATTTATTTATCCCCCCCACCCCCACCGCCCGTTGTTTGCACTCGCTGTGTGCTCTCTGCGTCTGCTTGTCTTCTCTTTAGGAGAGACCTCCCATATGGAAGAGAGGTGCTCAGTCACTTGAGCCACCTCCACTCCCTCACCTTCATATTTGAAGGACAATTTTGCTGGATAAAGAATTCTTTCAGTGTCCTAATTGTATCATACCACTGTCTTCTTGCCTCCATGGTTTCTGAAGAGAAATCTGCGCTCTAACTGGACGTCCCTTGTACATGATGGTTTGCTTCTCCCTTTCTGCTCTCAGAATCTTCTCTTTATCTTTGACATTCTGAATAGTATGTGTCTTAGAGCAGGTCTGTTCTGAGTAGTATGTGTCTTGGAGTAGGTCTATTCGGGTTTATTCTGATTGGGGTATGGTGTACTTCCTGGACATGTAAATTCATTTCTTTCCTGAGAGTTGGGAAATTTCAGCTATTATTTCCTTGAATATTTTTTCTGCCCCTTTCCTTTCTCTTCTGGAACTCCCATGACATGGATGTTGTTGCATTTCATGTTGTCATTCAACTCCCTGAGTCCCTGCTCAATTTTTTTCCATTCTTTTCTCTCTTCTTTTCTCTCTTCAATTTCAGCTGTTCTGTCTTTGGTATCACTTATTCTTTCTTCTGTCATTTGGAGTCTGCTGTTGTATGCCTCTAATATGTTGGTTTTTTTAAAAAGACTTATTTATGGGAAGCGGCTGTGGCTCAATCAGTAGGGCTCCCGTTTACCATATGGGAGGCCCCGGGTTCGGTTCCTGGGGCCTCCTGGTGAAGGCAAGCCCGCCCGCACGGCGTGGTTGGCTGACCCAGCGAGCACAGGCAGCAAGGGGGGGATAAATGAATGAATAAATATAATAAAAAAATCTTAAAAAAAAAAAGACTTATTTATTTCTCCCCCCACCCCCACCCCCCTTTGTTGTTTGCACTTGCTATGTCTGTTCATGTTTAGGAGGCATCAGGAACTGAACCTGGGACCTCCAGTGTGGGAGGGAGGCACCTAATCACTTAAGCTACCTCTGTTCCCTGCTTTGTTGTGTCTTTTATTATGTCCTTCCTCTTGTGTTTCTTGTTGCGTCAGCTTGCAGCACCTGCCCATCGCATCAGCTTGCTGTCTTGCCTGTCTTCTTTAGGAGGCACTAGGAATCTCTGCTCCCCGCTTTGTTGTATCTCTCGTCATGTTTTTCTTCTTGTGTCTCTTGTTGTGTCAGCTTGCTGTCTTCTTTAGGTGACACCGGGAACCGAACTATGGACCTTCCATGTGGTAGGTGGGAGCTTAATTGCTTGAGCCACATCCACTTCCCTCTAATATGTTTTTTTTTTTTTTTTTTAAGATTTTATTTTTATTTATTCATTTATCCCCCCCTTGCTGCTTGTGCTCTCTGGGTCAGCCAACCACGCCGTGCGGGCGGGCCCGCCCCCACCAGGAGGCCCCGGGAACCGAACCCGGGGCCCCCCATATGGTAAACGGGAGCCCCACTGATTGAGCCACAGCCGCTTCCCTCTAATATGTTTTTGATCTCACCTATTGTGTCTTTCATTCTCATGAGCTCTGTTACTTCTCTATTCAGGATTTCAAATTCTTCTTGTGATCGCTTATTGTCTTCTTGATGTCATTTATCTCTTTAGCCATATTCATATTGTCTTTAAACTCATTAATTTGATTTTGGAAATTTGTGTGCATCTCATTTATTAATTGGCTTTTTATATTTATTGAGACCTGCCTGTCACCTAACATTTGTTCTATCCTGGAGAAAGATCCATTAGCACTTGAGAAGAATGCATAACCCACTGATTTGGGATGCAACTTTCTGTATATGTCTGTTTGGTCTAGCTCGTTTTTCATATTATTCAAGTTCCCTGTTTCGTTGTTGATCTTCTGTCTAGTTCTATCTAAATATGTGAATGGTATGTTGAAGTTTCTACCTATAATTTTAGAGATGTCTATTTCACCCTTCAGTTTTGCCAGAGTTTGCCTCATGTATTTTCAGGCACCCTGGTTAGTTTCTTAGATATTTCTGACTGTTATTTATTCCTGTGGATTGTCCCTTTTATTAACATATAACGGCCTTCTGTATCTCATAACTTTTTTGCATTTAAAGTCTATTTGTCCAATATTAGTATAGCTACCCCTGCTCTTTCGTGGTTGCTGTTTGCGTGGAGTATCTTTTTCCACCCTTTCACTTTCAGCCAGTTTGTATCCTTGGGTCTACAGGGAGTCTCTTGTAGGCAGCATATGAGTGGCTCATATTTTTTTTTATCCATTCTGTCAGTCTATCTATTGATTGGGGGGTTTAATCCACTCACATTCAATGATATTACTAAAAATGTGCCATTTTTAGTATTACTAAAAATGTGCCATTTTTAGTAATATCATATGTCATATCTTATTTTTCAGCTCTTTTTACTCGAGTTATCCTTCTGCAATTCTTGCCCTCTACATTTTTCTGCAAGCCTTTTTCCTGTTTTTTTCTTCCAAGCTATAAGGCTCCCATTAATACTTTCTGAAAAGGCAGATTCTTTTTTATGAGCTCTCTCAGCTTCTATTTGTTTGTGAATATTTTAAACTCACCTTCATATTTGAAGGACAGTTTTGCCAGATAAAGAATTCTTGGGGGGAAGCGGCTGTGGCTCAATCAGTGGGGCTCCCGTTTGTCATATGGGGGGCCCCGGGTTCGGTTCCCAGGGCCTCCTGGTGGGGGCGGGCCCGCCCGCACGGCGTGGTTGGCTGACCCAGCGAGCACGGGCAGCGGGGGGGGGATGAATGAGTAAATAAATAAAATCTTTAAAAAAAAAAAAAAAAAGAATTCTCGGCTGGCAATTTTTATCTTTCAGTATCATAATTATATTATACCATTGTTTCTCGCCTCCATGTTTTCTCATGAGAAATCTGCACTGAGTCTTACTGGGCATCCCTTGTATGTGATGGTTTGCTTTTCCCTTGCTGCTCTCAGAATTTTCTCCTTATCTTTGACATTTGACATTTTGAGTAATATGTGCCTTGGAATAGGTCTATTTTGATTTATTCTGATTAGAGTATGCTGCCTTCTTGGACATTTAAGTTCATTTCTTTCATGAGAGTTTGGACATTTTCAGTCATTATTTCCTCAAATACTTTTTCCTGCCCCTTATCCCTAATCTTTTCCGTCTGAAACTCACATGACACGTTATTCAACTCCCTGAGCCCCTGCTCAATTTTTTCCATCTTTTCTGTCTCTATTCTTCTTTCTCTTCAATTTCAGCTGTTCTGTTTTTTCTATATAACTTCTTTGTTCTTTCATTTCGTATCTGCTATTTAATGCCTCTAATGTGTGTGTGTGTGTGTTTGTTTGTTTTTTGATGATTACAGGCAGGAAGTTAGAAGCTCTCCCAATGGAGGGGGCCTGAAGAATAGACTTCACCCCTCTAATGTGTTTTTTTTTTTTTTTTTTTTTTTTAAGATTTTATTTATTTATTCATTCATCCCCTCCTTGCTGCTTGCGCTCGCCGGGCCAGCCAACCACGCCGTGCAGGCGGGCCCGCCCTCACCAGGAGGCCCCGGGAACCGAACCCAGGGCCTCCCATATGGTAAACGGGAGCCCCACTGATTGAGCCACAGCCGCCCCCCCCTCTAATGTGTTTTTGATCTCACCTCTCAAGTCTTTCATTCCCAAGAGCTCTGTTACTTTTCTGTTCAGGTTTTCAAATTCTTCCTTGTGCTCATTCAGTATCTTTTTGATGTCCTTTATCTCTTTAGCCATGTTGTCTTTCAACTCATTATTTTGATTTTAGATGTTTGTATGAATCTCCTTATTTAGTTGTCTGAAATCCTGTGTCTCATCTGGGGATTTGATATATTCCTTTGCTTGGGCTTGTTCTTCCATTTTCTTAATATGGCTTGTAATTTTTTGCTGATGTCTAGGCATCTGATTATGATGGTGAGTTTTATTCTACTGCTCAAGTTCTCTTCCTTTTGTAGGTTTTTAGTTGTGGGAGGCTGATACTGCTGCTCTTTGGTTCTTGGTTTAACCTGTTCTGGGTCTTTAGGATTGTCCCTGTTAGTTGCTCAAATCTGAGCCCTGGACCCAGGAATGGGTTGCAGATCTGCTTCCAAGTGCCTTAGACAGGGAGGCTGTAAAGGCTGAGAAAAGCCTCTCTTATTTACTTTTAATTTCCTCACATGCACTTCCTTGATCAGCCATCAGATGGCGCTCTTTGACAGACCTCTCAGTTTAAAGCCTGGTCTGAGTGAGTTTGCTGCAGCTCTGAAAGGACCAGTGTAGCAGAGAGTCCTGCCTGGAGGCTAAGAGCCTTGCCATTTAAACTTTCTCAGAGGCTATTTTCCAACCTTTGCTGGCAGCCCCCTTCCTTTTCCCAAGTAGGAAATAATTCCATTCCCCTCTGCATCCTCAACAACCAGTCCCTGTCAGTTTGGAGAGTATTTGAGAGGATCAAATCTCTTTAGTCCATTGCAGACTGCCAGGGCAAACAATGGTGTGGCCCCACCCGGCCTGGAGGTGCTTGTGGGACACAACAGACCAAATTTTTGTGCCAAAAGTTTAATCAGCCTTAGGCTATGTTCCTTTCTCTCCCCTTTCCTGGTGAGGTGGATCCCTGTGGCCCCCTTTGTCTATAGCCACTGGCCTGAGTCTGGATAATTCAAAATTGTCTGCTCATAGATTGAGGTAGGGATGCCAGCGGCTGCAGCTACAGTTTCTACTCACAGTATTTCCATAAAGATTATTTTCCTGTGCCTGCTCTTTTCTGAGCCATGTCCAGCCTTCCCCTGGTATCCTAAATCCTAGAACTTTTTTTTCAGGCCATTTCTGCTTGTCCTAGCTATTTTTCTGAGAGAGGAGAGAGTCCCGTGTCTTTCTAATCCACCATTTTCCCCACAGTCCCTGCTGATTTTTGTGTGTTGATCTTGTACCCTGCAACTTTGGTGAATTCGTCTATTGGCTCTAGTAGCTTTGCTGTTAATTTTTCAGAATTTTCTATATATAGGATCATGATGTCTGCAAACAGAGCAAGTTTTACTTCTTCCTGTCTAATTTGGATGCATTTTATTTCTTTTTCTTGCCTAACTGTTCTGGTTATAACTTCCAGTAAAATGTTGAATAATACTGGTGACAGTGGGCATCTTTGTCTTGTTCCAGATCTTAGAGGGAAAGTTCAGTCCTTCACCATTGAATATGTTAGGTGTTTTTCATATATGCCTTTATCATGTTGATGAAGTTTTCTTCTATTACTATCTTTCTAAGTGTGTTTTTTTTTTTTTAATCAAGAAAGGATGCTGAATTTTGTCATGTGCGTTTTCTGTATCAATTGAGATGATCATGTGGTCTATTACATTAATTGATTTTCTTATGTTGAACCAGCCTTGCATACTTGGTTATGGTATTTACATTCTTTTAATGTGCTCTTGGATTTAATTTGCTAGTATTTTGTTGAGGATTTTTTGCATCTTTGTTTATAACAGATACTGGTCTGTAATTTTATTTTCTTGTAGCATCTTCATCTGGCTTTGGTATTAGGGTGATGTTGGCTTTCAGAATGAGTTCGGGAGTATTTCCTCCTCTTTCCTCCACTTCCCCTTTTGATTGAGGAGTTTAACATTCAGTGTTATTATTGATAAGGCAGAACTTCAGCCATTATGTCATATCTTTTTTTTTTTTTTTTTTTTTTTTTTTACCGGGAGGTACCGGGGATCGAACCCCAGTCTCTCCATATGGCAGACGGACGCCGAACCTTTTGAGCCACATCCGTTTCCCATGTCATATCTTTTTTGTCCCTCTTTTCCTTATTGCAGCCTCTCTTCTGTACATTTGATCTTTTGTGATGTAGCAGACTGATTGCTTCCTTATTCCTGTTTTACAGATTTTAAAAATACAAACCTTGGGGTTTGTGTTACACAACCTCCATCTATAACCTACTAATTTGAAAAGATACCAACCTAGCTTCAATAGCATACATGTTCTCTGCTCCTGTTTTACTGTTTCCCCTCTTTATGTTGTTTTTGTCCCACATTACCTCTTTATATTTTGCATGTCCATTATCAGGAAATACGCCTTTTTCTTATTCAATTGTATTCTGTCTCTTACAGGAATTAAAGAGTAGAGTTATGTATTAAGGATACAGTACTATTGGGTTTTGCATTTACTCATTTAGCTATCTTTACTGAAGATCTTCATTTCTTCACACTCTTCAAAGCCATAATCTCCTGTCTTTTCTTTTCAACATGAAGAACTCCGTTTAGCAGTTCTTGGAGGGGCAGTGTTTTGGTGACAAAGTTTCTCAGTTTCTGTTTATCTGTGATTGTTTTAAACTCTTCCTCATTTTTGAAGGACAGTTTTGTCAGATAAAGTAGTTTTGCCTGGCAGTTCTTTCTTTTCCTTCAGTGCCATAACTGTATCATACCACTTCCTTTTCGCCTCCTGGTTTCTGATGAGAACTAGGCACTCAGTCTTATTGAGGATCCCTTGTATGTGAGGAATCACTTTTCTCTTACTGCTTTCAGAATTCACTCTTTATCTTTGGGATCTGACATTCTGATTAGTGTGTGTCTCGGAGTAGGTCTCTTAGAGTTTAATCTGTTTGAAGTACTTTGTGCTCTTGGACATATATATTTAAGACTATCATAAGAGTTGGGAAATTTTTGGCCATTATTTACTCAAATATTTTCTTCTGCCCCTTTTCCCTTCTCTTCTTCTGGGATGCCCATGGTGCGGCTGTTGATATGCTTCATGCTGTCATCCAGATCCCCGAGACACTTGCCCAATTTTTTTCTATTCTTTTATCTGTTCTGACGGCATGATTAATTGTCCTGTCTCCTAAAATTCACTGATTTTTTCTTCTGCTTGTTCAAATCTGCTCTTGTATGCCTTTTTTATTTTTAATTATTTGTACCTTTCATCCCTATAATTTGTTGTTTTTTTTAAACTCCTAATTCTTCTGTTTGCTCATACATTGTCTTCTTAATATCCTTTAGCTCTATATCCATTAGTTTATTCTTATTCATATTTTCCATCATCTCCTTGAATTGATATAGATTTTGTTTAAACTTCTTTGATTAGTGTCTCCAAAGTCTGTGTCTCCTCTGAAGTTTTTTATTTTTTTCCCTTGACTGAGCCATATCTTCCTGATTTTTAGTGTGGCAGGTAATTTTTTGCTGTTGTCTAAGCATCTGATGATAGATTGTTGAGTCCTTTTCCACTCTCTCTCATATTCCAGAGATCCTAGCAAGTGGGATTTGTCCTTTAAATAGTTGTTTCTGAGGGGAGACTTTTCCAGGGGATGTCTTATGTTGCAGTGCTGATGACGTTTTTATCTCTGCAACTTTCCTTTTTCCTGTTAACATTGTTTTTTTAAATCTAACATTGTTTTAAAGAGGGCTCATTTTCTAAGTTGAAATTTATAGCTACAGTTCATTTTAACTGCTATATAACTAGGTTCATACAATGTACTCCATTGTATGAGTATTTATGCCATGTTTATCCATGCTCCTATTGCTACACATTTAGAATTTTTCCTATTTTCATAACTGCCCATTGTTCTGCAATGAACAGGCTGTAACATATGCATACATGCAAGAGTTTCTCTAGGATCTGTATGTAGTAGAGTTCCTGGATCATGGAGTTTATACCCTTTTTCGGTGTTGCTAAATTGTTCTCCAGAGTGATTGTTCCATAGCTTCAGTGCATGACAGTTTCTGTAGGTCCTTGCTACTGTTTGATCTTTTTCTTGTTCAACCTCAAATTATTCTTTTCTACCAACTAAAATTATGTGTATTTTGCATTCAATTTTATCTACCTTAGTCATCGCATGCTTTTCTAGAAATAGTTTATTGCTCATACAAAATCTCCTTGGGGGACGGATGTGGCTCAAATGGTTGGGCGTCCGTCTCCCATATGGAGGGACCCGGGTTCAATCCCTGGGACCTCCCGATAAAAAAAAAAAAAAAAAATCTCCTTAACTTTTATACTCTCGAAGAATGAAACCTGACTCAGCTAATCTTCTAGGAAGCTCCTTGTTTCCCTTACTATACACATAAACATAGTACCCCATTTTGAAAACCATTGTACATTAAAATTTTAGTTTGGTCTTCAGTTTCTAAAGAAGAATACAGTGTGGACATAGTTAATGTCATAAAAACATTTATGATTTAAAATGGATTATGCAGGTCTTTTTTTTTTTTTAGTATCTTAGAATTTAAAATGAATTTGAAAGACTTGAATTTAGAGAGAGAGAAAGGAAAAACAAAAACTGTTCAGGGAAGCGGCTGTGGCTCAATCAGTGGGGCTCCCGTTTACCATATGGGAGGCCCTGGGTTCGGTTCCCGGGGCCTCCTGGTGAAGGCGGGCCCGCCCGCACGGTGTGGTTGGCTGACCCAGCGAGCACAAGCAGCAAGGGGGGGAATAAATGAATAAATAAATAAAATCTTTAAAAAAAAAAAAAAAAACTGTTCAGAGAATGCGAATATTCTCACTGTCCTGATTCTGTGATAATCAGGGTGGGCTAAACATTCGCTATATTAGAAACCATACATGTGTCCCCAGACCTCGTTTTCCTCCCTAGGTCTGGTTTTTAGAATGCTGGTGATAAACTAAGCCTGATTTATTATATGACCATCCTGTATGGGAAAAGACTGTAACTCTAGGTATCTCTGGTCAACCTTAAGAGATATAGCAGGGGGCTATATCTGGTTGGCATCCATCTCCCATATGGAGGGACCTGGGTTCGATCTCCGGGACCTCCTCGTAAAAATTTAAAAAATATATAGAAGGTGCGTGGGCCTGTGCGCGGGCAGACCACTAGTTCCCGCAAGCCACACAGCAAGATGATGACATATAGGAGAGTGACACAAGGGAGAGGCAAGATGAGACGCACCAAAAAACCAGCAACTAAGTTTGTGCGGGCAGGATGCCTCTCTCCTACATCAGAGATTCCAAGGATTGAATCCCAGTGAAGACAGGAGGAGAAGGATGAGGAGAGGGCAGAAAATGGACACAGAGTTGCCCAGCGAATGGACACAGAAACAGCAAAAATGGGGGGGGGGAAGGGGTGTAAAAATGGATAAAAGTAAATAAATAAATCCTTAAAAAAGAAAAAAAAAAAAAACTGTTCAGAGAAATTTGAATTCTCTGGGAAATTTTATTTAAAAAAGTATTAAACTGGGGGGCGGATGTGGCTCAAATGGTTGGGCATCCGTCTGCCATATGGAGGGACCTGGGTTCGATCCCTGGGACCTCCCGGTAAAATTAAAAAATATATATATATAGAAGGCGCATGGGCTGCCAGGCTCTGTGTGCCGCTGAGCTGTCGGGCCCGGGAGCCATGCAGCAGGATGATGACATAACGGGGAGAGACAAGACGAGATGCTCCGAAAGCTCCAGAAGCCAGGAGCTGAGGTGGCGCAGGCAGCAGAATACCTCTCTCCTACATCGGAGGTCTCCAGGATCGAATCCTGGTGAAGACTGGAGGAGGAGGATGAGAAGAGATGGCAGGAAACACAGAGAATTGCCCAGCAAATGGACACAAAAACAGCAAATGGGGAAGGGGGGTTTAAAATGGATAAAGTAAATAAATAAAATCTTTAAAAAAAAAAAAAAGAAAAGTATTAAACTAATTTCCTTGGCCTTACAACTATATTGAATTAATCACTTTTCTAAAAAAAAAAAAAAAAAAAAAGCATGGAGTTCCCCTCTTCTCTACTGGAATATGCTCAAATTCACCTATAAAACATGGAACACTAAAAGGTTTGTGGAGAGAAGTAATTTGCTAGATCTCTTAGGCAGAGTGGAATTAAGAGGGATAAATTGCTAAGTAGGAACAAATCAGGACAGCCGAGACTATCTAAGCTGTATTTTTTTTTTTTTTTTTTACCGGGAGGTACTGGGGATCGAACCCTGGTCTCTCCATATGGTAGACGGACGCCGAACCTCTTGAGCCACATCCGTTTCCCATATCTAAGCTGTATTAACACTTGCTTATAAGCCTCCTGCTTTGTGTTTATAAAAATAGATATATGTATTTATATCCCACCTCCTCAGGACCTAGATTGATAAGAGAATAGCAGACACCCTTCAGATGGTTGACATTCCCTGTCTCCCCGTTCTTCTGCCACCAAGAGCACTTATTATAGGGATTTTTACACAGCAGGCATTCCATGCATTGCTCCATTTTCAACTCACAGTTGAATATAGTAGTCACAGTTCTTTGAGACAGTGCACATTTATGTGCATTTGTTTTCTTTGGTACCATGTCTTCCCACATTTTAGCAACTTGACTGTTGCTAAATCTGTTTATGTGCTGTGACTAAACATATAGACAAATATAAATTAGTTTTAGGAGAGCATACATTGACCATATTCATTCATTAGGCTCTTTGCATTTGGTAAAACCAACTGTCTGGTTTCCAACCAAAACATTTCTGGCTGTCGGTTACTAATGGTACATGTCTTTCTGTGTTGCAGGACTTACCATGCATAGAAAGCCGCCCTACAGATCACATTCTCTCTCTCCATCTCCAGTCAGACACAAACAGTTCCATATGGAGAGAACAAGGCAGCAGCGAAAACCAAAAGAAACAGATATCCGCAGATTCCGAGCAAAGGTACATCCCCATCTCTTGACTATCATTG
Organism: Tolypeutes matacus; assembly: GCA_026826555.1. Lineage (NCBI taxonomy): Eukaryota > Metazoa > Chordata > Mammalia > Cingulata > Chlamyphoridae > Tolypeutes > Tolypeutes matacus. The sequence goes on from JAKSZT010054478.1 coordinate 6,231,135, forward strand.
GGCAGGAGACAATACCATTTACCGTCAGCCAGATCTACTGATTAAAGGCTTAAAGTACATTTAGTGTTCTTGAGCTGAGTGGATGATAGAGAATTATGAGACATAGTTTTTGCCTTCCATTATGAGGCATAAAACTTGTACTCTTGAAACTATGAGAAAATAAATTGGTCTGGATATGGCCCAGTGCTTCAGTGGATTAAGAAAGATGAGATCGTTGTGGTTGGTATTTTCAAAAGAGAGCTTCAGAGATGAAGGACGCTTAAGGTAGATTAAACATGACAGACCATTTGTGTTATAGCTAGGATGAGGAAGTGCCCAAGACAGAAATGAGAGGAGATGGTTAAGATTCACCAAGACTGGTGGGATTACCAAGGAAGACTTTCTACTGTGTAATAGAGATTTTGAAATGTTTATAAATTTAGAACACCTACGTTCAGATGACTTACATGCTGAATTATATATTCAGTTGAAGTAACTTCAACTTAGGGAAATATCAAAATGTTTAATTTCATTTTATGTTCCATTTACATCTGTTAATATATATTTATGATAAAGATCCTGAAAGGAACAAAAAAAAGACAAAACAGTGAGTTAGTATTTTAGGGATAGCAGGATCCTAGATGAATTTTTTTCCTCATTTTATGTTTTTAATAACTATAATATTATATGACCTTTTCCCTTCTAGGCAATAACTGAAGCATTTGAAAGAGAACTAAGAAGAAATAAAGTTCAAGAAAATATTGGACCTCTAGCAAAAAATGAGGAGGAGGAGGAAACAGTGGGTAAAAATCTCCATTGTAATAAATACCATGTGATCAGATCAGTGGAAAGTACAGAGATGATCTTTTTAAAGGAAAAAAGAACCAACAGGGCCTTAGTTTGTTAGGAAAATGCAAGATTTCATTTCATGATATAGGATTTTCTCCAGCTCATTCATGGGTTAGTCAAGTTGCTAAAATGTGGGAAGACATGGTACCAAAGAAAATTAGCATTTTTCCTTCCTGCCTAAAACTTCTTTCAGTTTTAAGAGTTTCGATTGCTTAGCAGTTCACCAGGAGTTTTAAAAAAATAGGCTGATAACATTAAAGAGCAGTAACAGCAGACAGTAAATCCCAGTCACTCTTTGCCTGGTAAGAAACCCAAAGCGTAAGTTTTCATTGTCTTTCAAAAGGATGGTTACAGAAGCTAAGTGAACCCACAGGGAAAATACTTAGGCAAAAACGTTAATAAATAAAACCGTTTATAAAATACAGTATGATTACAATTAAACATTGTTTAAGAATTTTAAAAGTCTACATGGAAAAAGAAAATGTTAATAGTGGTTATATTTAGGGTGTGAGACTCTGGTAGCTATGAAACCTGAAAAAGATTCAGTGCCTTTTCAAATTCCAAAGGATGCTTTCAACTTAATAGTAGATGAATACTGACCAGACTTAAAACTTTGAAGGAAGGTGGTTTGGCTGGGGATTAGCCCTTTTTGTTAATATGTAATATTTAAAGTGATATATAAAAGAATTATTAGACCTCTTTTGTTTCAATTCTGTTTGTATCTGCTTCTAAGGAGAAAATATACAGAGAAGCTGTTCATAAAGGAACTCCAAAACTTGGTCAGCCCAGGAAGATTTACTCTAGAAAAACCACAACTCCAAGTCCAAGAGGCAGCTTCCCAAAGCCCAATAAAGCAATTCCAAGTAAGAACCACAAAATCGTACTTTATGGAAAACTGGCAGCATTTGAAAGTGTGTGCTACATTCCAAGGACACAACATTGAAAACCAGCATACACCAGTTGGCTGGAAAAAGTTCCTCTTTTACAACTGCCATATGGCTGGATTTCTTTACAGAGAATACTCTTAAATAAGACAGTACCTTGGAGAGGCCTTTAATTTAGTGGCAAAAGAGATGCTAGGACTATTACCTGCTGTTCTGGCTTTAGCCTCACTCTGTGTTCACCTACTCTGGTTGTCTTTTTGTTTCTGGGAAGTTGGTAGAACCAAAGGATGCTCCAAAGCAAGCAGATGGTTTGTCAGTTGGTGCCACTGAGTGTTAGAGCCCTGGTATAGGGAAAACCAGGTCACGTGAAATGCCAGGATGCAGTTTCAAAGACTGTTGGCCTTCCACCATCACTTAGATAAGCTTTGCTCTACAAGAAAGGTAAGATGAAAGATGAGATGAGAGCTGTTGGCAAGTCCCTCAGATTATGATCATCACATTTTACCTTGCAGTGAGAGTAAAGGAATACAGTCTTCTGCCCCTAATGCTGGAGGAGTTTCCATTTCTCTATGTTTCTGGCCAAACCCTCAGCAAAATGTGGAAACAGCAAATTGCACAGGTTGAACAGCTCAAAAAGGATGCATTTGGAGAAAATCGATCAAAGAAGAAACTCCAGGATGAAGTAAGAGTAGGAATATAAACCAGGAAGGGGAGGAGCTTATCCTTGAGAATCAAGTGAACAGCATTATTAACCCACATCCTCTTGTGTCCCCTTTAAAGATAGAAGAAGCCTTAAGAAGGCATGACCTCCTTACTGCGCTTGTCAAGAAAGAATATGAACATAACAAGAGACTGGTATGTCAAGAGCAAGTTTATCAACCTCCATTGTAATTTGGATTGGGTATTGTACTAAGCACATTATCCTCTGTTGAGCATAATGAAGGGAGAGGACAGAGTTCAGAGACAATAAGCCAGTGGAAGAGATTTAAAAACAGTTAATTGAGTGTGGAGTAGATATAAGCCATTCTAAACAATTCCAGAGAAAGAATGGGAACTATACGTGGTACTTTGGTGTGGGGAAGAAAAAAAATACCTGAACATATTTTGGAGGCTTTGTTTAAACATCCTCACTACTTTGGCGGGTATTGTCCAATTTCATAATGAAGATACAGGTTCAGAAGGTTTATAAGCCCCTTACCACTGGGTAGCAGGGGGAAAACAGTTCCTGACTTTTGGTCTCATTTAAATACTCTTGATAACTAGTTTTGCTTGAAAGCCTTTCAGAGTACCATTTTCCTACTCCTTTTAAGCTGGCATCAGTCGGTTTGGCTTAGGCAGCAACCTTTTGGTGGAATGGGGAGATGAGATTCTCACCACCACCAGAGTGCCCAGGATCACTGCTGCTTTCTGCAGCAGTGGGTTGCTCCTTGGACTGAGGACCATTGAGGTCATGAACCTACCAAAGGCTGGAGAGCTCCGGGGCGGGGGGGCAGCGGTCTTTCACACACTGCCCAGGCAGTGGCCCCTGGCCTCCTGGCTCAGTGTGTTGAAGACATGATGGAGAGTGGGGTGGAAGAGAATGCTGGAACCTGTCTTCCTCTTGTCCTTACCTTTTTTTCCCTTCCTTTTTCCTAGCAAGAATTTAAGGACCGCATTAATAGGCAGAGGTTGACCCAATCAAAGATAAAAGAAAATCGGCAGCAAATTGTTCGTGCCCGAAAATATTACGATGATTATAGAGTTCAGCTGCGTGCAAAAATGATGAGAATGAGGACCCGGGAAGAAATGGTAAATAGGTTTTTTTTTTTTAATCTAGTCTTATGAAAGTGAAGTCAGTCTGTTACTTTTCAGGACCACCTTTTTTGTGACTTCACAATTTGAAATCCAAAATCCAAATCCAAGTCCTAAATTGATGAAATACACTGCGAGAATCTTTTCTTACCGACAATTCATTTCATCACCCTTAGTGCATCTCAGCCTCATTTTCCTCCGCTATCCTCATCTTAATGTGAAGTCATAATTCCCTCTGCCTGCCTGCACTTAGTTAGGGAACTTGTTATAAGAGAAAGGGATTTAAGGTGTAATTAGATGATTCAGGATTCCACATAAAATCTGGAAGAGTGCAGGAAAGATACACTGTCTAGTTATCGTGATCAAGCTGAAATGCTTAATCTTTTGAGATCATGCAGTTGCAAATTTCATCTCTAGAGTAAACCATTTTAGTAAATATAGTTAATTGGGCTCAATGCTTTGAGGTGGGTCCTGTTATTATCCTTATTTCCAGAGGGGAGGACAGTAAGGCTCAAGAAGTTCAGTAACTATCCTGAGGTAATATAGTTAATGAATGGAAGACAAGTGAGCATATCCAGAAGCTTTGAACAACTTGTTTTATTGTGGCCTGGCCAGATGATAACCACCTTACCAGTTATGCACTGGAGTTCTTGACCTGTAATACACAGCTGCTTGAGAATTCTTTGGGATATCATTCGGGAAACAAATCAAAACCACTATGAGATACCACTTCACACCCACTAGAATGGGGGAAAAAAAAAAAAGTGTTGGCGAGGATGTGGAGAAATTGGAACCATCATATAGGGCTGATGGGAATGTAGAATGGTTCAGCTGCTTCGGAAAAAATTTGGCAGTTTCTCAAAAAGTTAAGCAGAGTACCATATGTCCCAGTAGTTCCACTCCCTAGACATATATCCACACAAAAACCTTTATATGAATGTTCATAGCAGCATTATTTCATAATAGGCAAATAATGGAAACAATCCAAATATCCATCAACTTATGAAGGGCTAAAAAAATATATACATGTAACAACATGATGAAATAATGCTTGAAAACATGCTTAGTGAAAGAAGCCAGGCACCAAAGGCCACATAGTATAAGGTTCCATTTATATGAAATGCCAAGTAGATAAGTGGTTTTGGGGGGCTAGAGGGAGGGGAGAATGTGGAGTGACTGCTAATGGGTCTGGAGTTTGTTTTAGGGGAGATGAAAATGTTCTGAAATTAGTAGCGAGGATTGTACAAATCTGAATACATTCAAATCTATGTGGATTCACAAATCTAAATAGACTAAAAACTATATGCTATGTGGATTATATCTTAAAGCTGTACTTTAAAAGGTCTTTGCAAAATACAATTAGTATCTACCTCTAGTCAGGCAAAATGATTATATTCCTCAATAACAGTTCAGTATAACCTTATGATTAAATAACTGACAGATATTTAAGAAACTATTTGAAGAAGGTATACAAATTCAGAAGCAAAGATTACGGGATCTAAGAAATTATGCTAAAGAGAAGAGAGATGAACAAAAGAGACAGCACCAGAATGAACTGGACTCAATGGAGAACTACTATAAAGACCAGGTGGGCTCATTATCTCTTTACATAATATTTAATCCTGACCACCTATGTTGAACGTCAGCTTTGTCTGTTGAACAATAAGTGTCTATACATTAACTCAGAACTTGGAGCTATTCTGGTTAGACTGTTCCCATTGTAAAAATTGAAATTTTAAGAGAAAATTAGCTAGTACTTGACCATCATACAGAATCTCTATTGCCCTATTTCTATTAAAATAAAGACGAAGCCTACAAACATGAAATATAAGGTTTGTTATATTTGGACCACCAACATTAAAGATGTTCTTTTTCTTCCCTGTAAACAGTTTTCATTGTTGGCAGAAGCCATATCACAGGAACATCAAGACCTCAAAGCCAGAGAGAAATCCCAGGCCCAGGTAATAATTCATGGGATAATAAGTCATTTATTTACAATTTCAGGAAATAAAAAACTATTATCCTTTTTAAAGGGAGAATGGAAAGAATACTAATGAGAAAATCCAAGACATTCATCCTATGATTTTTAACTTTACCTATTGAGGTTGCTGTAGGAGCTGCCACTAAATTAAAATATTGCTGGAGTTTGATGAGATGGAAGGCTGAGAGGGAATAAAAATAGATGAGGGACTGGATAATTTGATTTGCAGGATGACAACAATTCTCTTTCAGACTTTACATAAGGTGAAGAGGGAGCTGAGATCTAAGATGGAGAAGGAAATTCAGCAACTGCAGAGCATGATAACACAGAATGACGATGATGCTTTCTTCCGGGAATTGGAAGCTGCACGCTTCAGATCTCGGCTTCAGCTGGCTTCCTTTCAATTTAGTAAAAATTTCTTCCCATGAGGCCAGACTTTATAAAGTGATGTTTTGGAGCTAGAATTGAGCCAATAAACAGTGTAAGCCAGAAGAATTATTTTTAAATTCCTTATCTATGTATTCATTCCAGTACTTTATGAAGTAATTTTTTAAATAAAAATTTTTTCTTGAAGTTTACTGCTATTGAATTTGCGACCTAAAATGTTAAAAAGGGGAAGAGAGGCACATGTTCTTCATCAGTCATATTTGCACTTAAAGCAGTTAAGAAATCTTGATTGAGCAGCCAACTCCTGAGGCATATTACCATAGTCCAACAAAAATAGGAAAAAACCAGGACTTCAGGCCCCCCAAAAAATCTCTAATTCAAAGAAGGGCTAGGAATGTGGGCTGGTCATCAGAGATGGGACTCAGGTTGAATCTTGAAGATAAGAAATTTACACACTTCAGAGAAGCTCTGGGATTGCAGGAGGGGAGGTGGCACAATGGTCTGGAAGTGAGCAAGAGTGCACCAACCCCATCTCTAGTGTGGTGGAATATGAGGAAAAGAAAACCCACTTGAGGTGGTGTCTTCCATGAAGAGGAATACTTCAGTGAATTGGAGGGAAGCTTCAGAGGAGCTGAGGACATGGGGAACTTTGCTGATCATAGCCAGGGAATGGCAGAGGGACCCAGGAAAGCATTGAGAGGCAGAAGAGAGGTGGTAAGCAGCTCACACTAGGGCATATATAGATTAGCACGGGTGCAAGCATATAAATGATAGATGCCCTGGGAGGCCGGGAAGCGTGACAGGTAAGATCTAAAGAGTAGACAACTGAATCTACTCCTTCCCAAGTGCTTTCCTCTTGGAATGATGGAAGACAGAATGTTGGGCCTCCAGGCAGGCAGGGGCTTCCCAGGGAAAAGATGAAGTTTGAAGCATAATGAAGAAACATGCAGTCAACTATGATATTCTGTGACAAGTCAGTGAGTGCAAGTGAGTGGGAAGGACGGGAAAAGATGCACAAAAGGCGTCACATACAAACAAGCTAGAACATAAGTTCTAAAAAAATGTTACAAAGAGAAAAATAAAGAGATAGATAGCCACAGTATATTCTTGAGTAAAATGAACAAATTTTAAACTATAAAGCATGATGCTGTTTTATTTTAAACTATGATGTGAGTGGGTATTACAGACATAATGCAGTATAATCGGTATAATAACCATAGACTGGGTTTGGAAGGATAGTCCCCAAACTTCATAATGGGTGTGACTGAGTGGTAGATTATATAAACTCACTGTGCTTAATATACTTTAATACTATTTGAGGGAAGTAGGTGTGGCCCAGTACCTGCTTCCCATGTACAATATTCTGGGTTTAATACCTGGTGCCGCCTTTAAAAAAAAAAGATTTTTTTTTTTTTTTTTTTTGTTAAAACAAGCATAGCAGTACTTTCATAAATTTTTTAAAACATAAAATGTTTTAGGAAGACAAGTTGCTGCTTTTGGTGACTGGGTGGGTGCTAGTGCTATTTACCAAGCTAGGGGGTAACTAGGAATGACCAAAAGGAGAATGGGTGAGGGAATTGATCAGAGAATGGATAGGATTGCTAAGCAAAGATTGCTAAGCTAAGGTCAAAGAATAGGAAAGGAGAAAAAAATAAAAGCCAACATTTTAGAAAAACAAAGCAAATGGAGCGGTAACTCACAAGTGGAGGATGTTGAGATCCAAGTGCCTATGGAGAAGGAATTGTATTTCACAACCAATATAGCCAGAAGAGCCCAGGAATGGCTCATCATAATTATCCACACTGAAAAATTTTTTTAGAATTATTCTATAACTATGTTGTGCAGGGCAGGAGGAGAGGTTAGGGTTAGGTAGTATGAGAACCAAGTTCTCATCTACTATAATAGGATGCTAACTAGGTTATGTCTAAAATCAGTGAAGAATATTAGTATATTATTTACAAATATGGAGGTATATGCCAGAAGAGCTAGAAGTAGTGGTCTCTGGGAAGCGGGAAGCAAGACTTAGGAATGGGGGAAGAGTGGTTTTTTTTTGTATATGATGTGTATGTATGTATGTGTGTATAACTATAATAGTTATATATATATATAACTATTAGTTGCATCCTTCTGGAAGGATAGTAAAGGAAAGAAAGAACCAGTGCCAAAATAAGCCAAAGAATAGAACCACTAGTGAAGGGACAAAAGGTGTATGGGAAATTTTTTTGCAATGGAAAGAAGCATAACAGTGAAGACAGGGAGGTCTACAATGGGAGAATGAGAAGGGCAGGACAGAAGACAGTATCATTGAGAGACATGGACAGGGTTGAGTGACCCTCCTTTGATTTATCTGAAATTGGGGCTTAAGCTGCAGTTTATAGAGGAATCTTGAATCCCAAATCCAAACATGCTGAAAACCTGTTTTATCTGGCATGAGGAATTAATCATCATTCAACTAATTGAGAGATGTGAGCTGAGCAGTTTCATAATCTAAAAAACATCAAACTTGAACTGCCTTTAAACTTGTCCTTCTAGTCATTGAGTTATTGAAATTTATATGTAATTGTTTTCTTGCAGTGGTTCTCTACTTTGTTGGCATGCCAGCATCACCATCTTTGAGAGGAGTGAGTGGTGTGAACAGTTGATTCTCATATGCCCTTTCACTTTCACTTCCAATTGCTAGGCTGAAAGAGGACATCTTACAAGGGTCCCTTGGCCACTCCACGGGCTGCCACAGGGGCCTCTCCACTTCCTTCATTGATAAAACACTGTAAGGGAGACAGAAGTGGGGTTTACAATTCATATTAGAGACTAAAATTATAAATCCCAGAATAAATATTCATAAAACATTTGCTAATTGGCAATAGTTGAGCATATCACCTTAGAAATATAGCCTTCTCTCCCCAAAGTAATGAGGTGGCACTACGGCTGGCAATTGTATAATGAGCAGACACAAAGAAGGTACTCTGTCCTAACTGGCAGGGTTGCCTTCCTATCTGAGGCGTCCCACACAGGGAGGGATGAAACTGATTGTTTTTAAAAACCAAGTATGGGATTCAGAGCCTGCTGAAATGGGGTATGTAATAGAATAAAATTTAATAGCATGTGATGTGTAAATTAAATCTGGTTTGTCTAATTTGATAAGCATATTAATGCAGGAAAGTAACCCATTTTCTGGCATAATTACCTCTTATCCTGTTACTAGGCTCTTGTTCTGTTGTACATATATTGTTACAAGCATGTGGGTTTAGAAAGTATAAATAAATGCAGTGGGTAATATGGTTAGCCTTCAGTATAAGGAAGAGACAAACTTTTCAGGTTACCACCAGCAGAAAACTTCCCATAGTCAAAAGTTTTGGGCAATTTATATGTAGACTATTATAATACTAAAATCCTTAATGTTCTATAAATTTACAAATTCGAGTAAACTTGTAAAGTTATAACCAATACAGATAGCGATAGGAGACAAAGCCAAAAAAATTTCCAAAGTATATTAAAAAAATGGCCAGAATACTTATTACTCTTAACATACCACTCCTACATGATTCCATTCTGTTATAGCCTAAGCTGTGTAGAGATTTACACAGACCACATTCTGAATGGAAAAACATTCTAGTCAGTCCTTTTTCTACCCATGTATTTAGCTGGACTTTTATCCATTGTCATTTAAAATCCATGACTTCTTCAAAAAACAACTTTTCATTTTCAATTTAAGGATTTTGCTACTCAACACTAAGGTAGGGATGGCAAATACGAGGCCCCTGGCCCACAGCTCTGCTCTCCAGCATGCTGACATTGTTTTAGGACAGGAACACTCTTACCCACAGCCTAGACAAGCCTCACAAATCCATCTCCACACTTCCAAACACCACTGCCAACTGATCAAGTTGCCATGAAGGTGAAAACAAGCTTCTTCCCTGCTCTACCTAAAGAAAGAAAGGGGTTGGGTCCTGAGCTCTCTGAAGCTCTGCAGTGTGACAAAGGCATCAACTAAATAAGGTATGTGTGCTTCTTATTGAAACTTTCATTTTATGGGTCATATGCTGTCACCATCATAAATTTTTCTAAAGAATGCATTAAAAACTCAATATTTGTTAAAAACTTTGATGCTGTGACAGTGCAAACAGCATTCATTTTATTGCTCAATTTCAGCAAGGACAAATACATAGTTAATTTTTAAAAACCATTTATACAGATGTTATTGATAAAGCTCATGTAACAACTGAGTGAAAATACAAAGAATATCAAAGCTAAAACACTCTGTAATAAATACAAATAAATGAAAATGATAAAACTTTGCTCTTAAAATCAGTTGAGAAAAGGAAGAATATTACATTAAGTGAACTAATTACATCTAGAAACAAAACAACTCAGCATTTGGTACAATCATCATCCTAACATAAGAATGTGAAATACCACAAATGGCACCAGTTGACTGTATGCTGCAGCTTAAAAACAGAAGCAGAGGAGCTGCTCTACCAAACGTGAGGGTGGCTGGAACAATCTCTTACATCTATCACTGCAATCAGGTCAATGCACCAGAAGTTCAAAGCACATTTAGTGTTGTAGACTAAAAAAAAAAGTTACATTCTTTGTAAAAGAAGAATGGAAACTTGTGCTCTGGACTGTAAATACAAGAAAAGGACTTGGTAAAAATAAAACCCATTCAGGGCAACAAACTATGTGCAAAACAGAATTTACACTATACACAGCACTATTTAAAAACTCTTTACATCAAGAAATAAGACCCTCTGAAACAAAACTCACCTCTACTGCATATGAGCTATACAAATAATCACTGTTTATAATTAGCATTCATGATGGAAAGGCAATATTATAGAAATGTGCCAACACATATCTGAAATAATGCAGCTGGAGGATGGATAAGGAAAAAAACCAGTTAAGAGGGATGTATAGAAATAAATATTCACATTAAACATGAGGTGCAAGTTCAAGGTTCAGTGACACATGGGGTTTTTGTTTGCTTAGCACCTGTTTGGAAGTAATCAGGTAATACAATCTTGACACTGAAATCTAAATCATTGTGTTTTTATAAGTCACATAGTGATACCATTGACTAGTACCCAAGGGTAACTTCTTTAAAGCTCTATTAAAGATATCATTATTTTAAAGTTTAAAAAAGGCACTCAAAAAGTGATGGTATTTGCCTGCTTTATGCTATATAATAAACAATTGAGAGTAGCATTTCATCATTACTGCATCCCTATCAATTACGGTTCCTATCGAATGTTCATCATGTACTTTTTGCTGAAAGATTTTAAAAGTAGGCACATCTACAAACTGCACTCATGCTTTACTATAAAAGATAAACCTGCAACCAATAAAGCACTATTGTGAAAACTACTAATGACCAAATAGTATAGAAACCACTTCTGTATATTTCAAGATTTTTTTAGTACTACTTAGAATGCAGTAGGAAAAACACTGAGTGTTTGGGAAGAAAATGGTTGGCATAAGCACATTACTACTGCACAATATGACTATGACTAGCTTACTTGTAGCAGTCAAATTTGGCAGAAATAAATACATTTAAATACTTAAGAAACTACACAGGTAGTTCAACTTCTTTTAAGCAGCAAAATTCCCACTTCTTTTTATCTATCTCCCCTCCAACCCATGAAAAAGCATACTTGGAATCCCAATAGATAAGAGAAAAATTGGAGCTACTCTGGGTTAAGGGGGTTGGGGATGGGGGAGCTTAGAAGCCCCTGCTCAAATAGCAACTCTAATTTGACCCTCCTCTCTCAAACCATTACTTCTGAGGCACCTCTAAAGAACCCTCTGGCTCCAAGGAACAGCCTGAAAACCACTCCATCACATGAAACAACACAAAGGGTCTATTCACTTGACCATTTTAACCTGCAAAATGTAGATTCTGTCATCAAATTTTGCTATTTTTGCATTGATATGAAATAATCAAGAACAAACAATAGTGCAGGTTTCTGATAGTTGAATTTAAAAATCCACCCATGGTTTTGGGTTTTTCCAATTCCTCACCCCAGAGTTTTGGCTGCCTTTTGGACCATGCAACATACCACACACCTTGAAATCTGAACGTTTCAAATCAGATGCTGATCTTCAACCCCGGGAACTGGGATTCCCATACTTCCAAAATTAACTCCTCAATTTTAAAGCAGTTTATACCACAGAGTTTGAATCATGGTTTCCTTAATAATCGCAACCTCGACCTCCACCACCCCCACTTCATTTTGTTAGGAAAAGCAGGCCTTTTTCTAAGTTTCCTAAATAAACTTTAGAGCAAATTTTCCCTTTTTTAAAAAAAATAATTTTAGACAAAATGTGAGCAGTGAAACAAAGATTCAGGCTGGTTTACTTGATAGAAATGTACATTGTAATTAAAATAGAATATAAATTAGGTATACCTGTCAGAGGAGACTTTGGTTTATAGAAACAGTATATATAAAAGATAAGCTGACCCAGCAAAAGAATGAAAATCCCATCCCAACTGCATGATCTGAGGAACTATAGAAATGCAGTATTTCCATTTAAGATGAAAAGTAAATCTAAAATACCTGATCATACTGATACAAAATAAAAAACATTCAAGTTTTTGTTTTTGTTTTTTAAGTCTCTTAAAAACAGGGAGCCCAGAAACACATCTTATTGTAGCAAATAACCTATTCTAAGTTTAGCCTAAATGGTTGCATTAGGAATTTGACAAAGTTATACAGCTGTATTCCAGGAAATTCATGCTTGAAAAATATTTTTAAAAATATTTTTTAAAAGGCTAGGTTGAAACATATAATGGAAAATATAATGCTTTGCTATAAGAAATTGTTTTTAAATATGTAAGTGGCTTATTTTAAAGATAATGATTCTTTTAGCCGATATTTTACAAAGTTAGAATAATCCAAAATAATTTTATTTATTTATTTATTTTTACAAAGAACAAGTACAGGAGCTGTTCCAAATCATGTGTTCAATCAAAATGAAATGACTGGTACCGACTGCTGAAGTTGTCTTGATGTTTCAAAGATTTGAACACTATGAAGCAATTTGAATAGATTAACTTTTATAAAAATAGTAGTAGTCTTTACATGTAGAATACTGCCTAACTCTGGAAATGTAGGAAAAGTCAGCATTCTTTAGGTTCAAGATAATAATTTTAAATAGCAGCTGAATATGGCCTCATGGCAAAGCATAAAGACCTTTTTTTTTTTCCCTTGAAAAGGAATTTCAAAATTGTCCTTTCCCCTCACAGTGTCCTAAAATTAAAAAAAAAAAGGGGGGTGGGGTGGGGGTAGGGGTGAGTGGCGGAGGGGCATTTTCCTGTATTTCAGCGTTCCTTGAAGTTGCTGAAAGGAGGCTGTCAGTCAGGGGTGAGTCCTGGGTTAATCCTTGAAGTTTGTCATTCCACAGCAAATCCACATGTTTCTTCAATGGCTGTTAGCAGCTTTTCATATAGCTTTTCATAGCTTTCATAGGGCGGAATGTCTATTCGATTGAAGCTGTGAATAAGCAAATCAGATATTTTACAGTTCATTCAAAATTAAACTGGCTTAGGAAGGTTATACTAATATAGCTAACACCACTCTCTGTGTGATACAGAAAATTAACAGAAAAAAGGTTATATTTCTCTAAAATAGAGATTACCCCTTTGAGGTTCTCCCATCAATCTCTGAATAATATAAACTTTTAAATCACCTTAAAAAGATGCTTATCATTCCTTTTAAATGTCCATTTAGTAGTAAGAATAAATTAAAAATCAAATCTGTTTGAAACTAACACCTGTATAGAGTATGGGGGAAAAAAAAAAAAAGCTATAGAAATAACTTACCAAGTGTGAGCTTTTGGCAAGTTGTTAGTGCAGGCATCAATCTGGTGTATTGTGAAGAGTCGTGGCCCTGCAGCACCTGCAATAGTAGTAAATATGGATCAGATCACTGCAGGTGTATTTACCAGTCTCCAAAATCTTAGAGTAAAACCGATAGATAAACCACAAGGTCTAGAGATAGAAGAATGCTGATGAAACCACACTAGCCATCAAGAGGCAACAGGAAAAAATATGGGTTTTGAAAGCTGGAACTGTCCTTGGATAAGGCTGGATTCCCTCTTCTTAGGCTAGCACTTCAGTTTGAGGAAAAATTCAGGATTGAAATCCCTTTGCCAACTGTTATCTTCTATAGAAAATTAATGACCCAAAAGTGTGAGAAGGAAAGTAATTAGGCCAATCCAAGAAAAAGTACTATACACCTTTTTTTAATTCCAAGAATCATCAAATTTGAAGATGACAACTTAACACAAACTTAAGTTTCATGACTCAAACAGGGCTCACAGTAAAAGATAAGCAGTCTACAGAATAAATTCCACTTAACAGACATTCCATATACAAATACATGCAGGGGAAATACATATATTTTGTGCATTGTGGTCTGAAAATGATGAGTGGTCCAAACAGAGACTGTATGCACAACTCAGTGTTTTCCCTGTGGACTCGCAACGCCTGCACTGGGGGCAGCACTGCTGGTTATGTAGCAGTCTTTGCTTTGTAGTGCCTCAGTCTTCACCAGCAGCAGCTTTGAAAGCAATGCACTTAAGAGGTAAAGGAAGCAACTGCCACCCAGTGAAGCACAATAATTATTAGCAATACTACTGACTTTTCCAAAAATTAAACAACTTATTCCACAGAAAACAATTCTTAAAAATGGATTATGAAGGGGAAGCGGCTGTGGCTCAATCAGTAGGGCTCCCGTTTACCATATGGGAGGCCCCGGGTTCGGTTCCCAGGGCCTCCTGGTAAAGGCAAGCCCGCCCGCACGGCGTGGTTAGCTGACCCAGCGAGCACAAGCAGCAAGGGGGGGATAAATGAATAAATAAATAAAATCTTAAAAAAAAAAAAAAAATGGATTATGAAGGGAAAAAAAAAGGATTGTGGCTGTAAATAAATGGTCTGATGCCATGCAATAATTAAAGTGCTTGTGACCAAACAAATGGCACCCACGACTCAGGTTGACTCTTTCCATTAAAAGGAAAGAAAGAGGGAGGGAAAAAAAGTAGAGAGAGAAGCATCCCAGATGGGTAAATGTTTTGCTAGGTTAAGATGTGAAAATGTAACTGGATGGATTTCCCCAATAGGATTGTGCAAGAGATTTTAAAAAGCAAGGTGGCCAGAAAACAAAAGGCAAGCATACATATGTTCTCTAACATGCAGCCCTCACTGCAATCACAGAGAACCCTAGCAGAAAGGCTCTTGGGAGAGGACCGAAGGTAAGGAAGAAGAAGATACCAAGTTTTGAGAGTGACAGATAAGAAATAAAGTAAAAAGAGAATTTGTTTTTAAACACATGGCTTGAAAAACTATCTGCAAGATGTCTATATAAATAAAATGTTGACCACCCTCCCCACCCCCACCCCCACCCATGGCTCTCTGATACCACACTATCTGTCCTCTGGCTTTTTTACCTTGTAAAGCTTTGAAGCCCTGCAGAGGTACTCTAGATGATCCTGTCACAAACTGAAGTAACCGTGCTCGTCGCTCTTCATCAAAAAACTCCACAGCTTTCCAGAACCACTTTACAACATTGCTGTCCGGTGTACAGTGTTTTAACCGGGTATTTACCTTCCAGTCATTAACATCTATCTTTCCAAGTCCACAAATAATGAGCTGTTAAAATATTGCACAAATATTGAACCAGTGGTCAAAGTTATTCCAAAAATTCCTCAAAATTTAACTTTCGATTTACAGTGTTGGCTCTCATATGGTGATTCTTAATCATAGATGTACATCAGAATCATCTGGGAAGATTTTCAAAATATACACACCAGATCCCATGGTCAGGGATTTAAATTCTTTGAGTCTGGGGTAATACTCAGGATTTGTATTTTTAAAAGCTCCACAGTTACCTACTCTACAGGTTTCCTACTCAGAGACTGAGAACCACCATTATGATGGACATGACAAGCTGAAAAGAATTATGAAAGTTCTATAATTTCTAATAAGAGTCCTAAATATGTAAAAATAACAAATGGACAGAAACTGGGACCCAAACAGTAAATACAGTTTATATGTGCCTTTAGATTTATATCATGTTATACTAGTTTTAAGTCATTAGCTTTGTGACTTGGGGCAATTGTGTTTACCTCCCTTGGCCAGCTTCCTCTACTGTAATATGGCAGTAACATCTATTTCACTACATCCTGTGAAAGCAACCACTGGTGCATAGACACTCAAGAAATGTGTTTTAAATAAAAGAGTTAATACAATCGCTTGAAAATCTTAAAATTGAATCAAAGTACAAAATACATGAAAGCACTGATATAGAACTCTGCTTGGACCCTGAGGCAGAGTCATAATAAATGAACTATGTCACATCTTTTTGATATTATTAATACACACATCTGGGAAGTGGATGTGGCTCAAGCGATTGAACTTTCTCCTACCACACGGGAGGTCCCAGGTTCGGTGCCCAGTGCCTCCTAAAGAAGACGAGCAAGACAGCAAGCTGACACAACAAGATGACACAACAAGAGACACGAGGAAAACACGATGAGAGACACAACAAAGCAGGGAGCGGAGGTGGCTCATGCAATTAGGCGCCTCCCTCCCACCTCAGAGGTCTCAGGTTCGGTTCCCGGTGCCTCCTGAAAAGAAGACCAGCACCCAACAAGCAGACACAGCAAAGGCAAACAATGAGGGGGTGGGGAAAAATAAATAAGATAAAAAACAAAACAAAAAAAAAAACGCACATTTCCTTAGGGTCCAAGACATCTTATTAATATGTTTATAACAGTGAATTATGACAGTATGTAGCATAAAACATAATCTAACTTGCAAAACCAAGATTTTGTAACCAATTTAGTGTTAGTATAACACTAAAATATGGTTTACACTTATAAAAAGCTTAGTGATTTTATTAGCAGTAGGAACTATACAATAAACCCTAACCCTACTGAATAAACAAAACAACTACTTCTGATAACTGAGTTGAAGCCACACTGAACAGGGAAGAGGCTATCCAAACAGGATTATGGATATATTTATAACACCAAAGAGATATCTTAAATACTTTTGTTCTGAGGGGTGGGAATTAGAAGGCCAAATTCCTCATTCGCATGAAAACAGATGAAAATGCATTTATTTCAACCTCATTGCAATTCCTACTAGGTCTTCCTCTTCCTCATTACTTCCTTCTGGTCATTTCACTATTGAAAAATTCAGTCACAAATGGAGTGGAGGATGGTACTGAGTCAAGCCAATCTTTATTTAGATTTTTTTTGTTGTTGTTAAAAGATCTGTTAGATTTATTTACAAAGGAGGTAGAAGTTCATGGATAAAACCATATTTTACATTATTTGTAGATTTCAAATATTCATGCTACTGCTAACCACTAATTAAATTAGGGAAATTTGGTAGAATAAAACCTCATTAGGGAGGGGAAAAGCAGTTCAAATACAGGTGCTTTTTCAGGACTTGGGAATTATCCTGAGTGACATTACGACGACAGATACAGGCCATTTTACATCAGCATATAACATGCAGAACTGTGTGGGAGAAAGTGTGGTCTACAGTGTGAACTATGGTCCATGCTTAGTGGCAAAGCCCCAGGATGTGTATATCCATTGCAGGTGATGTGCCACACTAATGAAAGATGTTTATGTGGGAGGTTGTGGGAGGAGTGGGAGGTGGGGCACATGGGAATCCCTGTAATTTGTGTGTAACATTTATGTAACCTGAACATCTTTTAAAATATTAAATAAATAAATAAATAAATAAAAATACTACTACTGACTATAACAACAACAACAACAAAAAAAAAAAACACATTATTTTTTTCAAGTAGTTCAGTGCAAATTTAGATGTATTTGTTAAAGGTCTTAAATATAAAAACAGACCTGAGGTCCTTTAAGGACCAGCTTTAAAAGAAAACAAATCAGTAAACTGACCTAGAAGTTTAGTGTAAATATATGCTATCATAACAATAAAAATAAAAATAAAAAAATATATATGCTATCAGTTCATTTCTGTTTCCAAGGAGTCTAAGGATGTTTCTATATAGTTTATGCTAAATGTTTTGTTTCTTCTATGATATTTCTATAAAATGCTTTCTTGCAAGGCTTCTATGGAAAGCAACAGACCATAGGCCATTATCTAAATAAATTTCAATATGATGAAGACCAATTAATTTAGAATATTTATTTAAATAAATAACCACTTAATCAGGGAATAGAAAAAAAAATACTGGAAGAATGTGCACAAGACATGAAATCTGTTTAAAACAAGAAAGGACAATATGGAAAAATAAACAAAGCATATTTACAATATATGAAATTGCTTATTCATAGAAATTCCAACCCAGGGAAGACTTCCTGTGAATAAGAATTCTCACAGCACTGCACCACAAAACTTAGAAAGCACCAGAAAGATAACATTTCTCTAAAACTAACAGAGTAACAGAGTAATTCCCAACCTTTCCTTGTTACACTAGATGGCGGCACAACATTAATGCACTGACCTCTAACTCCTTCTCATCAAATGTCTTCAGCAGATGCTGTGGAATTACTTCATTAAATCCTTTCTGCAGAGCCAGAAACTGAGCTTCAATGCCTCGTAAAAATCTCCAATTCACATACAGCCTGGTAAAAATTGGGCAGGTATTTCAGATGATCATATATATTCATATTTAGTAATTATCACAAACCTCTACTTTAGCAACATTGTACTGTACAAAAGCATCTAGCATTATGAGTTTAGTCTTAAAAGCATCTCATATTAATGGGGATAGAAAGGTCCTTAGTTGTAAGGCAGGTCAGTGTAGATAAAAAGTGGTAATCTTCCACTAACAAAAAGAGGCATAAATAAAGCAACCTTCAAATCAGAGAAACTCCTAGTTAACCTACTAGGTTAACTATGTTAAGTCTACTAGAGCTTAAATGGGTCTGAATACAGACATATTATGAAGCATCAGGTCAAAATTTTTCTAACTTGTACGGTATGTGTCAATAACCAGAGTAAAGGAGCCCATTCAACCAAAAATGACCATTTTTCTAGTTTTACCTGAAATGTGTTTGGTGTTTTGTTTATATTTGGGGTGGGAGGTAGATGACGAAAAGGAGGGAAGGAGACTCTTCATATTCAAAATGGGAAGAAACAAGTCAACAATAAGCACTCTGATTAGACACACTGTTTCCTGGAGGCTTTAAAAACTCTGAAAGTTGAAACTTTACCAACAAAAAGTACACAAAACTACATCTACTGTATAATTTTACTTATGCTTTTGACCTAAATTTAAAATGTATAAGTTAACTGCTTTTATTTATCTTCCTACCCAGGTAAACTTCTCCATTTCATACATCTTGATACTATTTGTCTTTCCAGTTTGTCATCAACATTTCCGTTTCCAAACTTGAAACAGTTCTCTGAAGAAGTATTTTTTTTTTTTTTTAAAGATTTTATTTATTTATTCATTTATCCCCCCCCTTGCTGCTCGCCGGTCAGCCAACCACGCCGTGCGGGCGGGCCCGCCTTCACCAGGAGGCCCTGGGAACCTAACCCGGGGCCTCCCATATGGTAAACGGGAGCCCCACTGATTGAGCCACAGCCGCTTCCCTGTTTGTTCGTTTAAACTGCACATCTTGAAATTTTTTTCTTTTTTTAATCTCAAAATTCAAGTTGACAAGGGATTATTACTGTGTTTTATAAATATGATTGAATCCTGGATAGTGGGACCTATGAATTGAATACTACACACTAAATCCTGAGAGACTTAGGAAGTCTCCATTCATTTTTTAATTAGAAAAGATATGCATGCTTGTTATAGATACACACAAACACACAAATATAAAGAAAAGTCACATATGGATATACAGTAAAACATGAAAGTACATTTTTTAACCCTTCCCCGCCCCACCTCCTCAGCTGCAGCCCACCATCCCTGTGTTCCCCTATCTTAGGCAAACACTTTATTTAGTATATAGCCTTCCTGAACATTCTCCATATAATTAACAACGTAGACTTTCCTCCTACATAACTAAGACTTGCATTTTTTTTTTTATTGAAACAGGAGCCATATTTGCTATGTTTTTTTTTTTTTGGCTTAAACAACAGAAATTTATTCACTTATGGTTTAGAGGCCAGAAAAATGTCCAAATGAATATATCATCAAGTCAATGCTTTCTCCCCAAGACTGTGGCATTCTGGGGCCAGTTATTGGTGACCCTTGGTCCTTAGCTTGCCAGATGGCAAGGCACATGGTAGCATCTACTGGTCTCTACATGGCAAGGCACACAGTAGCATCTACTGGTCTCTCTATTTTTTTCTGGGTTTAGTTGGTTTCAGCGTCTTGACTTTTTTTTTTTTTTTTTAAGAGATTTATTTATTTACTTTTATCCATTTTTACGCTCCCCCCCACCCACCCTTTTTGCTGTTTTCGTGTCCATTTGCTGGGCAATTCTCTGTTTCTTGCCCTCTCTTCTCATCCTTCTCCTCCTGTCTTCACTGGGATTCAATCCTGGGAACCTCCAATGCGGGAGAGAGGCATCCTACTACCTGCGCCACCTTAGTTCCTGTTTTTTTTGGCGTGTCTCATCTTAGCTCTCCCTTGTGTCACTCTCCTGTTACGTCATCATCTTGCTGCGTGGCTCAGTGGGGCCTGGGGGGCTCACCTGTGCACGGGGCCTGGCGGCCCACGTGCCTTCTATATTTTTCTTTTATTTTTACCAGGAGGTTCCGGGGATCTAACCCAGGTGCCTCCACATGGGAAATGGACACCCAACCATTTGAGCCACATCCGGCCCCCTGCTAAATCTCTTAAGGTTGACCAAAGATACCTAGAGTTACAGTCATTTCCCATACAGGATGGTCATATAATAAATCAGGCTTGGTTTATCACCAGCATTCTAAAAACCAGACCTAGGGAGAAAAACCAGGTCTAGGGACACATGTGTGGTTTCTAATATAGCAAATGTTTAGCCTAACCTGATTATCACAAAATCAGGACAGTGAGAATATTTGCAGAGACTTTTTTTTTTTTTTTTTTTTTTACCGGGAGTTCCCGGGAATCGAACCCAGGTCCCTCCATATGGCAGACGGATGCCCAACCATTTGAGCCACATCCGCCCCGGAGACTTGCTTTTAAATGTGACAGCTTATGTATCCTCTCTCTTAAATAGATGTGTAATAGGGAGGCGGCTGTGGCTGAATCAGTGGGGCTCCCGTTTACCATATGGGGGGCCCCGGGTTCGGTTCCCGGGGCCTCCTGGTGAGGGCGGGGCGTGGTTGGCTGACCCGGCGAGCACAAGCAGCAAGGGGGTATAAATGAATAAATAAATAAAAATCTTAAAAAAAAAAAAAAAATAGATGTGTAATATTCTGTGAATGTACATATTTAATTATTCTCCTCTAAAACACTGGCAGTTTTCAATTTCTTTTTTGCAAGTCATATTTAACTGAACATCCTTATTCATATTTCTTCAATCACAAGTATATTGCCATAGAAACAGATTTCCTAGAAATAGTTAAAAGGCATGTGCATTTTACTCTTTGGTAGTTGTTATCAAATTGCTTTCCAAAAAAAGCTGTATCAGTGTTCACTCCCTTCAAAAATATACAAGATTGATGGATTTCATTTTTTTTTTATATATCAAGGTTATATTTATTGTTTATGTATGTTATTGTGAGTTATATACGTCAATAATTTTTTTTTTTTTAAACTTTAAAAAAAAAATTTTAATCACCAGGTCCAGATTAACTGAAGTAAACAATTACTAAACATTGAAATAAGATATGCTACTCATATACAATCTCCTTCATAAAAAAATAAAGAAGACATATTAATCAATTTATTTTATAATAGCAGTATAATATTAGTGTGAGATGTAGGGAGCGGGGCATATGGGAATCACCTATATATATATATATTTTTTTTTTTAATTTATTTTTATTTTGGGTAAAAAATCAAAATTCTCACAATACATACAAACATTTGCAAAATGAGAATTTCATTTTTAAACTAGGAAAATTTCAGTAAGAGTTGGGAACATAGTCTGTACAGAAAGTATAGCATTCATATTTCTGTGTCCATATATTAAATTCAAACTCCCAAATTTTGACTACCACAGTTTTATGTTTAGAAGACTTTTGTTATCATTGGCCAAATTATCTAACCCAATTCTTCTAAATCTTCAATTAACAGGTTATTTTATAAAACTTCAAAAATATTTTCTTATACTTATCCCTTGTACTCAGAATGTGCTCATCCATAAACAGGCTCGGCACTAGTAATAGAGCACCAAAGTACCGTTGTATATTTTTGGTAGCTCTACTATGGACAGCAAGATGGACCATATTTTGTAGAGCCCCTCCCATACTGAATCAGGGCTAGCATATGACTCAATTTAACCAAAAGAATGTGTCAAAAGTGATGCTGGCCAGTGAAAGAACTTGGGCCTTCGAAAGAGGCCTTTTGTGCTCCGGCAAGTCAGCCACCCCATTAGAATTTTTGCTGGGGAGAGAAAGGCCATGGGGAGCAGCTTCTGATACCACAAGGGTAGAACCAAGGAATGCAACCAACAGTGAGAACTGAGGTCTTAAACAGTGTGATCCCAGCAGAGCTGTTCCAGCCAGGTGCTAGCCATTCAAGCCATCCTAGCTGTGTAAGTGTGAAGAGGCCATCTTGGTGTTTCAGTCCCAGCAGGCATAACATGGAACAGCGAAGTGCTGTCCCTGTTGTTCTCTGTCCAACTTACTGCCCCACACAATTGTTAAAAACCGAATGGTTATTGTAAGCCACTAAATTCTAAGCTAGCCTATTTTTATTCACTTAACACTTAAGTGTTTTTCCACACTGCTATTTTAGAACAGTAAAAAAAAAAAAAAATTCCCAATCTTGGTAATGTAGAAGTGTTTACCTGACATATTCCTTTTTATTTTCCTCAGTAACAGGGATACTTTTGCCATTTGGTTTAAGTTCATGCTGAATAATTTCACCATATGCATTATGTTCAACACAGAAAGTATGATCCAAGACACCTGTAATATCATTCTCACTAGAAAAGAAAAAGAGGAAAAGATACTTAGCAGGAAAACCCAAAAACAGATCCTATAGATATATAAACTAGTGAAACAGAAAACTAAGATAGTGTTATGATATGTCAATATAAGCCCAGAGCCTCTTATTCGTTCTTATGCTACCATACCACCTGATTCTTGGGCAGAAAAGTCTCAATAATTATAAAGAGCCCTGTCCAAAACTGGGCTTTGTTAGAACGAACACAAAGAAATTTCGGATATTTTGGTCATTCAGCCAAAAGGCCCTACTTGAATCTGGATCTCCACCACCCTACCCCCGCCCCCAAGTTGCCAAATGCATGCATATACACAATGAGAAAGCCACTGGTATATTTCCCTAAACTAACAACCTCTTGCAAAACATAACTAGTTCTTACATATACCCTTTTGAAAGTATGATTTCGACAATTATTAAAAGCAGTGGCAGCAGGAATTTTCTGTTCTAAGCATATGCAGAATTGGAATAGAACTTGCGTCACCTTGAATGAATCATTATAATAAGCATTTTTTTTTAAAGTATACTAGGCTTTTCCTTTTAAAAGTAATAATGCTGCTAACTTTAGGGAATTTGAAATATACAGTAAAGCATTAGAAAGAGGAAAAGTCTTACATGGTCCTATCAAAAAAACTACTCAATATTTCCTGTGCATAGTTTTTTTTTTTAAATTAAATTAAAAAAAAAACATACATCAATTTTGGAACATGTATCATTTTTAAAAGTTCAGACTCTAACTATAATAAATAGATACAAGATTTAATACATACAGTATCCACACTAAACTGTTATGAAGATCAGGGTCAACTAACTCCATGTCATCCAAAGTAATTGACTTCCCAAGCAACTGTTTATAAAAAGGTAATGTGAAACCACCATCAATATAGTGTCCATGAAACACAGCCATTCCCATTATTCGTCCAACAAAGTGGAAATATGATAAATGTTCCTGAAATTGAAAAGAGTTTATATAAATACTAAAGTTAGAAAACTATATCTAGGGAACTGTTTAATAAAAATTAAATATTTAAGCAAAGTTAATTTTTAAAATAAAAAGTAGCAAATTTATACTCTAATTTATAACTATTTAAATGGAAGAGGTTATCAAGGCTCAATAATTAGGGTATGTTTCTATAGGACTAGCTAGAGATTCTCCACATCTATACAAAATAATATATTACACAAGACTCAATGTCTCTCTCAAAGGGTTTGATTCCCAGTACCTCCTAAAAATAAACAAATGAAGAAAAAAAAAAAAAAATTCTGACTGGGGAGCAGATGTAGCTCAGTGGTTGAGTGCCTGCTTCCCACATATTAAGTCCTGGGTTCAATCCCTGTACCTCCTGGAAAAAAAAAAAATTATTTCCAAACAATAGTCTCCCTGGCAGCTTCATTAAATCTTTAGCAGACCTCTCTTCTCACCTCCTGCTGAGCCCTTTAGAACCCCGGCTCTGTCATAGAAAAAAAGCTTTCAATCCTAAACCAATTTCTTAGCCTACCCATAAACTGAACCTTAAAACACCACAGATTTAAGAGCACAGATTTGGTGTCAGTCTTGGGGTAGAGTCTTGCTTCTGCCAGTTACTAGTTATGCATACCTGGGCATATTACTTAACCCTATAGGAATAATTTTCCACATCTGGAAAAATGGAGATGATGAATAATACCTAAAAAGGAACTCTGTAAGAATTAAAATGAGATGATGGAACCCAAGGCAATATGCCTGGTGTATGGTAAGCACTAAAAAAATGTGAGATATTACTACTGTAGTGGCAGTAATAGGCTCCCCAAACAGAACTTTCATCTAAAATCCTTCCCATGATAAAGAATTTCCTGCAATGAATCTAACATTTCTACTACCTTCAGATGTATTTGGTCTTTCATGATAAATTATTTTCTTAGTTGGATATTTGTATTTTTAAATGCTTTTATTTCTCTATTTAATAAGTAAATCTTTGAGCTTATCTTTAAAATTTTCTTTTATCTTAAAAGTAGCTTTTATTCTTTTTTTAATAGTATATGTTCAATACAAAATATTTAGAAAATACAAAAAAAGCAAAATCATCTATAATCTAATACCAAGAGAAAACCAGTTTTCAATATTTACACACATAAGTATTTACCAAAATTGTGTCATACTAATTTCTAATCTTTTCACTTAACATATCATGAACATCATCTTTATATGTTAATTATTATTTCACAATATATCATTTTAATGGCTGTATAAAATGTCCTTGTATGGAAATAATACACACTATAATTTAATCAAGCCTCCTTTTGTGGAAAACTGTTGTTTCCAATTGGGGCTACAATAAACAATGATGCTATACATATTTCTGTACCCAAATTGTTGCACATATCCATATTCAGTTACTTGGGGAAAAATTCTGAAAGAGAAAATGCTGAGTCAAAGGGTTGACTAGGACAAAGGTAAGTAATTCCTAGGTAATAAAGTACGTTGACATTTAAAGATGAAAAGCACTGTGGATCGTAAGTTAATTCACATCATCCAAACTACAAAACATACTGGATTAACTGCTGAATCAGGATTGATCTGCAATGTATAGATATCATCTCTTGAATACTGGAAAAGGCCATAGTATGGATTCAACATTTCATGTGACAAGAGATACAACCATTCCCTAAAAAATAAGATATGAAAAAGGAATTTTTTTGTTAATGAATACATTTTTTTAATTCAGATATGCAATTCATTAAACATTTTTGCAATGAATTTTCTAGGTTAATAAAAGGAAATAAAGCACTAACTATAGTTATAAGATCACACTGGAAAAATCTACCATGCCCAAATAGCACATGAAAATTCATATTTTATTATACTGAAGTCATTTCTCACTCAACTTTGGAGCAATTTTATTATACTTTAGCCTCACAGGATAAAGGTACTATCCAGAAGTACCAACTATTTATTAGATGCTACAGCCAATATGTTACTTCTAACTGCAAAACAAAAATGTAATCAATGATAAATACAAAATAAAGGGAAGAATCTGGTTTAAGTTCAAAATGTCCATGTGATCCATACTACGCTGATCCACTTGTACCATGGTAGATTTACAATGGATAGTTTATATAAATATATTAAGATATAGTATATGGCATTAATTTACTCTTATTTTTGGACTAGGCTGTTTTGTTGCTGATGTTGCTGTAGTAAGGAAATTTCATCATCTTTTATTGCATATAACCCTAAAATATTACCATGATGAAAACATAAGAGATCAGAGATTCCAAAGCAACTGGTAGATGTATGGATACAAAGGCAAGCCTATGCTCTTTGAGTATGTTCCATACCACATCTTGACTTCAAGAGTACATCAATGGGGAAGCGGCTGTGGTTCAATTGGTTGGGCTCCTGTTTACCATATGGGAGGCCCCGGGTTCGATTCCTGGGGCCTCCTGGTGAAGGCGAGACGGCACGCATGGCATGGTGAGCTGGCGCAATAAGATGACGCAACAGAGGGAGACAGGCAGACACAGAAAAACGCAAAGCAAATAGACACAGCGAGCACAAGCACCAAGAGGGGGATAAATAAATAATAATAAATCTTTAAAATAAAAAAAAATTAAAAAAGTACATCAATGTTTTAAAAACCTCTGATAATAGTATTACTTATTAAATCCTTAATGAAGCTGATGTGGCTCAGTGATTGCATGCCGGCTTCCCACATACAAGGTCCTGGGTTCAATCCCCAGCACCCAGTACCTCAAAGATAAATAAGTAAAACAATAAAACCTCTAGAGATATTTTAAAAAGTGCAGTCTCCACATAAGTAGGCCTCCCAATACATATACACTCACCTGATACGGCTTGTATGCTTTGTGTAAGTTCTTTTATATAACCTATATGCCATCAATAAAAATTTAACAAGTTTTTCCAACAATTATTAAAAGCCTAATTACGCATCAATAATATGGATTCCACAGAAACTATTAAGTTCTAAATATGACATGCAAGAGATCATTTCTGAAAACCCAAATTAAAGAAACCATCCATTTACAGGTAATAAAAAAAGGTCACAGATGGGGAGGGGAGAATCTATCAGTGAACAAAAAGTAATAATTATGGGGAGCAGATGTAGCTCAAGTGGTTGAGCGCCTGCTTCCCAAGTATGAGGTCCCAGGTTTAATCGCTAGTACCTCCTAAAAAGAACAACAACAACACAACAACTTTTATTGGGTACAAGGTCCTGGCTTCAATCGTATGTATGTATGTATGTATGAATGTATGTATGAATGTATGTATGTATGTATGTATGTATGTATGTATGTATGTATGTATGTATAAATAAATAAATAAATAAGGGACTCAGTAGAAACTAATTTAGATTGCTTTTAAATGAGAGGAAAAAGAGAATTATCATGATGGTCCTTGGAACATTACAATACAGAAGCTATAACGCTTCTGTTACATTTACACAAAGTACATTGTCACACCTGGAAAAAAGTCAAATAGGTTTATGTGTGAATGTGTGTGTCTTAAATTCAAACAATAATTTAAGTGTTCTTTTCACCTATGGCATAACAACATTTGCAAATTTACTGCCTTTTTGGAACAAGGTTCATGAGGTGATGGAAGTGGGGTGAGAGGGTGTTCAAGGAATGATGGATTTCTCTGCATGAGGACCTAAGCTGGGTTGTGCAAACACATGAAATAAAGCTCTGCTCCACGGAAAGAAGGTGATGAGATTAGTCCTCCCAGCAAAGCACCTTGGTGGCACCAGGGTGGTCCTCCCCCAAGAGCATGCAGAGAACAAGTTACCATCAACCACCCAACAGAATTCCCCAAATGATTGGATTTCATAAAACCAAATTCTCAGGCAGCATCAATGTGACAACATAAGACATCCCCTGAAAAAAACCTACCCAGAGATTTAGCAAATAAAAGTACAAATACAACTTGCTTAGAACTCTGGAGGACAGCAGAGACTGGAAATGACTCCACAAACACTGAATCAAAGAAAATGGAAGACTTCCGGGAAGATGGCGGACTAGTAAGACACGGGAATCTCTTCTCCAGAAAAATAGCTAGAGGACAAGCTGAAACAGCCCCGAAAAAGATCTTCTAGGGTTTAGGTCAGCAGGTGAAGGCTGCACACAACCCAGAGGAGAGGGGACAGAAGAGGGAAATCGCGACTACAGAACTGTGAGTTGCAAGTAGCAGCTTCTGCTGCTGCCGGCACCCTCCCCCACACTCTTCAGAATTCTCTGGCCCCTGGGCCTGCGACCACAGGCAAAGGGGGCTTCAGGGATCTGCCACTCCCGGAAAGGGGAGAGAGAGGACACAGCCTTAGGCTGACTCAGGTTCGGACTTGAAATTTGGGCTGCAGAGCCCCAGGGGCCCTTCCACACGGCGGTTTGCCCTGGGAGCCCGGAAAGGACTGGAGAAATCCGACCGCAACCTCCCTCTCTTCTAGCCTGGACTAATTGTTGAGGACACCATGGGAGAGGGGAGAGAGAGCCTGGGGCTGACCCTGCTTTGGACTCCCAGGTTTGGTCTGCCCTGTCCCGAGAGCTCTTCCAGGCTGGGTGGGGCTGCGCCATTGTTTGCCTTGGAGCCTGCAAGGGGCTAAAGATACACAAACCTCCCAACCTCCTCCTCTACTAACAGGGACTGATTGTTGAGGATTCAGAAGGGCGTGGAAATATTTCCTAGCTGGGAAAAGGGGGGCGCTACGAGAGAAGTCTGGAGAACTGTCTCAGAAAGTTTGAATTACAAGGCTCTTAGCCCCCAGACAGGAAGCTCTATCACATTGATCTGGTCTGTGTCACAACAAATATGCTCTGACAAGGCATTGAATTGAGAGCTGCCAACAAGCGCCATCTCCTGGCAGACCAAGGAAGTGCACATAAGAAAATTAATAAGTAAGAAAGACTTTTCCTGGCCTCTATAGCCTCCCTGCCCAAGGCCCTAGGAAACAACTCTACAACCAATTACTGGGTCCAGTGCCCAGTTTTGAGCAACCAGCAGAACAATCCTAACAATCAAGTTTGAGCCAAAAATCAAAGAGCGGTGGTAACTCACAGCCTCCTGCCACTAAAACCCCATAAAAGAGAAAGAGATAGAGCATCTAAGTAAAATACAAACTAACCAGATGCCTAAGCACCAGCAAAAAATTACGGGCCATACTAAGAAAATAGAAGACATGGCCCAAGAAAAGGAATACAGCAAAGTCCCAGAAGAGATGCAGAATTTGAGAGAACTAATCAGTGAGATGAGCACACACTTCCAAAATCAAATTAATGACATGAAAGAGAATATAGTTAAAGAGATCAATGACATCAAGAAGTCATTGCGCAAACGTAAAGAAGAATTTGAAATCATGAACAGAAAAGTAACGGAGTTCATGGGAATGAAAGACACAATAGGTGAAGTAAAAAATACATTTGAAAAAAATAAAAATAAAAAAATAAAATAAAAATGGAGGACCCGGGTTTGATCCCCGGGACCTCCCGGTAAAAAAAAAAAAAAAAATACATTTGAAGCATACAACAGCAGACTCGAAATGATAGAAGAAAGAATAAGTGATACTGAAGACAGAGCAGCTAAAATTGAAGAGAGAAAAGAACAGAGAGAGAAAAGAATGGAAAAAATTGAGCAGGGGCTCAGAGAGTTGAATGACAACACTAAACGCAAGAACATATGTGTCATGGGAGTTCCAGAATGGGAAGAGAAAGGAAAAGGGGCAGAAAGAGTATTTGAGGAAATAATAGCTGAAAATTTCCCAACTTTCACAAAAGAAATGAACTTACATGTCCAAGAAGCACACCGTACCCCAATAAGAATAAATCCAAATAGACCTATGCCAAGACACATATTATTCAGAATGTCAAATGTAAAAGATAAAGAGAAAATTCTCAGAGAAGCAAGAGAGAAGCAAACGATCACGTACAAAGGACGTCCAGTAAGACTTTGTGCAGATTTCTCTTCAGAAACCATGGAGGCGAGAAGACAGTGGTATGATACAATTAGGAAACTGAAAGAGAAAAACTGCCAGCCGAGAATTCTTTATCCAGTAAAACTGTCCTTCAAATATGAAGGTGAATATAAAGTATTCACAAACAAACAGAAACTAAGAGAGTTTGCAAAAAAAGAATCCACCTTTGCAGGAAATATTAAAGGAAGCTTTGGAACATGAAAGAAAAAGACAGGAGAGAGAGGCTTGGAGGAGAGTATAGAAGAAAGAAAAGCAGAAAGGATAACCAAAAGAGTAAAAAGAGACAAAAATAAGATGACATATGAAAACCAAAGAATACAATGGTTGAAATAAATAGTGCATTTTCAGTAATATCATTGAATGTGAATGGATTAAATTCCCCAATCAAAAGATACAGGCTGACAGAATGGATAAAAAAACATGAGCCATCCATATGCTGCTTACAAGAAACTCACCTCAGACCCAAGGATACAAACCGGCTGAAAGTAAAAGGTTGGAAAAAGATACTTTACGTGAATACTGAACAGAAAAGAGCAGGGGTAGCTATATTAATATCAGACAAAACAGACTTCAGATGCAAAAATGTGATAAGAGATGTTGAAGGCCATTATATATTAATAAAAGGGACGATCCTCCAGGAAGATATAACAGTCATAAATATCTACAAACCTAACCAGGGTGCCCCAAAATATATGAGACAAACTCTGGCAAAATTGAAGGGAGAAATAGACATTTCTACTATAATCGTTGGAGACTTCAACACCCCTCTCACATCATTGGATAGAACAACTAGACAGAAGATCAACAAGGAAACAGAGAACTTGAACAATATGATAAACAAGTTAGACCTAACAGACATATACAGAACACTGCATCCAAACTCTGCGGGTTATACATTCTTCTCAAGTGCCCATGGATCTTTCTCCAGGATAGACCACATGTTAGGTCACAATACAGCTCTCAAAAAATATAAAAAGATTGAAATTATACAAAGCACCTTCTCAGATCATAATGGAATGAAACTAGAAATCAATGACAGACAGGAAAAAAGGAAATTTGCAAATGTATGGAGACTGAACAACATACTCCTAAATATTCAGTGGGTGAAAGAATAAATTGCAAGTGAAATCAGTAAATATATTGAGACAAATGAAAATGAGAATACAACGTATCAAAACTTATGGGATACAGCGAAGGCAGTCTTGAGAGGGAAATTTATAGCCCTAAATGCCTATATTAAAAAACAAGAAAGAGCTAAACTCAAAGATTTAACCGAACAACTTGAGAAACTAAAAAAAAGAACAGCAAACCAATCCCAAAGCAAAAAGAAGGAAAGAAATAATAAAGATTAGAGTAGAAATAAATGAAAATGAGAACAGAAAAACAATAGAGAAAATCAACAAAACCAAAAGCTGGTTCTTTGAGAAGATCAATAAAATTGACAAACCCCTCGTTAGACTAACAAAGAAAAAAAGAGAGAAGATGTAAATAAATACAATCAGAAATGAAAGGGGGGGAATTACAAATGACCTCACAGAAATAAAAAGAATCATAAGAGGATATTATGAGAAACTATATGCCAACAAACTAGACAACCTGTATGAAATGGAAAAATTTCTAGAAACTCATAACCAACCTACACTGACACAACAAGAAATACGAGAACTTAACAAACCAATCACAACTAAGGAGACTGAATCTGTCATCAAAAATCTCCCAGCAAAGAAAAGTTCAGGACCAGATGGCTTCACAGGTGAATTCTACCAAGCATTTCTAAAAGAATTAACACCAATCCTGTTTAAATTCTTCCAAAAAATTGAAGAGGACGGAAAAATACCAAACACATTTTATGAAGCCAACATCACCCTAATACCAAAGCCACATAAAGATTCCACAAGAAAAGAAAATTACAGACCAATCTCTCTAATGAACATAGATGCAAAATTTCTCAACAAAATACTTGCAAATCGAATCCAACAGCATATCAAAAGACTTATACATCATGACCAAGTGGGATTTATTCCTGGTATGCAAGGCTGGTTCAACATAAGAAAATCAATCAATGTAATACACCACATTAACAAGTTGAAGGAAAAAAAAACACATAATCATCTCAATAGATGCAGAAAAGGCATTCGACAAAATCCAACATCCTTTTTTGAGAAAAATACTTCAAAAGATAGGAATAAAAGGAAAATTCCTCAATATGATAAAAGGCATATATGAAAAACCCACAGCCAACATCATACTCAATGGGGAAAGGTTGAAAGCTTTCCCCCTAAGATCAGGAACAAGACAAGGATGCCCACTGTCACCATTGTTATTCAACATTGTACTAGAAGTTCTAGCTAGGGCAATTAGACAAGACAAAAAAATTAAAGGCGTCCAAATAGGAAAAGAGGAAGTAAAACTCTCACTATTTGCGGATGACATGATCCTGTATTTAGAAAATCCTGAAGTATCCACAACAAAGCTACTTGAACTAATAAATGAGTTCGGCAAAGTGGAAGGATACAAGATCAACACGCAAAAATCAGTAATGTTTTTGTACACTACTACTGAACAATCTGAGGAGGAAATCAGGAGGAAAATTCCATTTTCAATAGCAACAAAAAGACTCAAATACCTAGGAGTTAATTTAACCAAAGAAGTACAGGACCTATATGCAGAAAACTACAAAACAATGCTAAAAGAAATTTAAAAAGACCTAAACAAATGGAAAGACATTCCGTGTTCGTGGAATGGAAGAATAAATATCGTGAAGATGTCAATCTTGCCCAAACTGATTTATAGATTCAATGCAATACCAATCAAACTCCCAACAGCTTACTTTACAGAATTAGAGAAGGCAATTACCAAATTCATCTGGAATGGTAAGTGCACCCGAATAGCCAAAAGCATTCTAAAAAAGAAGAGCAATGTGGGAGGAATTTCCCTGCGTGACCTTGAAACATATTACAAAGCTACAGTGGTCAAAACAGCATGGTACTGGCATAAAGATAGACATATCGATCAGTGGAATAGAATTGAGAATCCAGAAATATACCCTCACCTATACAGTCAACTGGTTTTTGGCTAATCTACCAAGCCCACGCTGATGGGAAAAAACAGTCTCTTCAACAAATGGTGTTGGGAGAACTGGATATCTATAACCAAAAGAATGAAAGAGGACCCCTATCTCACCCCCTATACAAGAATCAACTCAAAATGGATCAAAGATCTAAATATAAAAGCCAGGACCATAAAACTACTAGAAGAAACTGTAGGGAAACATCTTCAAGACCTTGTAGTAGGTGGTGGTTTCTTGGACCATACACCCAAAGCACGTGCAACAAAAGAAAAAGTAGATAAATGGGACCTCCTCAAAATTAAACACTTTTGCACCTCACAGGACTTTGTCAGAAGGGTGAAAAGGCATTCACCTCATTCGGAAAAAATATTTGGAAATCACATATCTGATAAGGGTTTAATATCCAGGAGATATAAAGAGATGTTACAACTCAACAATAAAAAGACAAACGACCCAATTAAAAAATGGGCCAAAGACTTGAATAGACATTTCTCCGAAGAAGAAATACAAATGGCAAAAAAACACATGAAGAAATGCTCAGCATCACTCATGATTAGGGAAATGCAAATAAAAACTACAATGAGATATCATTTCACACCTATCAGAATGGCCACTATTAAAAAGACAGAGAACTACAAGTGTTGGAGAGGATGTGGAGAGATAGGTACACTTCTTCATTGTTGGTGGGAATGCAGGATGGTACAACTACTAAGGAGGACTGTTTGGCAGTTCCTAAAGAAGTTGAATATAGACTTGCCATGTGACCCTGCAATACTTTTACTGGGTATATACCCAGAAGAACTGAGAGCAGTGACACGAACAGACATCTGCACACCGATGTTCATAGCCACATTATTCACCATTGCCAAAAGCTGGAAACAACCCAGGTGTCCAACAACAGATGAATGGATAAACAAACTGTGGTGTATCCACACAATGGAATATTATGCAGCTGTAAGAAGAAATGAAGTCATAAAGCATATGGCAACATGGATGAACCTGGAGGACATTATGTTGAGTGAAGCAAGCCAGACACAAAAGGACAAATACTGTATGAATGCGTTACTATGAACCAAATATATTGTGTAATATATTGTTTGATTCAAAAAGAAAAATTTATATGTATCCATTACATTTAATTGAGAAATGTATATATTTATTCATCTGTGTTTACTTCTTAATTTTTAATTGTTTATATTTTCAATTATTAAATGTACAAAATAAAGTTAAAAAATGTTAAAAAAGAAAATGGAAAATATCAGGTCCTGGACCTGTCAATCCACTCCTCTTCCCCACACTTGATCCCCCGCAGCTTGGTCATTATTCAGAGGCAGCAGCCTGGATTCCTCCCAACAGGGACACAGACTACAGAGATTGTCACAGAAGGGAGTTAAGACCCCACACATATCTAGGCAAAAAGGATCTAAATCCACAGACACCAGAGGAGAACACAAGCCACTGAGGAATGCTGCATACAAAAGGGCCCCCTGAGGACTAGAGTGAGAGACCTCTGGAAGACTGGGCAAGTGATGTACTAACTCAATCCAGTATCTATTGAATGGACCACCTAAATGCAAAACAGACTTTTCTGAAGTGACAAACCTTTCTAGATTGACCCCATCTGGCTCCCTGAAGTGGGATATCCTAACAGGTAAGAAATCGGCGGCAGAAAAACCTCACAGATTAAAAAGAAAGAAAGAAAGAAAGAAAAAAAAAAAGACAGGGTTTAAATGGACACTAGGGTTCCAGAACTGAAAAGTATAAGGAAAATGGAGCACAGAATGAGGGAGAGAATTTAAACAAATCATAGCAGCTGGGCAGAAAATTCTGCACAAAGACAAAAAGAACAGATCAAGATTCCCCAGGAAGGAAAAGAGGAAAGGAAACTTTCTGTTGGAAGTGAATCAATTACTGACTTGAGAAGAAATAGATCTCAACAACCAATTATAAGTAAAAAGACTGAATCAGTCATCAAAAACCTCCCAACAATGAAAAGCCTGGACCAGATGGCTTGACAGATGAATTCTACCAATCATTCCAAGAAGAATTACCACCAATCCTGCTCAAACACTTCCAAAAAACTGAAGAGGTGGGAAAATTACCCAACACGTTTTATGAAGCCAACATCACCCTAATATCAAAGACAGATAAAGATACTAGAAGAAAATTACAGGCCAGTTTCTCTTATGAATATACAAAATATGCAAAAATCCTCAAGAAAATACTCACAAATTGAACCAAACAGCACATTAAAAGAACCATGATCAAGTGGGTTTTATCCCAGGTATGTAAGGATGGTTCAACATAAGGAAATTAATGTAATACACATTAACAAAACGGAAAAAAACTACATGATCATCTCTATTGATGAAGAAAAGGCATCTGACAAAATCCAGCATCCTTTCTTGATAAAAACACTTAGGAAAAATAGGAATAGGACTTCTGAGAAGATGGCAGACTAGAAAGACATGGGACTCTGTTCTTTCCCAGAAAAATAGCAAGAGGACAGGCAGAAACGGTCTGGAAAAAATTATTTTCTGGGGTTTAGGACACCAGGGGAAGGCTGGACACTACCCAGAAGACAGAGGGACAAAATAAAAGAATCCTGACAGAAAAACCGTGAGTTAAAAGCCACAGCTGCTACAAGGACACTCTCCTCCATGCTAAAGACACTTTTGAATACTCAGGCCTCTGGGCCAGCAGCTACAGACAAATGGGGCAGGGGTTTAACTCCCCAGGAAAGGGGAGAGAGAGGGATACAGCCTAAGGCTGCCTCAGCTTTTGACCCACAAATTTGGTCTGCTGCGTCCCACCAGCCCTTCAAGCCCAGGAGGGGCCATGTCATTGTTTGCTTTGGGAGCTGGCCAGGAAGTAAAGAGATCCTACCCTTCAATCTCCTCCTCTACTAACTGGGATTGACTGTTGAGGACATAGAGGGTGGTGGAATTATTTCCTACCCAAGAAAAAGGAGAAAAAGGAGGAGGCTGCCAGCAAAGTTTGGAGAACAGTCTGAGAAACTTTGTATTACAAGGCTCTTAGCCTCTAGGCAGGAACCTTTATCACATTGATCCAGTCTATAGTGCAGCAAACATACTCTGATCAGGCAATGAGAGGACTGCCAAAGTGTGCTATCTGCTGGCAGACCAAGGAAGTGCATGTGAGGAAATTTAAATGAGGTTTTTTCCTGCCTTTATAGCCATCCTCCCCAAGGCCCTAAGAAGGAGGTCTGCAACCCATTACTGGGTTCAGAGCCCAGTTTTGAGCAACTAACAGGGACAATCCTAAAGACTCATGCTGAACCAAAAAATCAAAGAACAGTAGTAACACAGATTTCCACCACTAAATCCCTATGAAAGAAACTGAGCATCTGAGTAAACTCACCATCCTAATCAGATGCACAGTAATCAGCAAAAAATTACAAGCCATGTTAAGAAAATAGAAAACATGGCCCAAGAAAAGGAATACATCAAAGCCCCAGAAGAGATGCAAGATTTGGGACAACTAATTAAGAAGATGCAAACCAATTTCCCAAAATCAAACTAATGAGATAAAAGACAATATGGCTAAAGAGATAAACGACATCAGGATGACACTGGGTGAACACAAGGAAGAATTTGAAATCCTGAATAGAAAAGTAACAGAACTCATGGGCATGAAAGACACGATAGGTGAGATAAAAAACATATTAGAGGCATACAACAGCAGACTTTAAATGACAGAAGAAATATAAAGTGATACCAAAGACAGAACAGCTGAAATTGAAGAAAGAAAAGAACAGAGAGAGAAAAGATGAAAAAAACTGAGCAGGGACTCAGGGAGTTGAATGACAATAAGAAACGCAACAACAACAACAAAAAAAAAAAAAAAAAAAAGAAACGCAACAACATATATGCCATTGGAGTTGCAGAAGGAGAAGAGAAGGGAAAATGGGCAGAAAGAGTATTTGAGGAAAGAATAGTTGAAAATTTCTCAATCCTCATGAAAGAAATGAACTTAACATGTACAATAAGCGCAGCATACCACAATCAGAATGAATGCAAATAGACCTACTCCAAGACACTAGTCAGAATGTCAAATGTCAAAGATAAAATTCTGGTGGTGGCTGCTGCTGGGCTTTGGCTGCCTGTGCACTGAGGGTCAGGCAGCGTGGACAGCGGCCCCGGCACCTCGTGCCAAGCCCACTGCTCCCCGCACCCGCCGCTCCTTGCCTCAGCACCCAGTCACCACCGCCACAGCCCAGCAAGCGGCCCAGATGCAGGCCATCAAGTGTGTGGTGGTGGAAGACGGAGCTGTAGGTAAAACTTGCCTACTGATCAGTTATACAACCAATGCATTTCCTGGAGAATATATTCCCTCTGTCTTCAACAACTATTCTGCCAATGTTATGGTAAATGGGAAATCGGTGAATCTAGGCTTATGGGATACAGCTGGACAAGAAGATTATGACTGATTACGCTCCCTATCCTATGCGCAGACAGATGTCTTCTTAATTTGTTTTTCCCTCGTGAGTCCTGGATCATTTGCAAATGTCTGTGCAAAGTGGTATCCCAAGGTGCGACACCATTGTCCCAACACTCCCATCATCCTAATGGGAACTAAACTTGATCTTAGGGATGACAAAGACACGATTGAGAAACTGAAGGAGAAGAAGCTGACCCCCATCACCTATCGCCAGGGGTTAGCCATGACAAAGGAGATTGATGCTGTAAAATACCTGGAGTGCTCAATGCTCACACAGCCTCAAGACAGTGTTCAATGAAGCTATCAGAGCAGTCCTCTGCCCACCTCCAGTCAAGAAGAGGAAGAGAAAATGCCTGCTGCTGTAAATGTCAGAGCCCATCGTTCCTTACTCTGTCCCACTTGGAACCTTTATATGCTTTGCTCAGAAACAGTGGAGCCTTCACACTCGATGCCAAGTTTTTGTTACAGATTAGTTTTTCCATAAAACCCTTTTGAATCAATCGGTAATTTCCAGGTTTTGTTTGTTTAAAGTATAAGAGTTCAAACTTTCACATTCTATTAAAAATTAGCCTTAAATGACAAGCCTTCTTAAAGTCTTATTATTCGAAACACCTATTCTTGCTAAGATTAAGAGTTGCCAAAATACCCTCGAACTAAGTTGCATTGTTGTGCTAACAAACACTAAACACTAAACTGTTTTAAGACTTTTGTCTTCCAGAAGACTGTAGCTTTTGATGTTAGGAAATACAGACACTTTCTTAACTAGTTTTCAGGTACGGAAAGCCTGAAAGCACAGCCTCCTTAATGAAATGTTGCCATTTAATGCATTCAATAAATTATCAATCCATGTTAATTGCATAACACTGTACTGTATATTATAATGGAACGAGTGTAACAACTCTTTGGATCAATCTTTTTTGATTTTCTAGTGAATTTCCCTCCCTCCCTCTCTTTCTTTCTTTTAAAGTTAATTAGCTTTTGCTGAGAATTTTGAACAGAAACTTGATTCCTGTGTTTCCTCCAGTGAAGTATTCTGCTCTTAGCAGAGTGGTGGGTATACGGGGCTGGAGTGTGTGCAGTACTTGATGTGATCAAAGGATGAAGACAGTATTTTGACAAAATATGGAGATTAATTTAATTTACACTACATTATACACAGAATAATTAAACTGAATAAAAGTACCATGGGTACAATTTTTAAAAGGTTAATTTCTGTCAAATGCAGTAGATTATGAAGAAAGGTCGGTATTATCAGTAAGTGTTTTTCTTAAGCTTTTCCTTTCTCTTGAACCTGCAATCCCTCCCCAAACTGGGCATTTAATTCCCACAATTTGCTAACTTGAATTTAGTAAGTGCTATTCTTTTTTTTTTTTTTTTTTTTTTTACCGGGAGGTACCGGGGATCAAACCCCGGTCTCTCCATATGGTAGACGGACGCCGAACCTCTTGAGCCACATCCGTTTCCCAGTAAGTGCTATTCTTATACAACCCTTTCTTAACAAGCAATATGTCTTCTTGTGTTATAAAATCTTTCTGATAATCCATTAGAATTTTGTTGTTTTGTAGATTAGTAAAAGTGCATTCCTGTTTTCACGTTACTATATTCAAAGCTGATATGTGCTTTCCTTCGTAACTAGGTGTAAAAATCATGTGCTGCAGCTTTACAGTTTGTAAAATATTTTAGATATTCTTAAGCTCTGACCCTTCTTAACATCACTGTCTTGCCAACTGACCAGCACTGTACCTTGACTAATACCGGCCCTACCCTTTACTGCCCCTTCACAGACATTTGCTTCCCCTGTCACTTTTCTTGAGAATGTTCCTGGGGGTCTGTGAGGTTCTGTAAACTCAGCGCCAGTGCTGACGATGTTCTGTACACCTTATACACTGGCAGAAATACAATCTTGGACCTTTGAACCACTAGAACAAATAATTTTAAATTGACAGTTGCAGAATTGTGGAGTGTTTTTACAGCGATCTTTTGCTAATACTTAGCAGTATGTTTTGCATGTATGACTTAATAAATCCTTGAATCATAAAAAAAAGATAAAATTCTAAGAGCAGGAAGGGAGATGCAAACCATCACATACAAGAGACGTCCACTAAGACTTAGATTTCTCATCACAAACCATGGAGGTGAGAAGACAGTGGTGTGATACAATTAGATACTGAAAGAAAAAAACTGCCAGCCAAGAATTCTTTATCCAGCAAAATTGTCCTTCAAATATGGAGGTGAGTATAAAATATTCATAAACAACCAGAAACTAAGAGAGTTCATAAAAAAGAATCCACCTTTACAGGAAATATTAAAGGAAGCCTAAGAGCCTGAAAGAAAAAGGCAGGAGAGAGGGCTTGGAGGAGACTATAGAAGAAAGAAGAGCAGAAAGGATAACCAAAAGAGTAAAAAGACAGATGAAAATAAGATACGACATCTGAAAACCAAAGAATAAATGGTAGAAGTAAATGATGCATTTACAGTAATATCATTCAATAGTGAATGGATTAAACTTCCCAATCAAAAGATATAGGGTGACAGAATGGATAAAAAAACATAAGCCATCCGTATGCCGCTTACAAGAGACTCAACTTAGACCCAGATATACAAACTAGCTGAAAGTGAAAGGCTAGAAAAAGATACTCCACACAAATAGTAACAAAAAAAGAGCAAGGGTAGCTATACTAATATTGGACAAAACAGACTTTAAATGCAAAAAAGTTATCAGAGATACAGAAGGCCATTATATATTAATAAAAGGGACAATCAACCAGGAAGATATAACAGTCTATACACCTAAGTATCTATACACCGAACCAGGGTGCCCCAAAATACATCAGACAAATTCTAGCAAAACTGACAGGAGAAATAGACATTTCTACGATAAACGTTGGAGACTTCAATACCCCTCTCACATCATTAGAACAACTAGAAAGAAGATCAACAAGTAAACAGAGAACATGAACAATATGATGAACAAGTTAGGGCTAACAGACATATGCAGAACACTGCATCCAAACTCAGCAGGTTATGTTCGGTTCCCGGGGCCTCCTGGTGGGGGCGGGCCTGCCCGCGCGGCGTGGTTAGCTGACCCAGTGAGCGCAGGCAGCAGGGGGGAGATAAATGAGTAAATAAATAAAAAATCTTTAAAAAAAAAAAAAAAAGAGCTAAAATTAAAGTTCTAACTAAACAACTGGAAAAACTAGAAAAAGAACAGCAAACCAATCCCAAAACAAGCAGAAGAAATAAAGATTA
The DNA here is from genome assembly GCA_026826555.1 of Tolypeutes matacus. Taxonomy (NCBI): domain Eukaryota; kingdom Metazoa; phylum Chordata; class Mammalia; order Cingulata; family Chlamyphoridae; genus Tolypeutes; species Tolypeutes matacus. Next base: position 6,271,787 of record JAKSZT010054478.1, read on the forward strand.
GAACAGAAATAAATGAAAATGAGAACAAAAAGCAGTAGAGAAAAGGTGGTTTCTTTGAGAAGATCAATAAAATTGACAAACCCATAACTACACTAATAAAGAAAGAAAGAGAAGATGCAAATAAATACAATCAGAAATGCAAAGGGTTGTGGCAGTTTGAGATTATTTATGAACCCCAAAATGAGATTATGTTTGTAAGCTAATTTATTCCTCCAGATGTGATACCCTTTGATTGTATTAGATTCAGCTGAAATGTCTTTGATTAAATTATGTTAACATCAGGGCTTTGATTTGACCAAGTCATTAGGGCTACTCAGAGTTGAGTCCCTGCCCCCTTGGTGGGCTATATAAAAAATGGACACTCACACAGAAGAGACATGTGAAGAGAGGAGCCCCATAGATAAGAGAGAATTTTGTGGCCCTGGGAAGAGATAAGCCATTCACCTGATAGTTTACAGCTGACCTCTGTGAAGAGCGCAGAGAAGCTGAACCCTGTCAGCCTACAGCTGAGATCAGAAGAAGCTCAGCCCATGGAACTTTAAGAAGAGGAAGGCTGAACCCTCGCAGGTATGCCCACCATCTTATTTCAACACACGGTAACTGACTTTGGGTGAGAAAGTACCTCTTATGGTACCTTGAGTTGGACTCTTTAGGGCCTTGTAACTGTAAGCTTTTACCCCCAAATAAATACCCTTTATAAAAGCCAAAAGAATTCTGCTACTTTGCATCAGCACCCCTTTGGCTGACTAATACAGCAGGGAAGTTATGACTGACCACAGCGAAATAAAAAGGATCTAAGAGGATATTATGAGCAACTGTATGCCAACAAACTAGACAACCTAGATAAAATGGACAAATTACTAGAAATGCACAAACAACCTAAACTGATGTTACAAGAAATACAAGAACTTAACAAATCAGACACTTTAAAAGAGATTAAATCCATCCTCAAAAATCTCCAAACAAAGAGAAGTCCAGGACCTACTGGCTTCACAGGTGAATTCTACCAAGCATTTCGAAAATAAAATAGTTTAAACTATTCCAAAAAATTAAAGAAGGAAAATTACCCAACACATTTTATGAAGCCAACACCCTAATATCAAAGCCAGATAAAGACACTACAAAAAAAGAAAATTACAGACCAATCTCTCTAATGAACATAGATGTAAAAATTCTCAATGAAATACTTGCAATTCAAATCCAACAGCATATCAAAAGACTTATACACCAAGACCAAGTGGGATTTATTCCTGGTATGCAAGGCTGGTTCAAGATAAGAAAAACAATCAAGGCACTACACCATATTAACAAATCAAAGGAAAAAACCCACATGATCATCACGATCAATGCAGAAAAAGCATTGACAAAATCCAGCATCCCTTCTTGATAAAAAACACTTTGCAAGATAGGAATAGAAGGAAAATTCCTCAATAGGATAAAGGACATATATGAAAAACCCACAACCAACATCGTATTCAATGGGGAAAGGTTGAAAGCGTTTCCCTTTTAATGGGAAACAAGACAAGGATGCCCACTGACACCACTGTTATTCAACATTATGCTACAAGTTCTAACTAGAGCAATTAGACAAGGAGGAGAAAAAAAAAAAAAGACATCCAAGTAGGAAAAGAGGAAGTAAAATTCTCACTATTCGCTGATGGCATGATCCTATACTTAGAAAATTCTGAAATGTCTACAACAAAGCTACTTGAGCTAATAATTGAGTTCAGCAAACTGGCAGGATACAAGATCAACATGCAAAAATCAGTAATCTTTTGGTACACTAATGTGATGGTTAGGCTAATGTGTCAACTCAGCCAGGTAATTGTGTCCAGGTGTTTGTTCCAGCAAGCACTGGGCTAACTGTAATACAAGAGCATTTATGGACTTCAATCACCAGTGAGTTTACTGCATGGATGGCTGATTACATCCGCATCAATCAGGGAGATTATATCATCGATGGGTGACGCTTTTATCCAATCAGTTGAATGCCTTAAAAGGGGAAGTGATTTCAACATTCAGAGAGAATTTCCCAGCTCGACGTTGGACAGGCAACTTCTCCCAGAAACTCATCAAGGGCCTTTCATCAGATGTTCATAGGAGCCATTGGTTTGCAGCCTGCCTGCGGAACCTGGACTTGTGCATCCCATGGTTGCGTGAGAGCCTCTTTTAAAATCTCATATTACTGACAGATATCTCCTGTTGATTCTGTTTCCCGAGAGAACCCTGACTAATACAACTAGTATTGAACAATCTGAGGAGGAAATCAGGGGAAAAATTCCATTTACAATTGCAACAGAAAGACTCAAATACCTAGGAATCAGTTTAACCAAAGATGTACAGGACCAGAAAATGGATGTGGCTCAAGCAACTGGGCTCCCGTCTACCATATAGGAGGTCCAGGGTTCGATTCCCAGGGCCTCCTGGTGAAAGGCAAGCTGACACAACAAAAAGAGACATAGAGGAGACAATAAGAGACACAGCTGACCAGGGAGCTGAGGTGGCACAAGAGATTGAGTGCCTCCCACTCGGGGAAGGTCCCAGGATCGGTTCCCAGTGCCGCCTAAAGAGAAGAAAAGCAGACATAGAAGAACACACAGAGAACAGACAGCAGGCGCAAAACAACAAGGCGGGGAGGGGGAAAAATAAATAAATCTTTTAAAAAAAGAAGTACAGGACCTACATGCAGAAAACTACAAAATAATGATGAAGAAATCAATGAAGACCTAAACAAATGGAAAAACATTCCATATTCATGGATTGGAAGAATAAATATCGTGAAGATGTCAATCTTACCCAAACTGATTTATAGATTCAATGCAATACCAATCAAAATTCCAACAGCCTGCTTTACAGAAACAGAAAAGGCAATTAACAAATTCATTTGGAAGGGAAAGTGCAGCTGAATAGCCAAAAGCATTCTAAAAGAGAAGAACGAGAGGATTGTGGGAAGATGGCAATGGACTGACAGGCAGAGTTAAATGCTCTCACAAAAACAATGGAGAAAGAACCAAAAGTTGTCTGGGGGAGTTGCTTTGAGGGTCAGCAGATGAGCACAGTGCTACACTAGTCCCAGGAGGGCAAGGGACAGAGAGATGAAGAAGCTGAAAAGACACATGTGAGTTACCAAGCCCCTATGGCAGCTGGGAAGGGCTCCTCTCCCCCACCCCCAAGATATTAAGCTGGGGTAAAACCCCTGTCTCACTGTAGTGGACTGAGAGGGGAAGAGACATCTTTCTCCCTGTCAGCTGTTTCAAGGGAAAAGGGTGGGGAGGTCAGAGTGCTTTTTTTTTCGGTGAATTTGGCCAGCAGAGCACGCTTTGAATCTCTGATTTGAAACACGTCCATGGAAAGGTGCACTGACTAGCGCCATCTGCTGGCCTATTTGGAAACTGCATGGTCAAAAACCGCTCTCTGTATCCACCCCTTGGGAAAAAATCTGCACAGCGGACTGAGTCCCTGGCCCGATTTTGAAAACTTAAGCTGGGCGACTTTAAAGACTGAGAATAAGTTCAACCAAATATCAAAGAAGAGCTGTGAGGAGAAAAAAAAACAATAGGCAAGAGAGAGAAATTAACCATCACGGTAAATACACCAACATATTCAGATGCCTCAACATCAGCAAAATATTACAAGCCATACTAGGCAACAGGAAAAGATGGCCCAGACCAAAGAACAAACCAAATACCCTAAAGAGATACAGGATTTAATATAATTAATCAGTAATAATCACACAACTCTCCTAAATCACTTCAAAGAATTTAAAGAAAATATGACTAAAGAAATAAAGGATATTAAGACAACACTGGAAGAGCATAAAGAACAATTTGAAAGCCTGCAAAGAAAAGTAACAGATCTTATGGGAATGAAAGACACAATGGATGAGATTTAAAATACATCAGAAGCACATAAGAGCAGATGTGAATTGCTTGAAGACACTAGTGATTTCAAGGTCAGAACATCTGAACTGGAAAAGACAAGAGAACAGAAAGAAAAGAGAATGGAAAAAATGGAACGCAGTCTCAATGACAATGCAAAACACATAAACATTCACATTATTGGTATCCCAGAAGGAGAAGAGAATGGAAAAGGGGCAGAAAGAATATTTCAGGAAATAATGACTGAGAACTTCCTAACCCTTATGAAGGACAATACACCACAAACAGAATAAATCTGAATAGACCTACCCTGAGACACCTGCTATTCAGAATGACAAATATCAGAGATAAAGAGAGGATTCTGAAAGCAGCAAGAGAAAAGCAAAGCATCACATACAAGGGAAACTCGACAAGATTAAGTGCAGACCTCTCATCAGAAACCATGGAGGAGAGAAGAACGTGGTGGTATGATGTATTTAAGGGACTGAAAGAGAAAAACTACCAGCCAAGAATTCTGTATCCGGCAAAGCTGTCCTTCAAAAATGAGGGTGATTTAGAATGCTGGTGATAAACTAAGCCTGATTTATTATATGACCATCCTGTATGGGAAAAGACTGTAACTCTAGGTATCTTTGGTCAACCTTAAGAGATATAGCAGGGGGGCGGATGAGGCTCAAATGGTTGGTCGTCCGTCTCCCATATGGAGGGACCTGGGTTCGATCCCCAGGACCTCCTGGTAAAAAGAAAAAAAGAAAAATATAGAAGGCACGTGGGCTGTCAGGCCCTGCAAGCGGGTGTGCCCCCCAGGCCCCTTGCGCGGATATGCTGCTGGGCCCTGCAAGCCATGAAGGAAGATGATGACATAACAGTAGAGTGACACAGGGGAGAGCCAAGAAGAGACATGCCGAAAAACCGGTAGGATGCCTCTCTCCCACATCAGAGGTTCTGAGGATCAAATCCCAGTGAAGACAGGAGGAGAAGGATGAGAAGAGAGGGCAGGAAACAGACAGAGAGAGTTGCCCAGTGAATGGACACAAGAACAGCAAAACCGGGGGGGGGTGTTAAAATGGATAAAAATAAATACATAAATCCTTAAAAAAAAGGAAGTATAGGGGAGTAAGCTACGGACTATAGTTAGTAATATTACTTTGACAATGCTCTTTCATAATTTATTAACAAATGTTTCACAACAATGCAAAAAAAAAATTAAAAATAAAAAATAAAAAAATGAGGGTGAGTTCAAGGTTTCACAGACAAACAAAAACTGATAGAATATGTTACCAAAGACCAGCTTTGCAACAGATACTAAAGGGGGTGATGCAGCCCGAAAGGAAAAAACAAGGGTGAGAGATTTGAAGAAGAGTTTATCAAAGCCCAATAAAAGAAAATACATACCATGAATTATTTGAATCTTTTTTGATTATCATTTAAAGTTTTAGACACAGGGACATTTATTTTGGAGAAACAGGCCAAAACTCCTGTTTGTAAGGTAAGTGTTTCAGATGAAGCACATAAACCTAAATGGTAGCATTATTGTATTGTATTTGGACTACGCTTTGGTAAGTTATGGTTTATACTTAAGATTAGAATTCTGAGCATGTTTTTGATGTATAAATTTAATTTAATCCAAATATATGGATGTAAACATTCTAAAGACACAACTTGAAAAGCAAATTCTTGAATAGAAAATAACTTGGTCAGTGTTATTAAAATGCTGACTCCTTGAGTGTTGTTTTATGATAAAGGAAATAAGTGATTGCTTTCTCTCCTAGAAATATACTCATGTTACTGTTCACTCTGTTTTCCTTGCTTCTGTAGAGTAAGTTTGTCACAAGGCTTAAATGTTTTTAATATTCATTTTGATTCAAAGCTGTGGTTGGTTATATGTGCAATCTTTGAAACTTCAGCCAAAAATGCATGCAAATGTGAACATTCTGAAATTTCTCTTAATTCTGATTTGTGCTTAAGTTTTTGGCTTTAAAGAAGTTATAACAAAAAAAACAAAAACAAAACAAAACAAAACAAAACAAAACAAAAAAAAAAGAATGTGATCCCTGCGGGAGGACACGATATCTTAGACTTCTAGGGGGTCAGATGTGGCTCAACTGGTTGGGCGTCCGTCTCCCATATGGAGGGACCCGGGTTCGATCCCTGGGACCTCCCGGTAAAAAAAAAAAAAAAAAGAAGTTATAACAATGGTAATTGCCTCCTTCAGTATTTGTTAGATGTGTGAAGTATTGATAAATGCCACAATGATGGTTTTATTTTTTAGATTATCACTGTAGGTAGATTAGTCCTTACCACAAGTGAGTCACTTTTTAAAAATGAGTGGATTTTACAGATATATCATAATAAAGTGCACTGCTACATTAAAAAAAAAAAATAGAGGATGATGTGGGAGAGGGAGGGGGGTACACGGGAATCCCTCATAATTTCAATGTAACTTTTCTGTAACCAAAAACCACTTTAAAAATAATGTTTATTTAAAAAAAAAAAGAAGAAGAAGAAGAGCGACACAGGAGGAATTTCACTGCCTGACCTTGAAACATAGTACAATGCTATAGTGGTCAAAATAGCATAGTACTGGCATAAAGAAAGATACATCAATCAGTGGAATAGAACTGAAAGTCCAGAAATAAAGCCTCACCTCTATGGCCACTGGTTTTCAACAAACCTATCAAGTACATGTTAACAGGATAAAACAGTATCTTCAACAAATGGTGCTGGGAGAACTGGATATCATAACCAAAAGAATAAAAGAGGACCCCTATCTCACTCCCTATACAAGAATCAACTCAAAATGGATCAAAGACCTAAGTATAAAACCACGACCATAAAACTACTAGTAGAAAACGTAGGGAAACATCTTAAAGACCTTGTGGTAGGTGGTGGTTTCTCGGACCTTATAGCCAAAGCACACACAACAAAAGAAAAAATAGATAGATGGGACCTCCTCAAAATTAAACACCTTTTTACCTCACAGGACTTTGTCAAAAGGGTGAAAAGGGAGCCAACTCAATGGGAGAAAATATTTGGAGATTACATGTGCAATAAGGGTTTACTATCCAGGATATATATAAAGAGATGTTACAACTCAACAATAAAAAGACAAATGACTCAATTAAAAAGTGAGCAAAAGACTTGAATAGACATTTGTCCAAAGAAGAAATACAAATGGCAAAAAATAACATGAAAAAATGTTCAACATCACTCATGATTAGGAAAATGCAAATCAAAACTACAATGAGATATCATTTCACACCTATCAGAATGGCCACTATTAAAAAGACAGAGAACTACAAGTGTTGGAGAGAATGTGGAGAGATTGGAACACTTATTCACTGATGGTGGGAATGCAGAATGGTACAGCCACTGTGGAGGACTGTTTGGCAGTTCCTAAAGGAGTTGAATATAGACTTGCCACGTGACCCTGCAATACCACTACTGGGTTTATACCGAGAAGAAATGAGAGCAGTGACACAAACAGACATCTGTACACTGATGTTCACAGCGGCATTATTCACAATATCCAAAAATTGGAAACAACCCAGGTGTCCATCAACTGATGAATGGATAAACAAACTGGTATAGTCACACGATGGAGTATTACGCAGCTGTAAGAAGAAATGAAATCGTAAAGCATATGACAACATGAATGAACCTGGAGGACATTATGTTGAGTGAAGCAAGCCAGACACAAAAGGACAAATATTGTATGATTGTGCTACTATGAACTAAATATACCATGTAACAGATTGTAGGATTCCATTTATATAAAATGTAAATATAAATCAATTTATGAAGATGAAACCAAAAAAAGAAAAATAGGAATAGAAGGAAACTTTTCAACATGATAAAGGGCATATATGAAAAAGCCACAGCTAACATACTCAATGGTAGAAGACTAAAAGCTTTCCCTCTAAAATCTGGAACAAGACAAGGATGTCTACCTGTCACCACTGTTATGCAATAATGTACTAGAAGTTCTAGCCAAAGCAGTTGGGCAAGAAAAAGAAATAAAAGGCATCCAAATTGGAAAGGAAGAAGTAAAAAGTTCACTATTTGCAGACGACAGGATCCTATATGCAGAAAATCCCAAAAAATCTATAACAAAGCTAGTAGCGCTAATAAGTGAATTCAGCAAAGTAGCGGGGTACAAGACCAATATGCAAAAATCAGTGTTTCTATATACTAGGTAATGAGCAATCTGAGGAGGAAATCAAGAAAAAATTCCATTTATAATAGCAACTAAAAGAATCAAATATCTAGGAATAAATTTAGCCAAGGATGCAAAGGACTTGTACACAGAAAACTGCAAAGCATTGCTTTAAAAAAAAAAAAAAATCAAAGAAGATCTATATAAATGGAAGGACATTCTGTGTTCATGGATTGGAAGACTAACTATCATTAAGATATCAATTCTACCCAAAATGATTACAGATTCAATGGAATCCCAATCAAAATTCCAACAGCCTACTTTGCAGAATTGGAAAAGCCAATTATCAAATTTATCTGGAAGGATAAGGGGTCCCAAATAGCCAAAAATATCTTGAAAAAGAATGAAGTTGGAGGACTCAATTCCTGACTTTAAAGCATACTACAAATAAAGCTACACTGGTCAAAACAGCATGGTATTGGCACAAATATAGATATATTGATCAATGGAATTGAGAGTTCAGAAACAGACCCTCGCATCTATGGAAAATTGATTTTGTTTTTAAAGAATTATTTTTATTTATTTACTTCTCCCCACCCCCCTTGTTGTTTTTCACTTGCTGCATCTGTCTGTCTCCCTTGTTTCTTTAGGAGGCACCAGGAGCCAAAGCAGGACCTCTGATGTGGGAGGGAGGTGCCTAATCGCTTGAGCCATCTCCACTCCCTGATTTGTTGTCTCTCTCATTATGCTTTTCCTCCCCGAGTCATCTTGTCATGTCAGCTCATCATCATCTTTAGGAGGCACAGGGAACCTCTGCTCCCTGCTATGCTGTATCTCTCATTATGTTTTCTCTTCTTGCATCTCTTGATGTGTCAGGTTGCCATGCCTGCCCGTTGTGCCAGCTCACTGTCCTCTTTAGGAGGCACCAGGATCAGAACCAGTGACCTCCCACATGGTAGGCAGGAGCCCAGTCACCCGAGTCACATCTGCTTCCCTATGGCCAACTGATTTTTGACAAGCCTGCCAAGTCTACTCAATTGGGAAAGAATAGTGTCTTTAACAAATGGTGCCAGGAGAATTGGATATACATATGCAAAACAATGAAAGAGTATTTCTATATCATACCACATACAAACTTAACTCAAAATGAATCAAAGACCTAAATATAAGAACCAGGACTATAAAATTCCTAGAAGAAAATGGAGAGAAGCAGCTTCAGGATCTTGTGTTAGTGGTTCCTTAGAGGTTATACCCAAAACACAAGCAATTCAAGAAAAGTATAGATAATCAGGCCCTCCTTAAAATGAAAAACATTTGGGCATCGAAAGACTTTGTCACAAAAGTGAAAATACACTTTTTGAATGGGAGAAAAATATTTGGAAACCCATATATTCAATAAGGTTTAATATCCATAATATATAAAGAAATCCTACAACTCATCAATAAAAAGACAAACAACCTAACTTAAAAACGGGCAAAAGAAATGGACATTTCTCCAAAGAGGATACACAAATGGCTAAAAAGCACATGAAAAATGCTCAAAATCACCAGGTATTAGGGAAGTGCAAATCAAAACCACAATGAGGTATCATTTCACACCCACTAGGAATAGCTACTATTAATCAGAAAACCACAAATGTTGGAGAGGATGTGGAGAAACAGGAACACTCATGAATGCGGGTGGAAATGTAAAAAGGTGCAGCCACTGTGGAAGACAGTTTTGCGATTCCTTGGGAAGCTAAGTAAAGAATTACCATATGATCTGGCACTCCCGCTACTTGTTATATACTAAGAATTGAAAGCAGGAACTTGAACGGATATTTGCATACCGATGTTCACAGCGGCATTATTCACAATTGCCAAAAGATGGAAGTGATCTAAGTGTCAATCAACTGATGAATGGATAAATAAAATGTGGTATATACAGGTGGCAACAGCTGTGCAGCAGAACAGAGATACAGACCTTCATGAAGACATTGACAGTCAAGACAATCAATTACCCTCATGGTGAGTGCAGAGACACCATCAGGAATGTCAAGACCAAGATTCAAGGCAAGTAGGGCATTCCGCCTGACCAGCAGCGTCTTAATTTTTGAGGGCAAACAGCCAGAGAACGACCACACTCTCTCAGACTACAACATCCAGAAAAAGTCCACCCTGCACCTGGTGCTCTGTCTCCAGCCGTCTGTTCACCAGCTCACCAAGAACTACAATTGCAATGAAATGATCTACCACAAGTGTTATACTAGCCTGCATCCTCGTGCTGTCAACTGCCACAAGACACGCAGCCACACCAAAAACCTGCACGAAGAAGAAGGTCAAATAAAGACACACTCTTCAGGGCTCCTCAGCCTCCCACAGAGTAGCCTCTTCCCAAGTCCCATGGCTTCAAAACCTCAATGAAGTTTCTCTTTAGTCAACTGAAGCAGTAGAGGAAAAAAAAGTGGTATATACACACAATGGAATATTATTCAGCCATAAAAAGAAATGAAGACGACCAGCAAGATGGTGGCAGAGTAAGGAGCTCCTAGAGTCAGCTCCTGCTACAGGGCAGTTAGTAATCACCCAGAGCTATCTAAAGCACCTGTTTGGGGGCTCCAGGACACCAGAAGAGCATTCTGCAACATCCTTGGAAGAATGGAAGGAGGAGACTGCCCATCTGCAGAGAAGATTCATAAGAGGCAGGTGCCCATCCTCCACTGGAGGCAGAAGCCGCCTCCGGAGCTATTCCACAGCTGGAACTGGAAGCTCCACATCCCAAAAATGGAGGAGGAAGAGACGACTGGGCACCAACTTCAGCTACTGATTAGTAAATTCGATAGGCTAAAGTATAATCCTAAGAATAGCTAAAGTTTGAACCTGTCCAAGTCAGAAAGAAGCAGGTAGCTGCCATTTTAACTCTGCCCCTGGCACAAGTGGAAATGAACAGACTGAAAATCACAGTGCTGGCAGGGACCGGCTTCTTTCCATCCAGGTCAGATTGCAGCTCTAGCATAAGCCCCACCTCCAGCAAGGAGGAAGCTGGCAGGACCTGCGCCAGCCTCTCCGGGAAAATACAAGACAGGCCACGGAGGCCAGTGATCATCCTACTCTGGTGGTGCAAAGAAACACTATTCGGTTTTAGCCTCAGGAGCTATTCTGTGACTGGAATTTTAAGCTCCATTTCCCAAAAACAGGGGAGGGAAAAATGGTTGGCCACGGATTTCAGTTACTGATTAGTAAATTCGGATGGCTAAAGTATAACCTCCATACTGTTTATGTATGTTCATGTATAAGTGATATAATAATAATAATAATAATAATAATAATAATAATAATAATAATAATAATGGGGTGGGTTGGGGGAAAAATGCACCAAATGTAAGACACCTTGGTTAATAGTGACATTTTGAGGATGCTCTTTAATCGTTAGTTAAAAATGTTTCACAACAATGCAGGGTATTGGTGGTAGGGTGAGGTATGAGATACCTGTGTGATGTTACATACGATTGTTTTGTAAGTTCACAATTATTACTATATACTATACACAATTATTACTATATACTCACAATTATTACTATAAGTGTATAGTAATAATATTATAATATTATAATATAAACTAATAATATTATATATATAATATATATACGTGTATATGTATGAGTGATATACGTCAATAAATGAAAAAAGTGAAAAAAAAAATGAAGTTCTGGTTCATGTGACATGGTTAAACCTTGAGGACATTACAAGCAAACAGTAACCAAGATAGGGCTGGAGGAACTATACTAATATCTGCAAAATAGACTTTAAATGCAAAGCCGTTGTAAGATACAAAGACAGACACTATAAGTTAGTAAAAGGGGTAATCTTTCAAGAAGAAAGAATAATCATAAACCTTGAGGACATTATCCTGAGTGAAACAGGCCAGACACCAAAGGACAAACAGTGTATGATCTCACTAATAGGAACTAATTAAAATAAGTAAACTCAGAATTAGCATCTAGAATATAGGTTACCAGGGAATAGACTGGGGTTAGAGAATGGGGAGTTGATGCTTAATTTGCACAGAATTTCTATGAGGCTGATTGTAAAGGTTTGTAAATGGATTGTGGTGATGGCAGCACATTATTGTGAGTATAATTAAAAGCACTGAACTATATAGGTGAATGTAGTTAAAGGGGGAAACATTAGGTTGTATATATTACTTGAATAAAAACTAAGAATAAAACAAAAGGAACTGTATAGCACAGTGAACCTCACTATTACTGATGATAGACTAGTTAATAGAATAAGAATAAGAATGTTCTTTCATGAATTATGACAAATGTATGACACCAATACAAGGTGCTAATAATAGGGTGGTATAAGGGAAAAACATATACCTAATGGAAACTACAGATGATAGTTAATAGTACTATTTTAATAATCTTTCATCAATTTTAACAAAGGAAACTACTGTTTTAAAAAATTGTACAATTATAAAAAAGTGCTATCATCAATTGTAACAAATGTTCCATATCAATGCAGAGTGTTGGTAGTGGGGTGGTATATGGGAATCTTGTATTTTATGCATGATTAGTTCGTGAACCCACAACTTCTCTAATAAAATTTTTTTAAGTATGGCAATAGAAGAAAAAAGGAAACACTATTTGGTTTAGAGTACATATCATGTGTCAAGATGGTTTTTGACAATGAAAAGCAGGGGGAATAACATGAACTGAAGGAGCAAGATGAAGAAATAGGTAGGGCCTGCAGGTCCTACTAACAGTCCATTCAGGGTTGTGGCTAGTTTTCAGAGAAACTGTCATTGGGCTATATGATCCATTAGGGAGTTATAAAATACTCTTGGTAGCAGTACTACCCTAATCTCATTATGGATATTTCAATTAAGTTATCTTTTGCATTGCAGACATTAGGGAATATTATACTAAAAAATTAACATCAATGAGAAGATTGTACCACAGGAAATATCTTAAATCTTTAAGGATCCATGTCATTAACTGATGAACAAGTCTTTACCTGGCAACTCCTCCATAGTCAAGGCCTTCTTCTCCACGAAATTTTATCATTAATCGTTTCCAAAGATCTTTGGGTCTCATTTTCATGACTTGTCGATATGATTCCTGAGAACATTTATATATACTATTATTAAGTGCTTTTAACCTATTATTTAAACTTTCTGTCCCACTCTACCCATAAAACCTAAGTTTATTTAAATACTATAAAATTTGTTTATCAAAACAATGAATAAACTCCACATTTTAAACTTCATGGAACTTTTAAAAAATAAATGGGGGGACGGATGTGGCTCAAATGGTTGGGCATCTGTCTCCCATATGGAGGGACCCAGGTTCGATCCCCGGGACCTCCCGGTAAAAATAAATAAATAAATAAATAAATAAATAAATAAATAAATAAATAAATAGGCATAGCTTAATACTACTAAAACTAAATCATTTGAGAAATATTTCATTGCAAGCCGACCAACTATGAAACTTGCTGTTTTAGTTCCATGAACCAAAGCAATTATTCCACTCACATATTAAAAATAGAATGATAGAAGTGGCAAGTGTTTTCAAACTGGCTGATTTAATTCTAGATCATAGGCATCAGTAGAAAGTAAAGGTAAGGAGGGAGCGGATGTGGCTCAAGGGGTTGAGCACCTGTTCCCACATGGGAAGAGGTCTCAGGTTCGGTCCCCAGTGCCTCCTAAAAAACAAACAAACAAAAAACATACAAGCAAAGAAACAAAAAACCAACTCAGGGGAGCCATGATGTGGCTCAGTGATTGAGCGCCAGCTTCCCACATACAAGTTCCCGGTTCAATCCCGAGCATGGGTACCTCAAAAAAAAAAAAAAAAAGAAAAAAAAAAAAGAAAAGAAAAAAAGAAAGAAAGGTAAGGAAAAAAGGTTAAAAAAAAAAACATAAGTCACCGAATAAAGCAGATTTATTGTTATTTTAGTTATCTTGTGTTAACTGATTAATTTGTAGCATTGATAGAAAAAATAAATTTTTAAATTAAAAACCTGTAAGCTTGTAATATATTCCCATTGTTAAAAGAAAAAAGAATATAAATAACCATAATGTGAATCTTCATTATATATTATTTTAAAATACAAATGAATGACTACTAACAAGAGCAGACTATTCTGAGAGAATAAAGTTCATACTTTGGGGAAAGGAATATCATGTCTTTGTCCAAGAATGTGCTAATGAGTAGAAAAACTCTGCCTTTGACTTCTGCAACCTATTATACAAGAACTTTGAAGCTGATTACTAGGGCTATAATCCAAAGATAAAAGGATATGCCAGAGAGGAAGATTTTTCAATAAATTAAGGAGGCAGTCCAATAGTAATTGAACAAAATCATTTTCTAATTTAAAAGTCTCTTACCTTTTTTTTTTTTTTTTAAAGCATTTTTAGGGCTTTTTTTTTTTTTTTTTTTTTTTTTAAGATTTTATTTATTTATTCATTTATCCCCCCCTTGCTGCTTGTGCTCGCTGGGTCAGCTAACCACGCCGTGCGGGCAGGCTTGCCTTCACCAGGAGGCCCCGGGAACCGAACCCAGGGCCTCCCATATGGTAAACGGGAGCCCTACTGATTGAGCCACAGCCGCTTCCCGGTCTCTTACCTTTTGGAAGAACTAGAAACTAAGGGGATAGATAACATTTGTGGTCTTTTAAAATTCATTAATAATTAAGTATTTCCAATGCGGAGACCAAACTGAATCAATCAGAACATCTCATACCCATTATCCCATTTAAATGTTCACCTTATATATTAAATTTCTCCAACTTTATTGCTTTTATTCTTCCCAATCATAAAAAGTTAATGAGAACCTTCCAATTTTAAAGAGATATGAATCCAAAAAAAGTATACTTGGAAAAGAGAGTAAAACACCAAAATTTAATTTTTCTCTATTTTAAAATAAGACATAAGTTTACCTCAAAAATCTCTTCCCTGGAAACCTCAATGCGGCAATGGCCAGCCTGAGGCTGTTGTTGGGAAAGTTCTTGCCGCAAAATTTTTAGTTTCTGAACCAGGTCTCGCTTGTACCTTGGGACTGTCAGGCACTCTGTATCATCAGGGCATAATGATACCACTTGCTGTTGCTGTTGGTCTTTCAATTGATTCTGCCTGCTAGAAATAGAGGTTTTATTATTAAAGTATTTTAAGTAAAAAAGTGTTGGAACCATTTATATATATATATTTTTTAGAACATTTTTAAAAATTTATTGAAGTATATCACTCATAAACATACATAAACAGTAAGTGTATAGTAACAGTTGTGAACTTACAAATCAAACATACAAAAACATCACACCAGGCTCCCACCCCTCACCCCACCACCAATACCTGGCAGTGTATAGTGAAAGTTGTGAACTTACAAAGCAAACATGCCTAACATCATGCAGGGGTTCCATACATAACCCACCACCAACATCTTGCACTGTTATGAGACATTGGTTACAAATTATGAGAGAATATCGTCAAAATCTTACTACTAACTATAGTCTTACATTTGGTGTATTTTTCCCCCAACCTACCTTATTATTATTTTTAAATATATATTTTTTTATATAAAAGTTGTGAACTTACAAAAAAAGCATGCACATGTGCAGCATTCTCATAGAACACCCCTCTATCAACACACCACAGCATGGTGAACATTTGTTACAGACTATGAGATGATATCAGCAGACTATTACCACTAACCATGGTCCACAGCATGCAGTGGCACACTATTTCCATACCCACCCGCTCATTATCACACAGTACATCTTTGGCATAGATGCTTATTACAGTATTGCTCCATGGTTTCTAATGAGAAATTGGCACTTAATCTTATTGGGGATCCTTTATATGTTAGGTATTGTTTTTCTCTTGCTGCTCTCAAAATTCTGTCTTTAGCATTTGACATTCTGATTAGTATGTGTCTCGGAGTTGGTCTATTCAGGTTTATTTGGATATGAGTACGTTGTGCATCTTGGACATGGATATCTATGTCCTTCAACAGGGTTGGGAAATTTTCTACCATTATTTCTTCAAATATTCCTTCTGCCCCCTTTCCCTTCTCTTCTCCTTCTGGGACACACTTGACATGTATGTTTCACATCTCTTGCTATCGTTTAGTTCCCTGAGAACTTATTTTTTCATTCTTTACTCCATCTGTTCTTTTGTATGTTCACTTTCAGAGGCCATTTCTTCAAGCTCACCAATCCTTTATTCTGTCTCCTCAAATTTGCTGTTTTAGGATTCCAGTGTATTTTTTATTTCATTTACTGCGCCTTTCATTCCCATAAGATCTGCAATTTTTCTACGTATGCTTTCAAATTCTTCTTTATGCTCACCCAATGTCTTCTTAATATCCTTACTCTCTTTAGCCATCTCATTGAGTTTATTAAGGAGATTTGTTTGAACATCTATGATTAATTGTCTCAACTCCTTTATGTCATCTGGAGGCTTACCTTGTTCCTTTAACTGGGGCCATAGCTTCAGGTTTCTTGGTATGGATTGTAATTTTTTGTAGGTGTCTTTGCATCTGGCTTACTAAATGTATTTATTCTGGGTGCCATTTCTCTCTTTAGTTTAGGGCTTTCTTGCCCTTTCTAACTTGCTGGTTGTGTAGTAGGAGCCAAACATGTAGTTGGTGCTGTAAGCTGTGGAGGCTCAAGCTAACTGGATTATCCCAGGCACCCATGAAGCTTCTCCCAACATTCTCCTTTGCCAGGGGTAGGGACAGAGCCATAGCTGTGTGTAATAATCCAAGTCGTGCAGGCCTAGACTGTAGTTGCTCAGAGAGACGGATGAAGCTTCAGGCCCCTTCCTCCCCTGCCTGGGGCAGGGATAGAGCTGCAGGTATGGATAGCAGTTGATGCCGTTTGGGTCCAAAATGACCGCAGTTGCCCTGGTAGACTTCTGACTATTTGGTCTGTGCCAACCAAATGTAACTGCAGAACCTGGAGAGGTTGGTACAGATCCTGCCAGCTTCCTCCCTGCTAGAGGTGGGGCTGAAGCCCAGGCTAGGGCTGCAGTACGATCTGGGTGGAACGAAACTGGTCCCTACCATCACCGTGATTTTCAATCAGTACGGCTTCCCCTCATGCCGGGGGCGGAGTCAAAATGGCGGTTACTGGCCTCCTCCCAACTTGGACAGGTTCCAACGTTAGCTGTTTTTAGGGTTTTACTTTAGATGGCCAAATTTACTAATCAGTAGTTGAAATCAGTGGACAACCATTTCTTCCTCCCCTGTTTTTGGGAAATGGAGCTTCCAATTCCAGCCACAGAATAGCTCCTGAGGCAGCTTGTGCGGCCTGAGTAGGATGATCACTAGTCTCCACAGTGTGGCCTATATTTTCCTGAAAAGGCTGGTGCAGATCCTGCCAGCTTCCTCCCTGCCTGGGGTGGGGCTGGGGCTTAGGCTTGAGCTGCAATCCGATATGGATCTGAGGTTGTTCCCCAACTGTCTCTTCCTCCCCCACTTTTCGGGAGGGAGGAATAGCTCCCAAGGCAGCTTGTGCTGCCAGCAGAGGATGGGCACTGGCCTCCACAGCGTGGAGTGCTCTACTTAAAAATCTTCTCTGCTGGGAAGCGGCTGTGGCTCAATCAGTAGGGCTCCCGTTTGCCATATGGGAGGCCCTGGGTTCGGTTCCCGGGGCCTCTTGGTGAAGGCAAGCCCGCCCAGACGGCGTGGTTAGCTGACCCAGCGAGCGCGAGCAGCAAGGGGGGGATAAATGAATAAATAAATAAAATCTTTAAAAAAAAAAAAAAAAAAAAAAAAAATCTTCTCTGCAGATGGGCAGTCTCCTCCTTCCATTCTTTCAAGAATGTTGCAGGATGCTCTTCTGGTCTCCTGGCGCCCCCAAACAGGTGCTTTAGATAGTTCTGGGTGACTACTAACTGCCCTGTAGCACGAGCTGACACTAGGAGTTACTTACTCTGCAGCCACGTTGCTGGTTCCTACTGGAACCATATATTTTAAATAGTATTATACTATAAAACCAGTCTAGCTATATCATTTTCCAAGTGTCGCTATATCAGTTTCTTATGCTTAGCTTGACAGTGATAAACCACTTCCAATGTTTGTTAGTACATATGAGTTATGGTTTTGGATAATAGAGTAACATTCATAAAGCTTTACATAGTTGCTGAGAGCAAATTTCTCAAATACCATTTCTATCTTCCTCTGCATGATTTACCTTCACCCATTTTAATCTTCAGGTATATGCCAACCATTGTGCCTGTCTGCTATCTAGAATTTTTTCTAAACATCCTGACTGGACATTCTCAACTGGCAGCTTGGCAGGGACCCCTTCTATACCTGATATATAGTCTAGACTACAAAAATGTGGAGAATAAACAAGCATTTTAAAAATAAGTTTAAGGGGACGGATGTGGCTCAAACGGTTGAGCATCCGTCTCCCATATGGAGGGACCTGGGTTCGATCCCCGGGACCTCCCGGTTTAAAAAAATAAATAAATAAAATAAAATAAAATAAAAATAAAAATAAGTTTAAGAGGAAGCAGATGTGACTCAAGCGATTGGGACCCCGCCTACTACATGGGAGGTCCGTGGTTCGGTTCCTGGTGCCCCCTAAAGAAGACAGTGAGCTGGTGCAACGGGCAGGCGCAGCAAGCTGACACAACAAGATGATGCAATAAGAGACACAAGAAGAAAAACATAATGAGAGACAACAAAAGCAGGGAACAGAGATGGCTTAAGCGATTAGGTGCCTCCATCCCACATTGGAGGGCCCAGGTTCAGTTCCTGGTGCCTCCTAAAGAAACAAAGAAGACGAACTGACACAGCAAGTACAAACAATGAGTGTGTGGGGAGATATAAATAAAATAAAAAATCTTAAAAAAAAAAAAAGTTTAAGGCTTTCGTGACTTCTAATTGCAAATACATGGTTTACTAATATATGAAAATACTCTCTCAAGAACACCAAAAACATGATGATGATGATGATGACAATAATGATGATAATTAAAAGGCACACTGCCCAGATATATTTGTATTCTTCTGATAGAAAATAATATAAGTTCCATGTAAGAATCTTTTTTTTAAAGAATGCTATGCCATAATGAACTACTTAGTTTCAATAAACTTTCAGGAAATGAAAAGCTAGACAATTCCAATCGACATCTATGTAGCCATTGAGAGACACACTTGGAATTTAAAGTTAACTTTAAATACAACACACAAGAGCACAACCTCCTAACAGAAAAGTAAAAAGGCAATGGCTAATGCGAATATTCTCGCTGTCCTGATTCTTTGATAATCAGGGTAGGCTAAACATTCGCTATATTAGAAACCATGTATGTGTCCCCAGATCTAGTTTTTCTCCCTAGGTCTGGTTTTTGGAATACTGGTGATAAACTAAGCCTGATTTATTATATGACCATCCTGTATGGGAAAAGACTGTAACTTTGGGTATCTTTGGTCAACCTTAAGAGATACAGCAGGGGGACAGATGTGGCTCCAGTGGTTGGGCGTCCGTCTCCCATATGGAAGGACCTGGGTTCAATCCCCGGGACCTCCCAGTAAAAATTTTAAAAAAAGGAAAATACAGAAGGCATGTGGGCCACCAGGCCCCGTGAGCAGGCACACCGCCAGGCCCCGTGTGCCATGCAGCAAGATGAAGACATAACAGGAGAGTGACACAAAGGACAGCCAATACAAGATGTGCCAAAAAAACAGGAACTAAGGTGGTGCAGGCAGTAAGACACCTCTCTCCCACATCGGAGGTTCCAAGGATTGAATCCCAGTGAAGACAGGAGGAAAAGGATGAGAAGAGAGGGCAGGAAACGGACACAGAGTCATCCAACAAATGGATGGGTGAGTAAAAATGGATAAAAGTAAGTAAATAAATAAATAAATAAATAATTCCTTAAAAAAATGTATAGGGGAAGAAGATATGGACTAGAGTTGGTGGTAATACTTTGACGATACTCGTCATGTATGATGTTACGCATGTTTGTTTTGTAAGTTCTTGATGGTTACTGAACATTTACAGTTTATGAATGTTATGTATGAATGATATACTTCAATAAATTGTTAAAAAAAAAAAAAAAAGCAATGGCTACTATGATAAAATACAGAAAAATAACTTTCATTTCTCTAACAGATTACCCACACGTTCTGCGATTCTTAGATTCCAGGTCAAGTTTTATATCTAAAACAGTATTACTCTTAGAGATGGCCACACAGAGAAAATACAGCTTTGATGAAAATTACAAATCATTAACTATTCTTAAAAACATTTTAATAAACGTGTTATGAAATATTACCCACAAACAAAATCAAAACAGATTATATAAAAAATTACTCCACAAACAATTGGATAACCCTATGCAAAAAAAAAAAAATTTTGGATATACCTTGAACACATACAAAAATTAACTCAAAATGGATCATTGACCTCAATGTAGAACCTGAAGCCATAAAACATCTGAACACAGGAGAAAATTTTTATGACCTGGATTAGGCAACTGATTTCTTAGATGACACCAAAAGCACAACTAATGAAATAACAAATGGATAAATTGAACATGAAAATTTAAAAGAAAACTTCTGCTCATGAAAACACACTACAAAGAGAATGAAAATACACAAGTCAGGCTGTCTGGATTCTAATTCCAGCTCCACTACTGTTTATGTGCCTTTGGACAAGTTACTTAATTGCTTGAGGCCTCATTTTTCACACTGATGAGTTGGAGGTAACCTAAGATTATAATGAAGATTAAATGGGATGGTGGATGTAAGTGTTTAACTAACACTTAGAACACACTAAGCACACAGTAAATATTAGTTATTATAACTACTGTTAATATAGTTACTGTGTTTTAAAAATCTATAAAGCATGATTTTCAAAAGCAAGGGAAAGAAAACACTGAACAAAAATGATTTCTTGCAAGAATGTATTTTCTAGGCAAGGTTATTTATTGAACCATAAAGACACTGTTTTGCAAGAGCTTAACAGCATGGTACCCTGTCATAAACATTGTGTTGAGGCCCTTTGAGGCGAATAATGTCAGTGATACTGTAGAAGGGATTCAAATAAGAGGAAAGGACTAGGTAAGATTAATCCATCTGCATAAGAAAGGATTTTTTTTTTTTTAAGTCAAACAGGAAGTTCATACTATAAATACTGTTAAAGTATTAGCCATTAATAAAAGTAGTTGTGTTGCAATGGCAACACAAAATTAGCCTGTTCAGCCTCTATTTCTTCGTTCAACTGTTGCTTCTGTAACAAGCCCACTCATTTGGAGGACTTTGATATGCTTCCTGACACTTCAGGACAGGTTCCTAACTTAAGCACAGTGAGGATTACTCATATCACAGTAAAACTTGTTATAGTCTTATATAAAACTTAACAAAATAAATTTATAATTGAAGAGTATACATTCTATCACATTTCTCACAAAAAGCATCTATAATCTCCTCCCACATTTTAATGTATATATTTTTAGAAACTTACTTTAAAACTAAATGCAAGTTAGCAGAGAGCCGAGGATCTGTAAACTGTGTTGTTCTGTTGTTATGATCAACAAAATAAACTCTGCCTGTTGCTGTATTACGGATCTCCCATCCAGGAGGCAGTGGACCAAGCTCTTCACAATTGATGTTGCTAAGATCCCTGCAAAAACAAATATAAAACGAAAAATACCTCATTTCTGGGCCTGCTGAGCCAAAAAAGTATAAATGACACCGAACAATTCCATGAAGTCTGAGAAAATGAATTGTTTCAGAAACCTGAGATGTTCGGCTGGAATCTTTAATTCCCACTGGTTTAACAAACTCACATATTCAAAATCCAATCCATTTAAAAAAAAAATCTTATCACGTAGCCTGCATTGTTACTAAGTTAGTTCCTAGGGTTTTAATGTAACACAGATTTTAAATTAACACAAAAGCAATCATGACATTTGCCAAAATAAGTTGTACTCCATATTTATTTTAACAGAAAATATTGTTTTAGAAGTGTCAGTGAAATAAGAGGAATTAAATGTTCTCTAAATTTCCCTTCTATTCTTTCTTTATAACACCTTAAATTTGTGTAAATAAATGTCCATTCCATGATGAATTTTAAATGAAAGTAAAAATAATGCTCTCCAACAAACGAAAACTGGAAATGTTATTGCAAGCATCATCCTGAAAAGAATCATAGTCATTTTTAAAGGATATCTGCTTCATTTGGAATTTCAGAATCTGTAAAGCTAGTGAATAAGGAACCAATTTAAGATACCTGAGAAAGAATGCTATAAGGCTTACTGCTGCCTTATTTAAAAACAAAAAACAAACAAACAAAACACAAAAAAATATCACACAGGACCAAAGACCATCATTACTATATCATACATTCTTAAAATGCTATTATAATATAGACAAAGATTTACAGGGCCTTGAAGAATGAAATAAAAGCAGTATTTTCTAAAGTAAACAAACTATAACAGATACTTATAAACAAATCTCATCAAAATCATGTTTTAAAAATTAAATTAGAAAAAAACTTCCCTGAAATAACCTCTTCTTGGTTATAGTTAAACACAATGATGGACACATATGGGCAGGCACTCATAGATTTGTTGAAACAATGTTTACTTCTATTTAAATGCTCAAAGAGACCCTCCTACTACAGAACTAAAGAAAGAACACATTATTTGAGACACTGCTAGTCTTAAAAGAGGAAAAGGAAAGTTCCATGGCTTCTCTTAGAGTTTAAAAAAAAAAAAAAAAAAAGTGAACTAAGCTGGAGCTAGTGGTAGCTGAGTGGCTGGCAGACTTCAGAGGGAAAGGGTTGCCTGATAAAGTTGTTAAGTGGGAAACTTAGCACTAGGCAAGCAGCAAGCTTGGTAAAAGAAACCTTAAACCTCCCCACTATGCTCTGAAATGGGGTGGGGATAGGGTATAAAGTGATTCCTAAATCCTCATTATAGGTCCACAGAACTCCAATATATTAAGATAAAACAAGCTTACAATCAAAGATCACCAAATATTTCAGAAAGGAAGGCAGCTATAAGTGAGAGGAAACAAACCACAGAATTCAGATACCCAAGTACTGTCAAAGATCAAATAGGATAGCTGTGATATGCAATGTTTAAAAAAATAAAAGAGTAAAATCACAAAGATGAACTATCATTGAGAGATTATTATTTTTAGTTTTAAAATAGAACTAGTTAAAAATGAAAAATTATTGAATCAAAGAATTCTTTTGATATAATGCATAATTGAATTTTATATCATTTTATTTAGAATTTTATAAACCTATAGTCATACATGGGAGAGCTCTGAAGCACTGATTAAAAAGGCAACCTTGGAACCTACAAACAGCCTTTATGTCCAATTGGGTACTGATTAAAGAAAAATGGAATGTTATACAGCCATAAAAAATAAGAGATCTGTATTTTAAGACTACACAGTTAGTATGCAATATAATGAATAACAAGGCATTACTCACTGTTTTAAAGATAAAAGCAAAGTATGATGAAATGAGATCTAGACAAATCTAAGTTTACAGGCTATCTTGAAGTTTTTTTTTTTAATGTGCCTGACAACTTTATAAATTTCTTTAATTAAATAGCGATGACATTTTAATAGAATGAAAGTATTTACAGTCTGGTTTGATAAGAGATCCTCCATACAAAAGGCATATTTTCTAAATGATCCTTTAAAAAAAAAAAAAAGATATCAATTTAAGATACTATGGAGCACAGAAACTAAGAAAAAAAATCCAGAGCATCAGTACATAAAACTATTATTCAAAATTGTTATCAATATTCACTTGAAATATTAAGTCTTTATAGAAACCCCTTACTTATTGGTGGAATATAGACGTTTTCTTAGAAATAAGAGCGCGTTACTAACAGTGTTGCTGAAATCTCTCAATTTAAATTTCTTTTGCCAACTTATATACTATTCTCTCAACAGACAGCCTAAGATGAACCTTCTCAACTATTGTAAATCATTTAGTAAAAAGATGGATTTTTTCTATACATTTCCTTCCAATGATATTTAATTATTCTGAAGAAAAGCTCATTATTGAACTTCAATCTGATAAATGGAACCCAAAGAACTTCTTTCCTTAATCTGTGTAATTCTTATTTTTAAAAGCTAGGTGCTTGGATTTTTTTTTTTTTCCCCATGAGCCTAAAAAACAAATGCAAAATTTCCTCCTCCCTACTTTTCTTAAACAGCTTATACTGTCAAGACACACAAATGGCAACCTTGATAAAATAATTAATGACAGCACATTTCTTTGGTTGCCATCCTCAAAGAATTCTCAATAAGTCCTACAACAAAGGAAATATTTGCCTTAAAATTGTTTTTTATAAATAGAGTATCAAATGCAGAGATTACCAAAGCAACCCAAGATCAGCAAGTCATATCTGCTTTTGATTCACAGACATGATTTTTGATGAGTAGAGCATTAAGTAGATTTCCTGACCCTCTATAGGTCTTTTTTTGGGGGGAGAAGGGAAGAGGAGGAGAGATGATGTGTTTAATATATATAATCCTCATCTTACAAAAGTTGATGTGCACCTTACAAAGTTGTATACACGATTTAGAACTCAAGTGGTTCTTTTCCCTGCTTCAACTGGACAACTTGGCACTTTGCCTTTATTCATTAGAAAATTACTCAAAATAGCTAAGTAGTGCTGGAAAACTTATTTGATACTAAAGTTTATAAAAATTTATGTTAAGCTATTAAATTGGTTTTTGTGTCTTTCCATCTTCTTGAAATTAAAAGATAACTGACAGTTTGGCTTGTAAATGCCTTCAACAATGCCTGGAATTCAAAGAAACTAGGAATTCAAAGAATTCCTAGTCTATATGTACAAATTTTGGCCTTTAAAAGAAATTAAATATGGTTATTTTCTTTTCTACATTAAAATGAAACTTTACTAAAGGAATATAGAAAACAATACTGAATATGCTTATAAAAGGTTAAAATAAATACAACTACCAGAAATAAAATATACTACCCTTTTTTCAAATTCCTAAAAGATGCTTGTTTTATGCACACACATACACACCAGACTCCAAAGTGGGATTAAATGTCAAACTGAAATGACTATCAGAAAAAGCAGAAATTTTATATAGACTACTCTTAGACATTAAAGATTAAAATAGTCAAAGAAATTCTAGGTAAAATGGACATTCAAATGGTATGAAGAGTACTTAAGATATGTTCTTACCTAGGCACTCGTGGATCATGCCATGTGCTCACACCAGTTTGAGTATGTAAGAAATACACCTGACCTTGTTGTGTTGTCCTCTGTTCTGTAAAAATAATAATACATATTTACAATGCCCAAATCAGAGAAAACTACAAACACTAGGAGGATACTATACTGTATTGGGAAAATTTTTCCAAACTAAAAATTCTATTACAAATAATTGCTTTATAAATTATTTGTTCTGAATTCAGAACACATTTTTCCCTGGAAACAATCATATAAATAAATAGGGGTGAGGTTCATAGGCCAGCTATCTAAAAGTCAACCAAATGTATAATGTGGCTCAAATTTTGCAATGGAAAATAGAAATCAAGATTGTCATAAAACCAACAATTAAACAAGAGATGAACAAATATCTTTTATTTGTCTTAAATGTGGAGCTTGAGGAAACAAAGAATCAGAGGAAGAAGCTGGCCAACTTTGGGGGAGATTTCTGAAGCGACTTCCAAAACTTTCAAAGGATTTGGAAGCCGATAGTGCTTTTTTTATTATGCCTAAGTTTATACCAAAACTTAATTTTTCCTTCATTCTTGACAGAGGTCAATTCTCAAGTCAATGTTTAAGTTCAAACCAAAGCAAAAAAGATGATATACAGGAAAGATACTCTATAATCATAAATAGGCAAATGTGGGAAAATAACCTAACTAGAAAAAAAGAGGATTAAGGGGATATGTTCATACTTAAGAGAAAAAAGCCAAAGATAAAATTAATTTAAAAAAAAAAAGGAACACGTGGAAGGGTTTCTTCAATCTCTCTCTCTCTCTCTTTTTTTTTTTTAAAGCAACAGAACCTTTGTTCTTTAAACAAAATCTTATGGGAAATTACAATATATACAACAATAAATCTACTGCTAGTATTTATAAGTAAAAATTTAATTTGTTTATAAGTCTATAATAAAGTCAATCAATTTAAACAAACTTTTTTCTTTTTTTTAACTTTATTTTGTACATTTAATAATTGAAAATATAAACAATTAAAAACTAAAAAGTAAACACAGATGAATAAATATATACATTTCTCAATTAAATGTAAACTTTTATTATTAAAAATAAACTTTTTAAAATTATAAACAAAAATGCTTACAGTTAAAGAAGGCAGTGGCAAAAATTTCAACCTTGTTATCTACTTTATTTCTATGTTTTGGTTGTATAAAATTTTCTTAATACAAATCACACAAATGTAAAAATCACATTTTTTACAAATCA
Organism: Tolypeutes matacus; assembly: GCA_026826555.1. NCBI lineage: Eukaryota > Metazoa > Chordata > Mammalia > Cingulata > Chlamyphoridae > Tolypeutes > Tolypeutes matacus. The sequence continues at coordinate 6,298,247 of JAKSZT010054478.1, forward strand.
CACACTCCCACTACAGACAGCTTGCTTTATGATCTCAAAGAGAAACAGTAATTAGAACAGTACTTTACTCTAAGGTCTGAACATTAACAACAGCAGCTAAAACTTACTGTCTTCTATGTCAGACACCAAGTGGCACCGCACATGAAATTATATACCATTTATTTTTTGCAACAAACATACACAGTACTATTATTTCCCTGATTTTATAAAAAAGAATGCTGAGGCTCAGAAAGGTTAAATAATGTGCCCAATGCCACACAATGAGTATGTGGCAAAACCAAGATACGGATCCAGGTCTTTCTGACTCCAAAGCCCAAGCTCTAATTACTATGCTTTACTATAAACTATGTGAAAAGGACAGCTCCCGGGCAAACTGGTAGAGTTTCGTGGGTTTTTTTCCCCATTACTTTGAAAGTTAAAATATGTTCAAAATAAAATTAGAATCGTGTTTGTAAAACAGGTATATATTTTTTAAAAAAAGAATATTATTCTACAGTAAAATTAAATACAAGTTAGATCAGGGGATTCCCAATTTTGGTCATTAGATGTCACCATCAGCCCAGAACAGTTTATCTGAAGTCAATGTTGAGAGGGCAAGGATTTAAGGAACTCTGGTTAAATCATTTAGAATAATCCAAAATTGGATTTGGTTAAATTATTTAGATAATCCAAAATTACAGATAGTCAAATATAATTTATAAATACTTTCATAAACATGCCTTTTAAATTATATCTAAAGATGTACTGTTTGGAATATTACATTGTAGGTCTGACTTGAGATTACTGATTATTAACAACCCTACCATCTCAACCTTTTTTTATATAGTGCCTATTTACAAATAAGTCTCACATTGTTTCATATGCTTCTTACAATAACTTTGTGATAATGGGAAGTATTATTCCTCTCATTTCATCATAAGGTACAAAAAGAGGTTAAATGACTAGTTCAAGGTCAAACTGTTGGTTAGGTAATCTTCCACAGAAGTTGGGAGGTTTTACATTTACTTTCATTTTCACGAAGAATCCCTAAACCCACATAAATGAATTTTTTTTAAGTTAATTTTTGGGCTTTCTTAGAAAGCTGAAATTAGTAAACCAACTTTATTTTTCCTGTTAGTTGTCATACCATAGCCTTCCGGTAGGTCTGGAGGAGTATGTAAATGTGTCCTGCTCATGTAATTTCTGTGTCGTTGGGACCTGACTCTCCTTTCTGCCACTCTGGGATCTGAAGTTTGACCACATGTTGCACCATTTGTTCCACTAATTGGAGTGTTCTCATCAACAAAGCAGCTAAGAGGTCTGCCAGGACTAGAATATTCCGATGCTGGCCTATTGAAAAGGAACGAGGTTAAAAAAAAAAATTACTCAACTCAAAGAGCAGAAGTAGAGTCCTCTAGACAATGTATATACTGCAGTAACAACAGCTTATATTAAAAACTGGAAAGAATAATACAAATATTATTAAGTAATAAAGTCTAACCAAAGAAACTCAAGTGATAAGCATAGGCATGTTGTCAATTATGTATTTAAATTATTTTATATTAATTTTAATTTACATTTTATATAAAATCCATATTTGTTGTAGATATAAGAACTGGCTTTCAAAGCCCTATTTGATCTGATTTCCCACCACTTGCACCCTCCATACACTGCCATTCTTCCTATTCCTTGAACTTCCCCAGATCATTCTACCTTTATTCCATGGTAATTCTTGCCTTCACCTGGATTGCTCTTTTTATCCTGTTCTTCCTGGGCCTGGCTCTTTCTGTCATTCAAATCACAGTTTAGGCTTCCAAAGAGGTATTTTCCTACCACTCTATCTATCTATTTATTTATTTTTCTACCACTCGATTTAAAGTTCACTCAAATAACTGATTGAACATCACCTTAGTTCCTCCTTTCACAGGTATTTTTCTTGTTTATTTATGTACTTGTTTTTGTCTGTCGCCCCAACTAGAATATTTATTGAGAGAAAGGAGTCTGCCTAGTATGCTCCCCAATATATCCCCAGCATCTAGAACAGTGCTTGGTATATAAGATGATATCAATAAATATTTGTTGAATAAATAAAGGAAAGAAGATAGTTTGACTCCTCAAGGAGCTTCCAGTCCAATGTAAGTCTTCCAAAATAAAAGGAAAATTAAGAGCGCTTTTTTAAACTAACGGGTTTTTAATTCAACTTCATAAAAATGAAGTTTTATTCAACAACAATAAAATCCCTGGCAGAGTAGTGCTAGAAATGTAATTTTCAAATCAACATTTAACAAAATGGCAACAGAAGCTTTTACCCAAGAATCATAACATAGTAGAGAAAATTTATTGTGATTCAATGAATTAAGCAATTAATCCCCAATAAATAATATAGGTATAGCTAATGGCAAGCATTTGATATTCTAAGACTGGAGTCAGTTATGCTTAGGGGGAGGGGGAAAAAAAACAAAAACAGAGCAGAGGTGGCAAATATATATATATACATGTATGTCTTTTTTTTTTTTTTTTAAGAACAAAAGAAATCAGCCACTTCATGTATTCACTTTCAGATACTTAAAAAGCATCTTCTTGTAGTTTCCAAAAAATTATCATGTATCTTATGTCTTTACACATTAAGCTCCAAGAATAAAGGGACATTTCCTTTCTGCCTTGTTCATTGTTATACACAAATGCTGCTCAGAGTGCCTGGCACAAACCATTTACTGAACTGAAAAGATGGCTGTTACCACCACCCTGGAAACTCTTCATCAACTTCTTCTTACCCAACTAAATCCTACCATTCTTCAAGATTTAGGTTCAGAGAAATTTTCTTCAGAAGTTCTGCCATGCCCTTTCCCTAACTCTAAATTAGGTACCTCTCCCATATGGTCACAGAGAACCTGATTCTTACCTCAATCACAGATCTTACTGGACATGATCAAATATAATCATCCTCCTTCATGAATGAAAGAGTGGAAGACCCTGTATACATATATTTTGTTACAGCCATCCAATAATGGACTTGAATTCAAACTAAAAAAGTTGAAAATTCCCAGAAAAAAAGATGACTTCTCAATTCATTCCTTTAATTAATTCAATATATATTTAAGTAGCAAGGTAGGCCATGGAGCTATAACAACAGGATAATGTGGCAAACAATCTTTATTGAAAATTATTAAAAATAATAATGGCACCTGCTATAATATTTATCATATAAACCAAGAAAAGAAATCTAAGTAGAGCTGATAAACAGAAAGGGAATTGGGGAGGGCAAATAGCATAGACTATGGGCTTATGTTTTTACCGTGTTGGGCGTTCCCACTGTGTTGTTCTTGTTATGTGGTTTAGATACTGGATTCTTCCAGAGGCAGTTCGCCTTTCTTCCCATCTTAAATAAAAATATCAAAAGATAGGGCAATAAAAGGTAGGAATAAGAAAGCTAGGACATGGAATGTTTTGAGAGCAATAACCAAACCAGGATGACATGTGCTATTATGAATCAAGAAGGCCAAATTGAAAGATCAATTCACAGAACATAGGACTTTTTTCAACTTATAGAACTATATTTTAGGGAATTCTGAAGTTTCTAAAATATTTACAGTGAAGTGTGAGTAATACAGGCATAACTCTTTTTACTGTACTTCACTTTATTGCACTTTGCAGACATTGCATTTTTACAAATTGAAGGTTTGTGGTAAACCTGCATCAAGCAACTCTATCAGCACCATTTTTCCAACAGCATATGCTTGCTTTGTGTCTCTGTGTCACATTATAATTAAAGTATATATGTTGTTTTTTTAATACATTACACAATTGCACATTTAGATGATAAGTATAGTATAACCATAACTTTATTTATATACACTGGGAAACCAAAAAATTCATGTAACTTACTTTAGTGTGGTATCTGCGTTATTGTGGTAGTCTGGAACCAAACCCACAATATCTCCAAGGTATGCTTGTATTCCTCCATCAGGCAAACTCTGATCATTTTTCAATAATTTCAACACTCAAATTATACTAATTTCTCCAGAAATTTAGTGAAATAATGGCTATCTTAAAAATAACACTCATTTTTCAAAAATCAGATTTTACTAGAAAAGTATATGAGAAACTTTTTTAAATCATTTCACTGCCCCAACCAATTTTTTTTTTTAAATCAAGAATGCCACTTCTCCCTCTAAGCCTTATTATAATTCACACAAAGAAAAATAAGCAAATGACTATAGAAATGTGGAAGTATTAATATTTCCACCAAAAGGCAGAGGTTTGGGGGCCTTAAAAATTAAAAAGAATCAAGAGATCCTAGGAAGTTTTTACCACCTATGATTACAATTACTGAGTACAATAATGTAGAATAAGTTTAGAATAAACCTTACTTTTCTTCTGTAATCTCTCAATATTGATTAGTTATTTTTGTCCTAAACTTTCCCTTAAAAAGTACCATAATTAGGGGCGGATGTGGCTCAAATGGTTGGGCGTCCGTCTGCCATATGGAGGGACCTGGGTTCGATCCCCGGGACCTCCCGGTAAAATAAAAAATATATATATATATAGAAGGCGCATAGGCTGCCAGGCTCTGTGTGCCGGTGAGGCACCAGGCCCCGGGAGCCATGCAGCAAGATGATGACATAACAGGAGAGAGACGCAGGGGAAAGACAAGACGAGATGCTCCGAAAGCTCCAAAAACCAGGAACCGAGATGGCACAGGTGGCAGAGCACCTCTCTCCTATCTATATTGGAGGTCTCCAGGATCGAATCCTGGTGAAGACTGGAGGAGGAGGATGAGAAGAGGTGGCAGGAAACAGAATTGCCCAGCAAATGGACACAAAACAGCAAATGGGGAAGGGGGGGTTTAAAATGGATAAAGTAAATAAATAAATCTTAAAAAAAAAAAAAAAAGTACCATAATCTACCTCACTTCCATTAATTAGATTACATGAAACTAAACTGATCCATAAATACTTATAGTGATTTTTAACTTTTTTTTTTTTTTTTTTTTAATGATTTTATTTATTTATTCATCTATCCCCCCCTTGCTGCCTGCGCTCGCTGGGTCAGCCAACCACGCCGTGCGGGCGGGCCCGCCCCCACCAGGAGGCCCCGGGAACCAAACCCGGGGCCCCCCACATGGCAAACGGGAGCCCCACCGATTGAGCCACAGCCGCTTCCCATGATTTTTAACATTTTTTAATGAGAAAATGCCATATCTTGGATATATAATTATGTCAAAAATAATCTGAGTCAAAACAAATTGTACATAAATTATACATTATTAAAGTTAATTAAGGGGAAGCAGATGTGGCCCAAGCAGTTGGGCAACCACCTACCACAAGGGAGGTCCCAGGTTTGGTCCCCGGTGCCTCCTAAAGAAGATGAGCAAAACAATGAGCTGATGCAATGGGCTGGCACAGCGAGGTGACACAACAATATGACTCAATGAGATGATGCAATGAGGAGACACAATAAGGAAACACAATGAGAGACACAACAAGCAGGGAAAGAGAGTGGATGTGGCTCAAGCCACATGGGAGGTCTCGGGTTTGGTTCCAAGTGCCTTCTAAAAAGAAGACGAGCAAACAGAGAGAGCACACAATAAACACACACAGAGAGCAGACAGCGAGAGCAATAGCAATAAAAAATAATAATAAAGTTAATTAAAATAATCTGAAAATTTAAAAATAAAATAAGTATCAAAATTAGTACCAGAGATAGAAAAAGATAAAGAGCATGACCTTTAGAATCAAGACTTAGGTTTGTGTTCCAGCACTGCCACTTACTATATGGCCTTTGGCAAGTTACTTAACTTCTGAGTCTGTTTTTTAACCTACAAAATGAATGAGAGTAATGACAGAAATAGAAGTAGAAATAATGACTATTTATTAAGCACTTACTATGTGCAAGATATTGTGCTAAGTGAATGATTTCATTTGATCCTCACAACAACTTATGGGCCAGGTACTATTATCATCATTCCCTTTTACAAATAAATATAGACCAAAACTTACAGAAGTTAAGTATATTAATCAAGGGCATAAAGCTAGTAGGCTGTAGGATTAGAAACCAAGTGGCCTAATTCCAGAATCACATGATATATTTATAATGTCTTCTAATATGCTACAAGAATTGAATGATACAATGTATTTAAATTGCTTACAATATCTGACACATATATGTGTGATGTTATGATATTAAAATAGTTATTACCCAAATTTTCTATCCATCCCTGTAAATAGAGCTTGTTTCAGATATAGCACTTGTACACCCTTTTGAAAAACTTAAGCAATTAAGTCTCTTTAAATTTAGGACAAAATTCTTCACTAATTTTCCAGAAAGGATGAAACCCAGATTCTATAACTGGTCACAAATTTCTAAACTTAAATATACAATTAACACCAACTTACTTATTATTTTAAGGAATTATTATCTATATGTATCTCTAATGACTTTAGTAATATTAGCTTACCCATCTGGTAAATCATTATCAAACAAACGACTGCAGTCCACAACTTGTCCTCCTGTGCCTATTCGGTCTCTGGACTGAAGACTTACTATTAAACAACAGAAGTATTACTAAGATTCACCGAACTGGACAGAATTATTACAATCTAAAACACATATCCTGAGAAGACATATAGCTTAGCTTAATTTTAACACTTTAGACTAAAGATTTTTCTGCTGAAAATCTGTATTTCTTTTTCCATAAGATTTCTCAAATTTTTGAGTTTTTTTATATTTTATTATAACATGGAAAATAGCCTAATTCTCCCCCCGGCCCTGCCCCACTGTAATGGGGCTAATGCAAGTCCACTCTGCACTTAAGAAGTACAGGGGAGCGGATATAGCTCAAATGGTTGAGCACCTGCTTCCCATGTACAAGGTCCCGGGTTCGATCTCTGGTACCTCCTTTAAAAGAAAAGAGGTATAACATGTTAAAGGTATATGCATGTACAGAAGAGTTATTTTTATTTTTTTATTTTTTTATTTTTTTAAGATACTTAGATTACATAAATGTTACACAAAAAAATATAAGGATTCCCATATACCCCACCTCCCATACCTTCCACATAAACATCCTTCATTAGTGTGGCACATTAATTGCAATTGATAAACAGAAGAGTTTAAAAAGTGAAGTTCACACATTAGTTTGGTTTAAATTCTTGACAGTCTGACCACCTTAAAAAATATACACTGTATTCTGGCAATAGGGCAATCTTTGCATTGCATGAGTTTTAACAGTACATCATCATCCAGTGTGGTAGAAAACCACCACCATAACCCAGAAGAATGTGAATTCTAGGCCTGATTCTGCCAACTAGCTTAGTACTGTGACCTAGAACAAAACACTTAACTTGTTGAGTTTTAGAGAATCCCAATCCAAAAAATGAGAAAGTTAGGCTAAATGATATCCCTAAAGTCCTTCTTGCTGCTCTAGTATTTTTTAGTTATATTTTCAGCAACTCTCCCAAAAGATAGACAAGGTACAGCCAAACTTTACTATAACCCAATGTCTTAAAAAATTAATAGATTACCCTATAAAGTATGAGATCTTAGGACCCTTCATTCAAGGAAGGGTCTCAAAATTCTGAAATCTTTCAGCTCTGTAAAACTTTTTAAAAATCAGTAAATTCATCACAGAGCTCCTTTATATTAAATTCCATTTATAGGAGAGAAAACTATAATACACCTCCTCAGTGAATGTAAACAAAGGGTTATGAAAACTGTACAAAAAAAGATATTAATAAGTTTTTATATAGGAAAAAAAAAAAAACTAAGTGCAATGCTTTCCTAAACATAAGCACAGTAGAAACAACGTGTTTTCTCATTAGCATGGTTTTGAATAATATTAGGGTTCAACCCTAAAGGATTTTCATAGGCTTCAATTTACATTTCCAAAATGCTGTATTACAAAAAACACCTAAGCAACTGTTAGGTAAGATTATGTTTTTAAATGTCATAATTCTAGCACTATTTAAAATGACTCACAGAAATACCATGTTTATCACAAGACTATTTTTACAGCAAAATACTGAAAACAACCTAAATATCCAAAAATAAGGGGCTAGGTTAAATTAATTATGATATGTCCACCATGGGCTAACATAAAACAATAAAAGTGCTATAGAAATGAATTCATAGACAACAAAAGGTATTTGATAGATTAGAACAGGTTATTTTTAAAACCTATATGGTATAATCCATTTTTTAAAAACAGAAAAAGTGCAAAATGATGACAATGGTGGTCTATTATGGGTGTTTTTCAGATTCTGTATATATTTGATTTTATTTCATAACAACAAAAAATTCACAAGTTAAAAAAAAAACACTAAATAACAATTTTAATTGCAAGGTAAAAGGTTTGTGAACCCCTTGCCTGTTGAATCAATCATCTCCATTTAGGAGATATTTCCTAAGGTAACAATCTAAAAGGGAAAAAAAACAAAACAAAACAAAACAAAACAAAAAAAAAAACGGATAAAGCTACATGTACAAAATGTTTGCAAGTTACAATATATTAATATCAAAAAGTAACTTAAAAGTTCAATGATTAATTAAATTATGATTCACCAACAAAATTCCTTTTAAAAAATCATTAATTGCAAAAAGTATGTAACACTAAAAATCCTTATGAAAGTGAAAGAAAAAATATTTTATGTTCACTGTAATTAATCTCATAAAAATATATATATAAAATATTATAAGGGGACATATTTAAGTTAGTGTTCTAGTACTGTTTTCCATTTTCCAAAAAGATACCATATACATCTGTTTACAATTATTTGTAATGGCCAAATTCTGCGAGATCTGAAGCTCATTCTGTTTCCAAGGAACTGCAAGATCAGAAAGCATATTTTACTCCAGCCTGCCTCTTTTTAGTGGTCCTACTATGAACATAAAATTCACCCAAGAACTTTAAATAAAAAAAGAAAAACCGAAAAAACATTTTAAAGTAAAACCTTTTATATGTAGTGTGTTACAACAGGTATATTTCCAACAACTGACAAAGGAAAATCTATCTTTTAAATGCAAATTTTCACTTAGTAAAATTATTTAGCATTATATTACATACCAAATCAAATAAACCAGGATCAATTACATGTAAAAGTCTTATATACCAGGATTCATTCTGGGATGTCAATCTAAGAATGACAGGAATCATCAATAACACTTTAGTGTAGACACTTTCCTGAGATAACCACAATAGGCTTTCTTATGTTGCCACTCTGGCAATTCCATAACTCGAACCCAACTCACTATCTTTTAAAATGAAGTCCTTCAAGTACCTTCAGAAACCAAAACCTCTGATGATAGGTTCACAAATCATCTTATTCTGAATTCAGCTCTACCATAAAGTAGTAAGATTCCAATTACGTTTCTTCTTATTTAATTTAAGATACCTCAAAGGTGCCTACCTCTGTGTCCTACCATACTATATACATCTTGATCAAATCTCAATCCATCAATTCTTAAGAGAAATCTCAGGAAATTTTACATAAAGCCCTTCCTCTGTCAATTCAACAAAGTCCATTAACCAACCAAGTGCCTTATGCGTAAAGAAACAATTTCTCCCTTTTTCAATCAGTGCTATACCAACTCTGTTCATTATATATATTTCAATTAGCAAAGATTATTTTAAAACTGTAAAGCATTAAACAAAAAGTTCAGTAGAATATTTTCTTCTTACTCAAAAATCAGTTTGAGAATTATTTTCAGGAAACTTTAATACCATCTATAAAGTCTGCCTCGGTGCTCTAGTATATTTGAATACTTTGAAAGAATTCCTTCTTAAAAGAGCAATAGTTCTTTACATTATTGGACCCTCTACTTTTTTTTTTTTTTTTTACATTATTTATAGTTTTATATTTGTTTTTAAGCTAGCCTGGATCCACTGTTTTGTTTTTTGTTTTTATAATAGTTTTTTTTTTTTTTTAATTTCTTAAAAGTTACTTAGATTACATAAATGTTACACAAAAAATATAGGGATTCCCATATGCCCCACTCTCCTGGATCCACTGTTTTTAACATTTTACATGACTCATTAAAATCATGCCAATACAATGAAGCTACAGTAACTGTACTTTGATTCAAAAGGTTATTAAGGGGAAACGGATGTGGCTCAAGAAGTTCGGCGCCCGTCTACCATATGGAGAGACCGGGGTTTGATCCCAGGGACCTCCCGGTAAAAAAAAAAAAAAAAAAAAAGGTTATTAAGAGTTTAGATGAGTTTAAATGAGGCCAAAATTCATGTAGCTTTAAATTCCACACTTACCTACTATCTGTCCTCTAACTGTATCATTGTCATTTGGCCCAAGTTTGCATAGATCCAACCTCTGATCTATTTCAAATGAACAAAAAAAGCAATTAAAAAGAAAGCTGGATTAATATAAATTAAATATGAAGAATAAATGCATGGAGTTAAATCCTAGAGTACAGGTTATTAGGATATAAGAGAAGAACTACTGACGCTTAATGTATGTAGAAGTTTTAATTTACTTGATTGTAAAAGTGTAGAAATGTATAGAGTTGATGGTAACACATTATAGTGAGTAACAACTGGTTTATAAATGGGATTGTGGCTGACAAGGGTACTCTAGGGATGTAAATGTCAGCTGAAAGAAAGCTAGAGAATAATCTAGGGACTGAATAAAACAGTGAGCCCAGAGGTGGATGAGTATTGTGGTTGATGGTACAGATATAAGAGTGTCTTTCTGTGAGATAGAGCAGATATACATCACTATTGCAGGGTGGTGAGAATGTGGAGAAGCATGGGAAAAATATAAATGGTGCGACCTATGGACTGTGGATAACAGCAATACTGTAATATTCTTGCATCAATGCCAAAGATATACTGTCTTGATAATGGGGGAGGAAGCATGGAAAAAGTGTGCCAAATGTACAATATGGACCATGGTTGGTGGTAAGAGTCGGACGATATTATAATCTGTAACAAATATTTTACCATGGTATGGTGTGTTGGTAAAGGGGTATTGTGTGGGAATTCTACACATGTGCGTGATGGTTTTGTATGTTTACAACCTCTGTAATAAAAATATATTTAAAAAATAATAGGGTGGGTTGGGGGGAAAATACACCGAATGTAAGATACGGACTATAGCTAGTAGTAAGATTTTGACAATGCTCTTGCACAGTTTGTAACAAATGTTTCACAACAATGCACGGTGTTGGTGAAGGGGTGACGTATGGGACCCCTGTATGATGTTATGCATGTTTATTTTGCAAGTTCACAACTTTTACTATACACTTATTGTTTACATATATTCATGTATGAATGATATACTTCAATAAAAAATATATTATAAAAAAAAGAAAGCTGGTGTCAGATTCTATCATTTATAAAGTGATAGTAAATGTCCACAATCCACTGGAAATCAGGTCTATCATTTAAAGACTCATATCACTGCAGTGTTTTAATGGTAAAACAAATGTTAAAAATTCTCTAATTGCATAGACAATTAGTATAAATATCTCAACAAAAGCTTTGACAAATTCAGATTTCAAAACCTACAAAGCACTGGTAGGTAGTTTACATTGTAAATAGGTAGTTACTTTCTCTCAAAAGCTTTCAGACCACTTCACTCTTGGCTTTGCTTCTTAGTAGGTATTTATCTTAAGCAAGTTACCCCTGAGCTTTGATTTTCATGTATTATATGTATTACATGTATTGTAGGTGTTCTTCATACAGTTGTTCTAAGGATTAAATCAGATAATTATGTAAAACTCTTAGCATAGTGCCTGGCACATAAGTGTTCAATAAATGCTAGTTGACTTTATTAACTCTTTTATCTAACCATTTCAAATGACACAAACACAAAGTAAGTATTTATAAGAAGTCAAGTATAAATTGTAGGATCTGGGTTTGAGTCAGTTCTGCTATTAGGTCACTTATGGGCAAATCATTTATTCTCTCAGATGCCTTATCTATAAAACAGATATAATACTGACCTGCTCTCAAATTTACAGTAAGGAACAATGTCACTGGGATGGTTTAGAAAAGGATGTACCCCAGAAAAACATGTTCTTGAAGTTAATTCCTGTGGGTGTGAACCCATTTTAAGCAGGACCTTTGGATGAGGCTACTTCAGTTAAGGTGGGGCCCACCTCAATCAGGATGGGTCTTAATCCTATTACTGGAGCCCTTTATGAGAGAATGAAATTCAGACAGACAGAGAAAGCCAGGGAAGCAAGAAGCTGAAATCAAGGAAACCTGGAAAAGAAGGCAGAGACCAGCAGACACTGCCATGTGCCTTGCCATGTGGAAGAGGAGCAAAGGACCACTGGCAGCTGGCAGCCTGTCTTCTGGAAGAAAGCACTGCCTTGATGCCTTGGTTTTGGACATTTTCTTGGCCTTAAAACAATGAGTGAATAAATTCCCATTGTTTAACCCAACCTACTTCATGGCATTTGCTTTGAGCGCCTAGGAAACTAAAACATTCACCAATAGCATGGCTGATTTTACTTTGATTACAGTACTTATTACTGACTTCTTTTACAGCTGTATGCCATCAGTCTACATAAACAAATCATAAATTGATAAAAGGAGATGACCATATATTAATCTTGATATTCTCCACTCCAATCTGGCAGAACAATACATTGGGTGCTCAAAAAATATTTAATTAATTATTGCACATCAAGAAAGCCAAATAATTTAATGTAATAAAGCAGTCAGAAGCAGCAGAAAGAAAAGTATGTGCCCCAAAACCATAGCCCCTGGCTAGCCAGCCAAAAATAGTAATTTTTCCCTTTGCAAAATAAATGGACTCTACTACACTGGCTATACAGTGGGCTTCTGCAGCACAATTTCTTTTCTCCTATTCAGTTCTTCCAATGTGTCATGCTCTCTTTGTCAGTAGGCCTTTGCCCTTGCTTCTCAGAGGACAGGCTCCATGTCTTTTTCACCATTACATTTTCAAGGGTTAAGAACAGTACCTGGCACATTTAAGGTTCAATAAATGCTGGCTAAACTGAACAAAGGATAATGTAATACATCTGATCTATAAGTTTTAGTTTCCTGCTGGATGGGGTAATCAAACAGTTCATTTTCCATTGGAAGACCTTTTCCAATCCTGTCTTCTATTAGTCATCCTGTCAACCCAGAAATGTAAGAATTTGTCAGATACCTTTAAACTTCCCTGACTCAGAATTTCCAGTTAAGGAAATTTTATCCCTTTTTTTTTTTTTTTTTTTTACTGGATCAATTAAGAGTCACTGGGCTGTGATATGCTACTTTGAAAAGGATAACTATTAATACAAGTTAATAGTCAAAGTTAAATTTACTGATGTTTATTTTCTTAGCTAGAATCTGTATGAATTCGTTCAGCACAGACATCTATGCTAAAATCCCATGAGCACAACTAGCAATATTTAAAAATATATATTCAGTACAAACAAGCAAAAAAAATTCTGTTGAAAAGTTATTTTCATCTATGTCTCAATTGAAAGACCTCCAAAATAAAAACTTTGTGAACTGGTTACATGAATGCTAAGTCATGTTAAGTCAACTTGTCTATCCATTATGGAAAGATCTAATGTCTTGATCTTGGTCTAATCTTCTTAATGCCCAGACTGTTAATAAAATGTTAAGTAGTTAATATAGCTATCTTACATTCAAAATAATGTGTTACCTTTCTCAAACTTTTAACTTTTTCATAGCATTTTAATATATTATAGCATTCTTATCCACTAATACTTCCTCTTTAACTGCTAACTTAAACACTACAATCACCTAAATAAAAGTCATTTCACTTCGTCTCACAAATCCACCAAAACCAGAGAAGGGTGCTAAGAAATTTTTAAAAAGTACATATATATATACTTTGACACCTTCCTTTTCACCCTTCAGGATACAAATCATTTCTTAATTCTTATAAATTCACTCAAAGCTAACCATCAGCTCTGATGCAGCTCTAGGTTTCACAAATTTTAAATGTTTCATTTTTTTTTTAAAGTCCACAAAATAAATTTAGGCCACTAGCATTCACCAGGAATTTCACCAATATTTCAGATATAAGTGTTTTATGTTTTACTTTGTTTTTAAATTTTAAAAGTACTAGTATCTACTCACAACCAGTATCTTTGAGGCGGTTGATGGCATTGGACAGAAGACGAACACAACCAAGAAATCCAGCACCTTGTTTTTTATGGATCTTCTTGTGATTCCATACACTGATTGTAACTGAATCAGACTTTCCAATATACCTAAAAAACAAAATGGCTGCATGAGCAATTTGGTAGTTATAACCAGTTATTATAAAAAAATGTTTGTGTTCTTTTTATATTCTAAAGTCACAATTATGTTTCAGAGTATGGCCAGATCAAGTACAATGTATTCCCATAATGCAAGGAAATCTGTGGCACATAATTTGTTAATCTTCACTCAAGTTCAATCAGTCCACAGGAATGAATTTAAGTTACAAAATTCTTAAGAGTAAAACTAGAGAGAATTTTCAATATAACCTTTATCACAGTTGTCACTATGAGGCTGGGTAACAAATTTTGTTAGTGAAAAAACTATTTTAGTAGCTACAGACTAATAACACTATGGGAATTGATAATGATTACTTCTGACCAAGAACAAAAATTCTAAAACAAAGAATCTTCATCACAGTCACATTCTAAATACATTTGTCAATGCCATTATCTACTACCTAAGGAAACAGTTCAATTTCAAAGGGCATTGTCAAGGCTGACAGACCAAAAATCTGACCTACCTGTTCTGTTTTAAAATGCTGAAGAACAAAAGCTGTTTGTAACGCTTTTCCCCTGCTTCTTTCCTGTATGCAGGCCTTGAGCGAGCAGGACTCTTGCAGATTTCACTTCACTGCCTGCAGACAAGCAGAGCAGGGAAAAGCGTTACTGTACTTGTCTGTGCATACCTGCAAGTATGTAGAAAATCTACCACAATGAATTGTTAACATGGCGTCAACCCATCCAAAAATAAAATCAAATAACATAATTATATCAGTAAAACCCTAACTTATTTCAATTACTTAAGAGGTCAAATTTTTGGTCCAGCAACCTTGACCTTAAAGCATAAAGCAGTAATATTGGGAAAACTTCACCCAATATATAAAAAAGTCTAAACCACTTAAGTGAGGACTAAAACTTAAATGAGGAGAATAGAAATCACTCTTGAGCTCCCTCCCTAGCTGTGACTAAAGCATGCCCACTTCTATATTTCTAGTCATGTAAGCCAAGATAAGTTGAGTTTAGTATTTGCTGATTGCAAATGAAAAGATCTGGACTAAAATATCACTCAGTTTGCACAAACCAATATTCAAATAGACCTAACAGACCTAACTTGGATATACATATGTGATATGTCAAAACTCTAGGACCATAATCAAGTGTTAAAGAGCTAAATCATCCAAACCAAATCTTTTTTTTTTTTTTTTTTTTTTTCAGATTTACTTTAAACCAGCTTCCTGATTTAATGTGAATTAGGAATGGTTTACAGGCATATTAAAATATTGATTGATAGGGAAGAGGCTGTGGCTCAATCAGTAGGGCTCCCGTTTACCATATGGGAGGCCCCGGGTTCGGTTCCCAGGGCCTCCTGGTGAAGACAAGCCCGCCCGCACGGCGTGGTTAGCTGACCCAGTGAGCACAAGCAGCAAGGGGGGGATAAATGAATAAATAAATAAAATCTTTAAAAAAAAAAAAAAAAAAAAAAAAAAATATTGATTACCTCAGGCCTCAGGGTAGTCCAACACTGGCTTAAGCAACTTCATCTGTTTAGTGCAATGTGTCATATTTTTTATGTGTATTATGACATGGAAAAGGATTGGAAGCTATATATTGAAATATAATAATCATACAATAACTATGGACCTTCTGAAAGATATCCCAACCTTGAATTACCTTAAGTTATAAATTCTATATTTTTTTTTTTTTTTTATTTTTTTTTTTCCCCCCCCCCCCCCCCCGGCTGCTTGTGCTCGCTGTGTCCATTTGCTATGCGTTTCGTCATCTTTCTGCACCAGCTCAGCACGCCCAGCTCACCGTGCGGCACGGGCTGGCTTGCCTTCACC
>JAKSZT010054478.1:6314368-6342212 GCA_026826555.1 Tolypeutes matacus
ATATATTGAAATATAATAATCATACAATAACTATGGACCTTCTGAAAGATATCCCAACCTTGAATTACCTTAAGTTATAAATTCTATATTACTTTTTTTTTTTTAAGATTTTTTTTATGCCCCCCCCCCCCCCGGCTGCTTGTGCTCGCTGTGTCCATTTGCTATGCGTTTCGTCATCTTTCTGCACCAGCTCAGCACGCCCAGCTCACCGTGCGGCACGGGCTGGCTTGCCTTCACCAGGAGGCCCCGGGAATCGAACTTGGGGCCTCCCATATGGTAAATGGGAGCCCAACCAATTGAGCCACAGCCGCTTCCCATATTACTTTAATATACATGTCAGAAACAGACATTTTATCCAAATATTCTTGGGCTAGGAATTAACTAGAAATATTGTCATTTCTTATACCAAAAAAGTATATGCTCTCACTTTAAGGAAAACTTGCATAATATTATGCACAGGGAAACAATAAATTATTTTATAATTGAAAGTTAACTAGAAAGCTTTACTAGATTCAATAAAAACTGACTTAACTAAAAAATATTTTACAGAAAACTTTTCAGGATATTCTATTGTGAGGGACATTTCTATACTAGAGTACAATATCACCATATAGACTGCAGTAGAGTTACGTACCCCAGAAAAAAAAACATGTTCTTAATCTTAATCCTGTGGACCTATTGTAAATAGGACCTTTTGAAGATGTTATTTTTAGTTAAGGTGTGGCCAACTGAATCAGGATGATGGGTCTTAATCCTATTAGTGGAGGCCTTATAGAGAAGGTCACAAAAGAAAGCCACAGGGAGAAGCCAGAGGTCAACAGAACACACAGGAGAACAGAAGACATCACCATGTGCATGGCCAAGTGGCAGAAAAGCCAAGGACCAAGGATCACCAGCAGCCAGCTCCAGAATGCCACAGTTCAGGAAAAAAGCATCATCTTGCTGACACCTCAATTTTGAATTACTGCTACCTTCAAAACTGTAAGCAAATAAATTCCTGTTGTTTAAACCAACCCATTACATGGTACGTGTTTTAGAAGCGGGAAAACCAAAACACTGAAAATAAAAGTAATCAGTGAGGAAATTTTTCCTAAAGTTAAAATATTAGACTTATGTTTTCAGACACACAAACATATAAAGTGTTTCCCTCATCACTGCCCTGCCAACGTAGCACCATGGAAACAAGCAAGAAAGAAGTAGTCCTGGGTAGCTAGTTAACATGAGCTTTTTTTTTTTTGAGGAGGTACCAGAGATTGAACCCAGGACCTCGTACATGGGAATCAGGTGCTGAACCACTGAGTTACATCCACTCCCCAACATTAGCTTTTAAAAAAGCCTAACAAGCACATGAAAAGATGCTCAACATCATAAAGTCATTAGGAGACTCCAAATCAAAACCACAAGATACTATTTCATACGCACTAAGATAGCTATTATTCAAAAAACAAACAAGTATTAGGAAGGATGTGGGTACTGGCACCCCTCTACAATACTGGTAGGAAAATAAAATGGTTCAGCCACTGTAGAAAACAGTTTGGCAGTTTCTCAAAATTTGAAACATAGAATTACCACGTGACTTGGCAACCCCATTTCTAGACATATCCCCAATAGAAATGAACAGAGGTACTCAAATACATGTAAACATGTGTTCATAGCAGCATTATTTCAAAAGCCAAAAGATAGAAAGAGCCCAAATACTCATCAATGCATGAATGGATAAACAAATTGTGTTGCATTCATACAATGGAATACTAATCAGCCATAATAAGCAGGGAAATAGAGGTGGTTAGGCAGTTGGGCACCTGCCTACCACATGGGAGGTCCTGGGTTCGATTCCCAATGTCTCCTAAAGAAAACAAGCAAGATAGCGAGCTGACCCAACAGGCTGACACAAAAGGCTGGTGCAGTGAGCTGATGCAACAAGACGATGCAGAGAAGAGACACAACTAGGAAACACAATGAGAGACACAACAAGCAGTGAGCAGAGGTAACGCAAGCGACTGGGCACCTCCCTCCCACATAGGACGTCCTGGGTTCAGTTTCTGGCGCCACCAAAAAAAAAAAAAAAGAAGACCAGCAGACACAAAGCACACACTACGGACACAGAGAGCAGACAGCCAGCAAACAATGGGGGGGGAGCGGGGGCGGGGAGATAAATAAATAAAAATAAATCTTTTTTAAAAACTAATACATACATAAATACATACTACAACATGAATGAACCTCAAAAACATTACGCCAAGTGAAAAAGACAGTCAAAAAAGGTCACATATTGCATAATTCCATTTATATGAACTTTGGTTGCCAAAAGTTAGGGGACAGGAGAAATGTGGAGTAACTGCTTAACGAATACAGAGTTTCCTTTTGGGGTCATGAATATGTTTTGAAACTAGATAGAGATGGTGATTGAATAATATTATGAAAGTACTAAATACCACTAATTGTTCATTTTTAAATGGTTAATTTTATGTTAAAAATTGAGTTAATGAATTTCAACTCAATTTTTAAAAATAGCACAAAAACCGAAAATTATGGGCTGTAGCAGTTTGGTATTATTTATGAATTCCAAAAATAGATATTGGGTTATGTTTGTAAACTGGCCTGTTTGCATATTAGATTGTATTGGATTCAGAAGTTTCAGTTTTACTTGATTAAATGATGATTAAGGCTTTGATTGGCCCACATCAGTAGGATGTTGAGTCCCTAGCCCCTTGGTAGGCAAGGACTCACAGAGAAAACTACACAGCAGAGCAGAGGAGTTAGTTGGAGTTTTGATACTGGAGTTTTGAGCTGGAGCCTGGGAAGTAAACACACAGGAGAAGAACACAGGGAAATAGAGAGAGCTCCACAGACAAGGCAGAGGCCCCGGAAGAGAGACGAGCTGTTTGCCTGATGGTCTACAGCTGACCTTGCAGAAAGAGACAAAGCCTAGAGAACCTGATGGCCTACAGCTGATACTGGAAGAAGCTGGGACCACAGAGCCTTAAGAGGAAGAGGAAGGCTAAATGTTGGCAGCCATCTTGCTCCAACACATGGTGAGGGAAGTAACTTATGCTTTATGGCCTGGTAACTGTAAGCTTCTACCCCAAATAAATACCTTTTATAAAAGCAGACAGATTTCTGGTATTTTCCCATCAGCACCCCTTTGGCTGACTAATACATGGGCCTATTTGAAGAAAAATTTAAGCCCAACTTAAGCAAAATTAGACTAGAGACCATCTCCATTCACAAAGAGATTGTGCTACCAAATGGCTTTGCAAATTAACTGCCTGAAACTGCAGAATCTGTTTTCCCATAGAAACAATGTTATCCAAGACTAGGTCAGAAGCATAGCATCCTAACAACAACTGTAGAGAATTAAACTAAGCAAAAGAAATGTTTCTACAGAAAAATGCACTAAGTTTAGACCTAAGTTGCCATGGTTACATTCTTAACCTGCTGTGAAGCCTTGTAGCTGAATTGAGAACTTACCCATACCTCCTAGAACAAGGTTCTCTCTACCCAAGCAGAGTACTAACCAGGCAAAGCAGGGAGTTCCTAGAGATGCTTCTTAGTTTGGACAGGCCCTGTCACACTTTTTTACTTATGGAGTTTGAAGAAACTAGGAATTTAGCTACACCAACTGCCATCAACCTTTTCAAATTAAGGTTTTTCATCTCTACCTTAGTCCAAAGACAAATTCACAGTGCTGCAGGGTTTTTTGGTTTAGGTTTTGGTGTTGTTTGTTTGAAAGGATTCAACAGCTTACAAAAGTGGGTAATAGCGGGAGCAGATGTGGCTCAAGCGGTTGACCACCCGCTTTCCACATAGGAGGTCCAAGGTTCCATTCCTTGTGCCTCCTGAAAACAAAAACAAACAACAAGCAAAACAAACAACAAGCAAAACAAACAACAAGCAAAACAAACAAGCAAAACAAACAAGCAAAACAAACAACAAGCAAAACAAACAACAAGCAAAACAAACAAACAAAAAAACAGGAAAGCTGATGTGGCTCAGTGGTTGAGCACCAGCTTCCCACAATAACAAGTTCCCGGCTTCTACCCCTGGCCCCCGGTACCTCAAAAAAAAAAAAAAAAAGTGGGAATACCAACAAAGTTAAAAAGCTTTTCTGTAACCTATTTCTAACTTCCCCCATTTAGATGTATAATTACTATAATGGGAAAATAATACAAGTGATAATCAAAGGCCCTAGGAGCATATGAAAGGCTTGAGAATCATCTGGATTTCTGAGACATACACACACACACACACACACAAAACAATGGGTTTCCAATATATTTCTTTTAAAGTCAACTTAAGAAAGTAGTCCACATTCCACTCCATACAAACAGTCCTAGATAGAACAAAAGGTGCAACTATACTGATGAGCCTCTTAAGCAGCAGTGGTGTGTTTAATGGATTTGTGAGGAAAGGCTCAGTAAAATTCTCTTATCTGGCTTGGAGGTTCTTCATGCACCCAGCACCCTGAAGCTATTCCCAAGCCACCCAAAGCCCATAACTATATCATCTTAATCTATCTTCTTCACTCCCAAACTCCAAATTTAAGAATTACCTCTTTCTATTCTCTTCTAATCAAAACTCCCACTTCTGGGGAGCGAATGTGGTTCAAGCAGTTGAGCGCCTGCTTCCCACATAGGAGGTCCCGGGTTCCATCCCCGGTGCCTCCTAAAAACGAACAAACAACAAGCAAACAAATGAAAAAACCAACTCACAGGAGCCAACATGGCTCAGTGGTTGAGTACCAGCTTCCCGGGCTCAATCCCCGTCCCCAATACCTCAAAAACAAAAACTCCCACTTCTCTTTAGCAAAATTAATCACAAATTTAGGATTAAAAAAAAAAAAATTTTTTTTTAAGATTTATTTTTATTTATTTATCCCCCCCTTTTGCAGCTTGTGCTCACTGTGCCCATTTGCTTTGCATTTTTCTGTGTCTGCTTGTCTCCCTTTGTTGCGTCATCCTGCCGTGCCGCGAGGGCTGTCAGCTCGCCGTGCCGCACGGGCCAGCTCGCCTTTACCAGGAGACCCCGGGAATCAAACCTAGGGCCTCCCATATGGTAAACGGGAGCCCAACCAATTGAGCCACAGCCACTTCCCTGAAAATTTTTAATTAAACTTGTAAAAACTTAATTATCCCAGAGGTATGTGAAAAGACTGTCAGTTGACCAAAATTAGTTTCTAAATACTACTCTTTTAAGCAGAACTTAAATGCAGGATTTTTGGAAAAACATGAGTATAAAAAATAACATTCAACAAATATTTACTGTGTACTAAGTGTTTTGTTACAAGCATATACTGTTTAGTTATTATCTTTGTAACTTAGTCTAGATTTTCTCAAGTTCGTTTTCTTGCTTCACCAGAAGGCAACAAGTCAGGATCAAGAGTAGCTGACTTTAAAAAAAAAAAAAAAAAGTAGCTGACTTTGATGAGAAAGCACCTCTTAAGGTGCTTCAAGTTGGACTTTTCACACCTTGAAACTGTAAGCTTTTACCCCAAATAAATTCCTTTTATAAAAGCCAACACATTTATGGTACTTTGCATTGGCAGCCCTTTGGCAAACTACAGCACATGGCATTAGAAAAATCAAAATGGGGGGCGGATGTGGCTCAACTGGTTGGGCGTCCGTCTACCATATGGAGGGACCTGGGTTCGATCCCCGGGACCTCCCGGTAAAATAAAAATAAAAATAAAAATAAAAATAAAAATAAAAATAAAAATAAAAAAAATAAAAAATAAAAAAAAAAAATAGATAGATAGATATAGATAGATAGATAGATAGATAAATAGATATAAATAATAAACAAACAAACAAACAAATAAATAAATAAATAAATAAATAAATAAATAAATAAATAAATAAATAAATAAATAAATAAATAAATAAATAAATAAGAAAAAGAAAAATCAAAATGAACCTGAAGGGAGTTAAAAGCGCAAACTGTGACGATACTGGGGGAAAAGCTTGTAAAGCAGAGGAAACAAAGGACCTGAAGAAGGGGCAGGTAAGTGTTCAAGAAAGATCAAGGATGCCAGTGTGTAACTGTAGCAAACAGTGGAAGAGAAGAGCAGTGAATAAAGTCAGAGGTAATAAAGAGCTTTGGCAGAGCCTGGTTAGCTGTTCAGGCCTCTCTTGATTCCCTGAGAATACAGACTATATTTCCCAGACAGCCATAAGTTCTGGTCAATAAAACAAGAATAATGGCATATATATCACCATCAAGCCTAGTCTATTTTTTAAAAACATCCCACTCTCCCTCTTTTCTGTCGGGAGGCTGGATGTCAAGGCCCAGAGAGACCTCTTAACATACATTGATAATGTAAGTCTTTGAATGACTGTGTGTGACAGTGTTCTGCCTCCCTGCCAAATGAAAAAATGTATCTATACACACACACACCAGGGATTGAACCTGGGACCTCATAAATGGGAAGCAGGCACTCAAACCACTAAGCTACACCTACTCTCCAAAATGAATTTTATACACAAAATAAACTTCTATTGTGTTGTTGCTATTATGGCTGAATTGCATCCCCCAAAAAGATATATTCAAGCCCTAATCCCTGGTCCTGTGAATGTGACCTATGTGGAAATATGGTCCTTGAAGATGTGATTAGTTAAAATGAGGCCAAACTGAATTAGGCCAGGCCCCTAATCCCAATATGACTAGTGTCCTTATAAGGAGGGGAAATTTGGACACGGATACAGGTGAGAAGGCCACATGAAGATGGAGGCAGATGCATCCACAAGCCAAGAAATACCAAAGACTGCCAGCAAATACCATAAGTCAGTAAAGGCAAGGAAAGATTCTCTCCTACAGGCTTTCAGATGGAGCATGGCACTGCTGACACCTTGTTTTTGGACTTCTATCCTCAAGAACTATGGGAATAAATGTCTGTTGTTTTGAGTCACCAAGTTTGTGGTACTTTGATATAGCAGTCCTAGGAAACTAAGACAGCCACTGACATTATGGGGCTGTCTATCATATCAAGTTAGCCTGCCCTAACCAATAAAGGAGACAAATCATGAAGGTCTTATAAGCCACAGTATGAACTTTGGCATTTATTCCAAGTAGGTGGGAAGTCAATGGAGGATTTTGAGCAGAAGAGTGACAAAATCTGAAATATGTTTTAACAGGATCACTCTAGCTGTATTTTGAAAGATTAAAGGGCAAGGTATAAAAAGCATGAAGACCAGTTAATAGTCTAAGGCAGGGTCAGCAAACTACAGGCTATGGACCAGGCCAAGTACAGCAGAGCAGAGGGTGAGTATTTCATTTTTTTCTAAGGATAAAAATATTTTAATACTTTAAGGCCATATTAATATTTAGAATGTCTACTACTGTCTACTCCTATCCATTCCTGATATAAGTCATCATTTTCTATTTGATAGATTATTCCATAGTGTTAGAACTATTCTCCTTGCCATTCTTGCATCCCTCTAAGCCATTTTATAACCAGAGTCCATTCTTGGATATAAACCTGATTACAGTATTTCTCCCACTTAAAATCCTTTCATTTGGAAAGCGGCTGTGGCTCAATCAGTAGGGCTCCCGTTTACCATATGGGAGGCCCCAGGTTCGGTTCCCGGGGCCTCCTGGTGAAGGCAAGCCCGCCTGCACGGCGTGATTGGCTGACCCAGCGAGCACAAGCAGCAAGGGGGGGATAAATGAATAAATAAATAAAATCTTAAAAAAAATAAAATAAAATAAAAAATCCTTTCATTTACTCACCATTACTTTTAGGATAACATTCAAGCTTATTAACAGGAATTCAAGGACTTTTATGAATTGGCTCCTGCTTGCCTCACTCTGCCTGTCATTTACTGCTCTCCTTTTACCTGATGACCTCTCTGATCCTGCCTATCTAATCTGTTTTCAGAGACATTCTCTTTTATCTCTAGGTCTTAACATAAACTGCTTTTGCCTAGAGTCTTCTCACCTTTTCTTTTTTTAAAGTTAATTTCTACAAAAGGTTTAAACTTAAATACCCCTTTTTCTGGGATGCTCTCCCAACTCCTAAATCTGTGTTAAGAAGTTCTCTGTATCTCCACAGTACCTTCCCCTTATTCTTTCTTATCACACTGTTTAAAATTTCCTGTTTATTTCTCTTTATATACCACTTGGCTGTAAGCTTGTCTTGTTCACTGCTGTAGCTGGGTCTCTGGATAAATTTAAATCTGATTGAGGCTAAAAGAAATGACTTAAAACAATCTGATTAAGAAACCAAAAGCTAGTTAGCTATGTGGATAGTAGTTCATTACAGTTGGGTTTATAAAACTCCTAAAAGTCAAATCAATTAATTGAAAATTCAAGACCTAAAATAGTACATTTACTAAAAGCATTTAACATTTGAATATTTCATGCCAGGTATTATTCTCATTTAACCCTTAAATCTTCTAAAGTAAGTATTATTATTATTATTGGAAACTGATAAACAAGTGGTTAGAAAAGCTGAAGATCACAGAGTATGTGCTAGAACTGGGAAGCCAAACAGTTTCACTTCTCTCTATGACCTACATGTGAGCTTCTATTTATTTTTTCATTAATTAACTTGAAGTTATTGAGCCATAGATAGAGGGACATACACAAAACATTTTTAGTTGTTTCCAGGTATCTTAATGTCACAGTAGAGATATGACTGATGTTTGTTCACAAGTGGTTTAGAAGGTCAAATTTAAATAACAGAAGTTTTGATAGGAGGTGTAAGTTTAGTTTGTTATAGGCAAAGGCAAGTGGAATGTTTTGATGAAAAGTTGAGATCACCTAAGAGTGAAATAGAATGGTAGTTAAGCTTAAAAGGCTGAAAGACTTGGAAAGTCAGAATATCAGGGTAATTAATATGTTTAAAATATGAGAGATGTTGAAAAAACAGTAGAAACTGAGAAACAGAAAAGTATGTAGTAACTGAATTAGCAACTTCAAAAAAGCTGAAACCTAAGCCAGCAGAGAGGAGTAAAAAAAAAAAAAAAAAGTTAAATAAAAAAAAAAGTAAGACTACTACTGCCAAGAAAATACTGAAACTCAAAATGGAAGCCCCAGATACTCTGATGTTGAAGGGTGGAATGGGGTGGGATGGGATGGGATGGGACAGGGTAGAAAATAGACAATTTGGTCAAAGTGTTTAAAAGGAACAGAAAGGCCTCCAGAATCCCTTCCCCAGACAGCTCATCCCTAACTCTAACAGAAGACCAAAGATGTATTTTCTGAAAAGTTCTCTACTCAGATATACTAAGCACAGCTAAGGAAGGGATGAAATTCCACAATAGAAACTTAAGTATTAAGAAAAGGTTAACCTGGTGAACAGACGGTGTGGCAGTTTGATATTATTTATGAATTCCAAAAATAGATATTGGATTAAGTTTGTAAACTGGCCTTTCTCTGAGCATATTAGATTCAGAGGTTTCACTTTTACTTCATTAAATTAAGATTGGAGCTTTGATTTGGCCACATCAGTAGGATGCTGAGTCCCTGCCCTCTTGGTGGGCTGACATGCACACAGAAGTAAATGCATGGAGGAAAACATAGAGGAAGAAAGAGCACATTAGACAGGATCTGCTGCCCTGGGAAGAGAGATAAGCCTGATAGTCTACAGTTGACCTTGTTGAGAGAACAAAGCAGCTGAGCCTGAAAAGAAACAAGCCCTGGGGAGAGTGACTAGTCTTATGCCAGGATAAAGCCAAGACCGGAAGAAGCTGGGACTACACAGCCTTAAAAGGAAGGAGGAAGGCTGAACCCTCACAGACATCGCCAGCCATCTTGCGTCAACACGTGGCAACAGACTATGGGTGAGAAAGTACCTCTTATGGTACCTTGAGTTGGACTCTTTAGGGCCTTGTGACTGTAACCTTCTACCTCACATAAATACCCTTTATAAAAGCCAACAGATTGCTGGTATTTTGCATCAGCACCCCTTTGGCTGACTAATACAAACAGAGAGACCTACCAGAACCCTTAAAGTGTTTGACTCCAAGGACACTAGCATCCGGGAATACAGCCCCTAGGGAGAAGGCAGGAAAATTCTGTGCCATGAAAATATCACAGACATATCAGATCACCCTAGCCAGATGACCAGCCCCAACCATACACACAGAGCTTATCATCAACATTTAAATACCTCCACTTAGAAATAAAAGAAACCAAAGTCAAACTGGAAGAAAAAGGAACTCTGAGAAAACAGGCAATTCAGGCAACAGTAGAAAATAACAATTAACACCCAATCCTCTCATCAGAGATGATATTGCATCCAAGAAATAAAAGGTTATGGAAAAGAGATACTCAGAAAGCAAAATGATCTTGGAAGTTAAAAATCTGAGAGCACAAATTAAAATTAAATTGAAATACTGGAATCAAAGTTATAGAAACAGCCCAGAAAGTATATTTTTTAAAATTAAGATTAAATATAGGAGAAAAGATAAGACAAAAGATGATCAATTCAGGAGTTCCAGAAAAAGAAAAAGAAAGAAGGAAAATGGAGGAGAGGACATAACCTAAAAATAAACATAAAAATTCCCCATAAAGATCTTAAGTAGGGAAGCGGATATGGCTCAAGCAATTGGGCTCCCATCTACCATACTCAGCTTTGATTCCGGGGGCCTCCTGGTGAGTAAGTGGGCCTGTGCAACAAGATGACACAACAATAACAAAAAAAGAGACAAAGAGGAAAAAGACAATGAGACACATAACAAACCAGGGACATGAGGTGGCTCAAGTGATTGAGTGGCTCTCTCCCATGTTGGAAGGTCCCAGGAGCGATTCCCTGTGCCTCCTAAAGAAAAGACAAGACGACACAGAAGAATGTGCAGCGAATGGACACAGAAAGCAGATAGCAAGTACAAGTGGGAGGGGTGGGGTTTAAAAAATTAAATTAAAAAAAAAAAAAGATCTTAAGTATTCATATTAAAAGGCCTCACCAAGTACCCAGCACAATAAATAAGAAGTTCACTGTCATAAAGTTTAACATCAGGGATAAAGAGAATATCATGAAATCTTCTGGTAGGAAACAATCATTAAGGACCAATATCAAAATAGCATCTGCAATACTCTAAACCTGCACTGCCAAAATGGTAGTTACTAGCCATATGTGGCTATTGAGTACTTGAAGTGTGGCTAGATCAAATTGAGATGTGCTGTACGTGCAAAATAAAAATAAAGCCTTGATTTCAAAGAATACAAAAAATATATAGGGAAGCGGCTGTGGCTCAATTGGTTGGGCTCCCGTTTACCATATAGGAGGCCCAGGGTTCGATTCCCCAGTCCTCCTGGTAAAGGCAAGCCGGCCCGTGCAGTGCGGTGAGCTGGTGCAGCAAGATGAGTCAGCAAAGCAAGACAAGCAGACATAGAAGAATGCACAGCAAATGGACACAGCCAGCACGAGAAGCAAGGAGGGATAAATAAATAAATAAAATAAATCTTTAAATATATATATATATATATATATATATAATCTTATTGATATTTTATATTGATTACTTGTTAAAATGAGAATTTTTGGATATATTGAATTAAATAAAATATTAAACCCAATCTCATCTGTTTCTTTTTACTTTTTTACATGTGGCTACCAGAAAATTTTAAATTAAAGATGTGGCTTGCATTATATTTCTATTCACAATGTTGAGCTAGATGTAGAAGACAATGGAGCAATGTATTCAGAAATTTGAGGGAAAAAGATGTCTCATCTAGAAAGCTGTACTCAGATAATATATGAATCAAGTAAGAAGAGAAAGTATTTTTAGTCAAGACCTCAAAAAACTTTTCCCCATCTGTTTTAGTTTTCTAGCTGCTTTGGTGGAGCCCAAATTATACCACAGCTCAAACTCAGATCACTGTCAGTGACTCTTTTCAAAGACTATATCAAATAATATTAATTCTATATTTAGTTTCAAAATAATAGTTTAAACCTACAGGTCATAGTGCTGATTCCACTTTGGATCAAGTGTATTCTTCACAGTATCTGTTGAATGGCATTGCCCAGATCCATCAACTACCACCTTAGCAAATGGATCAGGAAGTCCTGTGAAAAAAGGGGAAGAACTTTTTAAAATTAAAGAATATTTTGACATGTAAGATAATTATTATAAAGATTACCATTTGCTATAAAACAATTAAAAGATTATCTAAGTTTGACAGCTATAAATGAAAAGTGGTCAATTTTAAAACTTAAAGTTACTTCCACATTAAATAGCAAAAACTACATTTTTTCCTTGTTCCTGTCCCAAAACACTTCTCAGTTTAAACTATCAAAGTCTATAGCTTACGTTATAATGTGAACATTTTTATAAATCATTATCAGCCCTTTGACCCTAGGAAGGTGAATGCTTCAAACATGTTTCTCTTAGACCTTTTCCACATACCTCCCTTGGTAGCTCATTTATAGAAAAAACATTTTTAGAGGTTTTCACCCAGGAAAATAGGCTACAAAGAAATCAAATTAGTCAACAAGGTTTAGTGAAAACTATCTTGAGTGATGAGGGATTCAAAAAACTGAAATAACCTTGCCTTAAAAAGAGCTTACTATCTAACTGGGTAAATAAGAAAACCATACATGAATAAATTGTGAAAAGGGCTTAACTTTAATAAATTTTTTTTTTTTTTTTTTTTTTTTTTTTAATTTTACCGGGAGGTCCCGGGGATCGAACCCAGGTCCCTCCATATGGCAGACGGACGCCCAACCACTTGAGCCACATCCGCCCCCCTGTAATAATTTTAATAGCAGACACTATGTCATGCATTATTTTAAATGTTTTACATATATTAAATCTTTTAATCCTCACACTAACCCTATGGGGTAGATACTACTATTATGCCTAACTACTGATAAGAAACTGAGGCACAAAAAGGTGCCTCAGTTTCTTAACTAGCACAAGGTCACACAGTAATGAAGTCTAGCTCTAGATTCCATGCCCTCTCGTTTACTTTGCAATTCAACAGAGAATACAATAAGAATTTAGTAAAACAAGAGAGTTGTTTGGGTTTGAACAGTTAAAAAAAAAAAAAAGAAAGAAAAACGGGCTTTAAAAGATGAACAGGAAAAGGAACTTTCTCAGTAGCAGGAAGAACCAAGGAAGGCTTTGGGAAACTAACCAAAGTATGTGTGGCCAAGGTATAAAAGTAAATACTGTTGGATAGATTAGACTGATCCACATTAGAGAGGCTTAAAAGGCAGAAAATAAGAGCTTGGAAGGAATAAAGCAGGTTTTGAGCATGGCTGTAAACCTGTAGTATTCAGGGTAAACTTGGAGAAGGT
This sequence comes from Tolypeutes matacus, assembly GCA_026826555.1. Classification (NCBI taxonomy): domain Eukaryota; kingdom Metazoa; phylum Chordata; class Mammalia; order Cingulata; family Chlamyphoridae; genus Tolypeutes; species Tolypeutes matacus. The sequence goes on from JAKSZT010054478.1 coordinate 6,327,609, forward strand.
AAAAACTAGAGAAAATACCTAGGGAAGCCATTATAGTAAACCAATGGTAAGACGAGAAGAGCCTAAACTAGGAAAGTTACATGAAAAAGAAAAGTAATGACTTAAGAAAGCTACTCTATAAGATCTAATATAAATTAATAAGAATCTAGTGTCACAACTCTGGATGAAAATGAGAGCCACAAAGTGCACAAATCATGGGACTGTGAAACACAGTAAATCCTGTGGTGGAAGATGAACTGTGGTTAACAGAACAAATATGAGAACCTTCTCTCATGAACTATAACAAATATATAATACTAATACAAGGTGCTAATAAACAGGTGGGTTGGGGGGAAATACACTAAATGTGAGATATGGGCTATAGTTAATAGTAATATTCTGAAGATGTTCTTTCATAGTTTGCAAAAAATGTTTTACAACAATGCAAGGTGTTGGTTGTGAGGTGATGTATGGAAACCCTGTACGATGATATGCATGTTCGTTTTTTAAGTCTGCAACTTTTACTATACACTTATTGGATATGTATGTTCATGTATGAATGACATACTTGAATAAAATTTTTTTAAAAAAGAAACTAGTGTCAAAGATGACACTACAAGGGGCACAGACATGGCTCAAATGGTTGGGCGTCCGTCTCCCATATGGAGGGATAAGGGCTCGATCCCTGGGACCTCCCGGAAAAAAAAAAAATGATACTACAGGAGAGCAGATGTGGCTCAAATGGTTGGGAGTCCATCTCCCATATGGAGGGACCTGGGTTCGATCCCCAGGACCTCCTGGTAAAAATAAAGAAAAATATAGAAGGCACGCAAGCTACTAGGCCCCGTGCATGGGTGCACCACCAGACCCCACGAGCAGGTGAGCCCCCAAGCCCTGCCAAGCCACGCAGCAAGATGATGATGTAACAGGAGGGTGACACAGGGGAGAGCCAAGACGAGACACGCCAAAAAACCAGGAACTAAAGTGGCATGGGTGGTAGGATGCCTCTCTCCCATATCAGAGGTTCCCAGAATCAAAATCCAGTGAAGACAGGAGGAGAAGGATGAGAAGAGAGGGCAGGAGACAGACACAGAGAATTGCCCAGTGAATGGACACAAAAACAGCAAAAACGGGGGGGGGTGGGTTTAAAATGGATACAAGTAAATAAATAAATCTTTAAAAAGATGACACTACAGTTTTTCAGCGCAAAGTAACAATGAAAATAATGGTACTTTTGACTAAAGGAAGCTAAGAGAAGGTGGAACTAGATGAACATTAAAGAAAAACTGACAATTTAGGAGTTAGACATATTGGGATAGTGTAGGCTTCCTGTTGACAGCTGAAAATACTAGAACAAATGTTGCTAAGTACTGATGACTACAGAAACTTTACCTCTCAGCATCTATGCTGAAGTGTTGTATATGTGTGTGTGTGTGTGTGTCTGTTTTAAGTCAAGCTACTAATTTGCCAAGATTCAGGGCCAGGAAGACATCATCTATCCAACTACATACTTCTATGATTCAGTTATCTGTCACCTTCAAATAAATAAGGGAGGAACAAAAGTTAAGAATGCTAAGTTTTTAAGAAGAAACTTGTTAAGTTAAGGTATCAAGTCTATTTAACTATAATGTTCTTGAAGTTTTGTGATATTCTTATTATTTCAACAACACCTAGCCATTTATAAGTGTGTTTAATGGAAGAATACTTTGCCTTTACCCTCAATAACATTAAGTATTTCCTCCTGGAAGAAATCCCTCTCTCTTATTCTTTTGATTCTACTATCTAAGTAACAAACATATGAAGGTATGTAAGCAAAAACATAACTATGTTTTGTTTGTAACCAAAAACAAAAATCCTATTTCTAGCTTTCCTTTTGGGAATTAACTAGTTTAAAAAAAAAAAAAAAAAAAAAAAAAATTAAGGACCAAGAAAAACAACTTTGTCCATGACAAACCTCTAGGTGTGGCTTCCAGATCCTTAATTAAGTATAAAAGTCTGAGTTCCAGCCTCCAGGGTTTCTCTACAAGCTCTATAACAAAAAATGGCTGGGTTTCAGCTTAACCTGTGTGACAGTTTGGCACTGTTTATGAATTCCAAAAATAGATATTGGATTATGTTTGTAAACTGGTCTGTACCTGGGCATGATTAAATTATGAGTAGGGCTTTGATTGGGCCACATCAGTAGTTGCAGCCTCATGCTCTTGGTGGGTAGGGACTCACAGGCAAAATTACAGAGTGAGCTGGAGTTCTGATGCTGAGTTTTGACCTGGAGCCCGGTAAGTGAACACACAGGAAAAGAACACAGAGTAATAGAGACGGCTCTTAGATGCAGTAGAAGCCCCAGGGAGAGAGACAGAGCCATTCACCTGATAGTCTACAGCTGGCTTTGTGGAGAGAGCACAGCAGCTGAGCCCAGAGAGAAATGGAGCTCCAGGAAGAAAGGAACCCAGGAAGCCTGAACTCTTGGCAGATGTCGGCAGCCATCTTGCCCCAACACGTGTGGCAATAGACTTTGGTGAGGATAGTAACTTATGCTTAATGGCCTGGTAACTGTAAGCTTCTACCCCAAATAAGTACCCTTTATAAAAGCAAACAGATTTCTGGTATTTTGCATCAGCATCCCTTTGCCTGACTAATACAACCTGATTACATTATTCTATAAAAATTTAACTTGATAGTCAAGCAACTCTAATGTGATAAAAAACTATCAAATTTTCTGATGTTGACGAGACTTCTAGTGGTAAAACTAAACTAATTCTGTGGTTTTTTTTAATTTCTCAATTCTCCCCCATCATTTGAGTCATAAAATAGCTAAAGCTCAAGGACTTCCTTACTACACAAATGGGCCTGAACTACAAATAACAGTGAAAGAAAATTTTCAACTCACAAGAATGGGACTAATACCTCCAAATGAGTTACTTTCTAGAGAAAATAACATTTTATTTTTCATGGCAGGGAGGGAATTCAACCACCCCCAACCCCGTGTTCTGAATGATTCGATTTAGTCCCTATACAACACCTTAACACAGAATCTTACTCACAAATCTTTTATTTAAATGCTGCATAACAGAAAGAGGAAAAACAATACCACAAATGAAAACATTAAAAAAAAAAAAAAAAACCCACAGATAAAGGAGAGATGGATATGTATGATAAAGTTAATGGTAAAAGTTAATTGTGGGTATATGAGTATTCACTGTAAAATTCTCATGTTGCTCTATGTTTGAAAATTTTTATGCTGAAATTTTGGGGAGTTATGTAACTTATTTTTGGATACATTTTTATTTTGATACAATTTCAAACTTACAAAAAAGTTGCAAGAATAGTACAAGGAATTCCTATATACTCTTCACTCAGATTCCCTGATTATTTACAATTTACCGGTTTGCTGTCCCTGTGCCTCTGCATTTTTTTTTTTTTTTTTCCCCTAAACTGCTAGAAAGTGCATTGGAGACATTGCTTCCCTTTACTACTAAATGAAAGTAACTTATTTGTAAAAGCCAACTGGTTGGGAAAAAGTTCCAAAATATGAGTTAAAACCTTTCTCAGCAATGGTAGTACCTTGGAATAAATACCTCACCTAACAAATTACTCTCACATAACTTCACATAACAAATTACCCTATAAAAGACAGCATGTGGCCAAATGTACACTATGGACCAGGTTGGTGGTAATAATCTAATGATATTATCTCATAATCTGTAACAAATATTCCACCAAGGTGTGATGTGTTGGTGAAGGGGTGTTGTATGGGAATTCTATACATGTGCATGACTGTTTTCTAAGTTCACAAACTCTGTAATAAAAATATATTTTAAAAAATAATAGGGGGGGTTGGGGGGGGGAAATATACCAAATGTAAGATATGGACTATAGTTAATAGTAATATTTTGATGATGCTCTTGCATAGTTTGTAACAAATGTTTCACAACATGCAAGGTGTTGGTGGAAGGATGATGTATGGGACCCCTGTATGAAGTTATACATTTTTACTTTCTAAGTTCACAACTTTTACTATTCACTTATTGTTTATGTATATACATGTATGAATGATATACTTCAATAAAATTTTTTAAAGTTAAAAAGAAAAAGAAAGAAAGAAAAAATAAATAAAAGACAGCGCATGGCCATAGATTTTTTTTTCTTGTAGTTTAAAAAAAAAAATCTATCTCATCACTCCATAGACATGCCTCATGTCAAAAGCTCCCTTCTGGCTTGGCTTTCCTGTTTCCCTTTCCAGAGCCATCAATTATTTCTTCCAACCCTGAGTTTTAAAGATGATCACACAGTTTTCCCTAATTTTCTTATCCCTGAAGCAAACTCACTGCCTATACAGTGAAAAGGGAAAAGATCTCCTTCTTCCCTTCTTTTTTCACCCATAATTAAGGAAAGATAAAGATTACATAAGTGATAACAATGGGCTCTCAGAGAAAAGTGAGATTCCTCTAGATTTCCTAGGAAAAGTGAAACAAGGAATTGGATAAGCTGTATCTTTATCTTGAGGCTCTGAGGAAGGAAAGGAATTTAGAAAGGAATGTTAGGAGACAAAACTGAAGATTTTATCTTTAAAGCCAGTGCTGGAGACAGAAGAACAGATATCTTCAAGGGAACAGAAGCAGCTGTAAGGGTGTGTTTTCTTCACTTCCTTCTCTTTTCTCCTTGTCACCTGACTATCCAGTCCTATTTGCTATGTCCTAGTCCTACTAGGACAAATTCTGCCTCAAGATCAACCATGAGGAAGGTAAAAAGAGTAAGACTTGGTTATTGGAGCAGGAGAAAGGGAAGCAGTGGGTGATTCCAGCAACAAGAGCTAAAGATAACAATAACTGGTGGCAGCAGGGAGACAGTTCTGTGGCCACTGTGACATGCAGCAGGGTGGGGTCACAGTACATAACTGGGGATGGCTTACAACTTTTTTTTTTTTTTTTTTAAAGGAGGTACCAAGGATTGAACCTGGGACCTCCTACATGGGAAGCAGGTACTCAAACCACTAAGCTACACCCGCTCCCAACTTTCTCCTTAATTATTTTCCAAATTATCCTAATTGCATTCCTATAGATTATGTTATTTATAAACTTTAATCCAGGTCTACTCTAGAAAATTAGAATAAAATTTCAAATGTAATTAATTATGGTTTTAAAATCTATCAAGAGCTTATTTCTTTTAATCAAACCCCTGAAAATTATCTAATGTCATCTTAAATTAGATAGCACACTTAGCCAATCCTTCATTGGCTGGTATGGATTTGAATTTAAAAACTTCTCTATTTCTAATTTCAAATATTTTACATATAAAATTTTGTTGGCTTAGTTTTTTTTACTGAAAATTATGACATTTTTTTCCTCAATAACTTAAAGCTATTATAAAGTATGATATTATTACAGAGTAAAGGGGTTTTTGGGGGGGGTGGTTTTGTTTTTTGTTTTTAGGAGGCATCAGGGATTGAACCCAGGACCTCATACATAGGAAGCAAGTGCTCAACCACTGAACTACACTTGTTCCCCAAGAGTAAAATTTTAAACACTGATGAGGTACTTCCCAATCCTCTCACAAAACTTTAAAAAAATTCTCAACAGATTGGCAAATAGGCTACAAATATGGGAAACAAATTTGGAGTCAAAAGAGCATCTATGATCAAATGTGGCAGAAATTTCTTTCCTACACTCTGGAAATTCCAAGCAGATTCAATGACTTCTCTACCTTCCAAGGACTACTGGATGCATGAGTAAAATTTCCTATGAATTTTTTTTAAGTATTTAAAAATAAGCTTAAACCTTTTTTAGAAATCCAGTAGTATGCACACTCTCAATATATTATTACACATATCTTCTTATATACCCAGGCAAATACACGTCACATAAATATGTGGGAGAGGTGGATAAAAGGAAGGAGGCTAAGGCTAAAGAACACAAAATCCTCTAAAATAAATGTTAAGCCAAACGGATCTGAACCAAACCATTCAAAAAACAACACTGAGGCCTTTTTCTGAATAGAGAATCTCTAACAAAACAATTCTGAAAATACCATCCAAAAAATCTACACAGAATATACAAGACTTATATTTAAAGTTAATTTACTTACGGAAAAAATCCTTTTTCACCAAGTTTTTTGCACAGAGTACTGAAAGAAAACAAAAAATACATGGGAAAAATTAAAATGTTAAGACTGCATTGTCAAAAAGCTTCATTTCAAAACAATGAAACAGCAGTGAATAATTAAACACTACAAGCAAGATATGAAATATGATCACAAACTTTCATTAAAGACTAGCACAGAAACAGCTGAACTACTTTTTTGCAACATTAGCAACAAACACCAGTAACACCTGAGGGCAAGAAAGTTTATAAATCTTATATTCTAAAAAGGACCCAATTCCTATCTTCTATTAAAATCTACTCTCAGAGGAGCTCAACAGCAATGATAAAAGTGAAGAGGAAATATGTAAATTCAGGTTGTTTTATCTATTTTAAGGTTGAAATAATTTTATACTAAAGAGGAACATAAGATAAAGTTTTCCTGTTATAGATAAGACATTTTAAAAATTACTCTTATTTAATCTCCATTTAAATTCCACAGAAACATTAGAGAGATAAATTACCTTCCCCTAAATCATCAATTCAATGACAAGACAGAACTACTATATCTTTAAAAAACTACAAGTTAATAAACTAAAGTTTAATATACCAAATCCACATTTCCTAGATTATCTTGCATTAAATTACAACTTCTATAGTGATGACTGTATAACCATGAATACACAAAAAACCACAGAATTGACATTTTAAAAGGGTGAATTTTATGGTATGTAAATTATATGTCAATAAAAAATTTTTATTTACAAAGTCAAAAACAAACTTCTTTAATTAAATCTTGATACAAATGAAGGGAAAAAACTAATTTTCATATATTTTTTGTTTAATCTACACAATATCGATGAATGATGAATATAATGTTTGGTCAATTTCTACCCACTTCTACTCACAGTTTTAAATGGTCTACTCAATTAATTACAGTTACTGGAAGTTTAGTGTATAAAAGCTCATTTAACATAACAAACCTTGGGAATAAGTCTAATCAATCACTTTAAAATTTCAATTAAAAATTATTTTGAAGACAGAAGCCATCAGTAAATAAATAAATTACATAAACACAAGCTACCAATTTATTAGTCAGAGTCCCTTAAGCCACGATTTTAAAAACAAAAAACTCAATCATGAAAACTAGGGCCACAACTGAGAACAGAAAAACACAAATTTGATGGAGAACTCCTCCCCAAACTAATGCCATCATAAAATATAATACAATATTCAAGGCCAATAACATACACAACACACACAAATCCAAACTATAATCTTCAGTACTGAGTAATTAAAGAATAAATAAAAATAATTAAAAAACCAGTCTGATTGATAAAGTGAAATGATTTCATATCCAACTTCAGATTAATAGAAAACAATAAATAAGAACTCCATGGAGCAAGTGTAGCTCAGTGGCTAAGCGTGTGTTTTGCATGTATGAGATCCCAGGTTCAATCTCCAGTACCTCCTTTAAAAAAAAAAAAACAAAAAAAAAAACTCCAACTTCTTGCCACCAAACCTACAAACACACTATTTCATACTCATTCTTTTTTCCTTCCTTCCATTTACAGTCCACTCTCCTGTCTAAGACTATCCTTCCACCTGTGTTCTGGGCCACACACCCAAACTACCACTTTCTTGGAGACCTAGAGAGCCATCACACATATCCTCTCATCTCCTCTAGGAACAGCTTATCAGCATTTAAGCATACTCAAGTCTAGTCTATGCCTCCTTCCAGCCACCATCCTATATTCTCTCCTTCAAAAGAAAATTTCTTCAAAGAACTGTTATATTTTCCAATTCCACTTCTTCACCTCCTACTTAATGCTTCAATTCACAGCAATTTGGCTTACTCCCTCATCATCGCTTCTCCAAATCCTGGGAGAGTGTTGTGGATTGGATTATGTTCCCCACAAAGACATATTCAAGTCCTAACCCACCACCATCCTGTAGGTGTGAACTCATCTATAAATGGAATTTTTGAATATCTTAAGATGAAGCAAAACTGAATCAGAGTGGCCTTAATCCAAAATTACTATAATCCTTAAAAGCAAAGAAAATTTGGACACAGTAGTAGGAGTGAGGAAGACAGAGAAGGGGACTGCTAGCAAGCCATCACCTGAATACGTCAGACTTTGGAGAAAGCCAATACCTTGATTTTGGACTTCTAGCCTCCAAAACTATGAGATTATAAATTCCCATTTTTTAAGCCAACCAGCCTATGGTACTTTGATTTTGCAGCCCTGGCAGACTAAGACAGAGTTGATAATTTTGAAAGAGCTACCCCCCTCTCCCTTCTGGAAAAATAATTTTGAAAAGCCACTTTTCCATACATTCTTCCTGGTTTTTCACCATTAACGCTATGTTTCTGATGATACCTACATCTGTAAAAACTCAACCCCTAACCACTCTCCTGAACTCCAGAACCATACAAACTCAACGTGCCCCCAAACTAAAATCATTTCCTTCTTCCCCAAACCTGCTCCTCTTCCAGTTTCCCTTCTTTCAATTCATTGCTTTCCACTCCACTGCCAGTTAGAAACTTCCATAGCAACCTTGACTCCTCTTCCTCCCCACCTCCTGTCAATTAACAATTCTAATCAATTCTGTCTCTGAAATACCACTCATCTGCCCAATTCTCTCTATTACTGATGCTACTACATCAGTCCAGGCCACTACTAATGTCTAGGTAATTCCAACAGCTTCCCAAATCAGTCCCCTGCCTAGAGCCTCACCCCCTTTTTTCCCTGGATAGTTCTCCACAATGGACTCAAAGTGATCTTTCTAAAATTCTAAGTCCTTTGATCCATTTCCCCTCTTCCCATTCTTAAAATATTCCAAAGATCTTCTAACCTCAAGTTTATATTGGCTTATGAAGCTCTTCAAGCCCTGGCTCCCGCTTACATCTCTGATCTCATCTCTCATTATCACGTCTTCCTTTCAAGCCCCCAAAGTCAAAGATCCAGCCATAGTGAACTTTCATTTCCTCAAATGTACTCCATCTCTCACCTACATCCTTCACATGCCATTCCCTCTGACAAATAGTCTTCCCAGGCTTCTTTACCTGGCTAACTCCTACTCCTCTTTTAGGTCCCAAAGGGAAAGAAGCCTTTGAGAACAACAGTTTCTCTCAACACTCCCCCTATTTGTATTTTCACAGAAGCCCATATTTTCATTATCACAGCCACTTATATATTGTCTTAATTGATTTTTAATTTAGAATGTTGCCTATATGACAACATGGATCATGTCTGCCTTATTTCTTTGTAGCCCCAGCAGCAAGCACAAATTTTCCTGGAATATGACAGGCATTCAATAAATATCTGCTGAATGAATGAAACAGACTCCAAAATAATCTAAAATAATTTCATTCAAAAGGGGACTTTTTATAGTGTAATAAATCATGATTTAGACTTAAACTCCTTTTATCATTTCCTCTTATTTAAAACATTCTCCTGAGATCATAGCTGACAATCTGCATACATATTATATAATTTTATATTTGTAGAAGAAAATGAACTTATTTTTTTGTGATGGAAACTTTAGGAAGTAGAGTCAATCAATTGTAGGGTGGGGGAGAGGTGGCAGTGTAAGGGATGTTTCATTTTTGTTTTCTATATGTTTATCAAGAGAGAGAAATAAAAATAACGTTGAGAAATGCTGGGGCTATGTTACAGGAAGGGAATAGCAAGAGAGAAAATTCATAAGGTGGGTGAGGCCTGAACAAGGGCTAAGGAGTGTAGTCTTTCTCCCAGACAGCTATCAATATTTCAATATTTTAAAGTTTAGTAAGCTTTTTATTAATGTAATATGTACAGAAAAATGCAGAAAATTTAACTATATAGTTCAATGAAATTTTCACTCATTTTTATATTTAAAAAAGCATTATACTAGCCTCCAGATATTCAGCAGTCATGTGTCAATTTTGATTAATGGTAATTACAAATACAACACCAGTAAAGTACTATTGCTAGAGAATCCACTAGGGACAGTGTCTCAAACTACCTGTTCTTTACACTAGATTAATTTTACTGAACTACTTTAGATGGTTTGAAATGAGAAAAGAGAGTCAAAGTAAGCTAAGGTCAGCCATTTTGATATGTTGATAACTCCTCCCTCCTATTTCAAATGCATTCAGATGTGACTACCTTGAGATACTTATTGGGAAAGTAGTACTTTCTACTATATTCACACTTTCATTCAATAACATTTCCTAAGTACTCACTCTGTGCCAAGTGTTATGAAAGATTCTGAAGATACAAAGATAAGTCCTTTGCCCATAGAGTTCACAGATCAGGTATAATTTAAAAACCATGTCATAAATGCCTTTTCTTGTTGTTTTCTCAAGAAATGTTTTTAAGTTTCACAAAAATCTTTTAGCATATTTGAGGCAGCAACTGGAGAAAACCATTTGCAGAAGTCAATATTTTTCTGCTTAGAGAGGAGTTATCTACATGCAACACACCATGTAATAATATCAGAGTAAATCCCAGCTGTAGAAATAGAGTGCTATGCTGTTCTTACTGAGTTGTAAGCATAATGAATGGCTGTTTGTGATTAATGTGAATAAAGCTCCCAAATGCTCAGTATCTTCTTGCCAAAAATTCCCCTTCCTCCTCCAGACTGGGGTTGCATTCCAATTACACTGCTGATTGGAATGAGACTGCTTAAAAGAATGGGGGAGGAAAACACACACACACACTCAGACATCCCATCTTCTTTCATCCCACAAAACAAAAATTTTATAGTACTGTTCCCAAGGTTCAAAAGTTGTGTAGACTATTTTTTAACTCAGATTTCTCTGAATTTTCTTTGAAAATATATTATCATTGTAAAATAAAACTGCAGTTCAGGATAACATTCCTATACAAATTCCTGCAAGATGGCCTAGTGCCTTAAAATGTCTACTAATATGCAAGATTTCTGGTTGTTAGTATATTATAGCAATTTAGATCTTTCTGCTCCAAGAAACAACATCTACCCTGACTCCTAAATGTGAAAGTAAAATGAAATTGAAGTTCTATAGAAAACTTACTTATAAAAATTATATTGTATACAAGTTTAATACTGTGGCTTGAAACAGGAGCATTACACAAAGACACATTCAAGAGTGTTATTATAAAATGTTGCAGTGAGCAAAATACCAGATAAAACCCTATGTGCATCATAATGAAATAGTTAAGGAAATGATGGCAAACAGCATGATGCAATATTACATAGCTATTAAAACTTATGTAAATGTATTTAATGACATGAAAATAATTCTTCAATATGCTGTTAAAAATGTACTTAAAATATAATTTTAGTAAGGAATATAAAGAGATTAGTTAATATTTATTGGACATTTGCTATATACAAGTGTACAACAACCACCCTGTGAAATATATCTAGAATTACCTACTTTTTTTTTTTTTTTTTTTTAAGATTTTTTATTTATTTATTCATTTATCCCCCCCTTGCTGCTTGTGCTCACTGGGTCGGCCAACCACGCCGTGCAGGCGGGCTTGCCTTCACCAGGAGGCCCCGGGAACCGAACCCAGGGCCTCCCACATGGTAAACGGGAGCCCTACTGATTGAGCCACAGCCGCTTCCCAGTACTTTTTTTTTTTTTTTTAACCTACATTTTAGAGATAAGGAAAGTGAGGTTCTGGTATAAAGACTTGCCAAAGATGACAATGTAAGTGGTAGAGTTGAATTCCAACAGAAGGAATCTAATTCCAGTGAAGCAGACTATATACGGAATCAACAGATGGATCTGGAACCTGGCAAGAAATCCACGTGGACATCAATACCTCCTAGATGGCTGCTGGAAGACCCTAGGGAGAAATCCCATTCAGAATGAGATTTCCTCCGGAAGCCAGGAGAAGCCCCAGATATGCTCCAGGGGCCTGATCATTGGGCCCTCCTGGGGGGTTGATGGGTGGGGTAATCAATCAAAACAGCAAACAGCTGGAACTCCTCCCATGCCATTAGCAAAGGGGCAGAATAATTAATGGTTTAAAAAGCAAGCACAAAGGCCTTTTGCGTGCTCTCATTTGCGCGCACTCTCCTTTGCCTTGGCCCTGTCCCAGTTCCTGTTCAAGCCCTATTCTGGTCTTCTTTGACCGCCCTCCCCCCACCCCCCACCTGGATCAATACCCAACTTAGTCAAGAACCTGGGCGAAATCCGGCACTGCCAGCCAGGAGGTTACTGGTGAGTGAAACTATGGCCTACAGCCTGTTCAATGCTCTCTTTTGGCTATCCATTTTAAAAGGGTTTGCCTAAGAGCCCCCACAGGACATAATTCTGGGAGGGAAGAGGCCAGGGTACAGGAAACTCTCTGCATCAGCACCGTGCACCCAAGCTTGTGAGATCTGACCCCCCACCAGGAGGGCTGGGGCGTAGAGCAAGGGCTCAAAGCAGGACCCCGCCAAGACATCCTGCTGCTGGGTGTTTCCGGAGCAGTTCTGGATTTGGAAGTCAGACTAAATAGATCAGATGGCTCCCAAGCGGAATATTGCTCCTTCTTGGAGGAGCAAAAGGGTCTCTGTGATTCCTAGGGTGGTGGGGACCAGAAATGTAACTCTGAATGTCCCCCAAGACTTGAAGCCTTGGGTGCTTCGATTCAGAGAGCAGCCAAACATTCCCTGAGATTTTTCTCAGGAGCTTCCATTTGGGTAACAGTGCAGTCAGTCTCGGACCCTGGAATGCAGGGGTGCCTAGAACCAGAGCTGTAAACTCTGAACAGCCCCCATGCTTTGGGCCCTTCTGTTCAGAAGGCAGCCAAATGTCCCCTGAGATCTCACTCAGGCACCCTGATTTGGGTAACTGCCCCAATGTCTCCCACCAATCCTTGCGCGCTTTGGTCTGAACTTCGGAGTTTTCAGGCATCCCCCGAGCCCTAGGTCGGCCATGGGAACGCCCGTTGGCAGAGCTCTGGATTAAATTCTCAGAATGCTGATACCAGAGCATCAGCTCCAATTATTTGGAGTGGTAAACGTTTTAGTCAGACTTGGACTCTGGAACGCCAGGTCAGTTGACTAAACATCGCTTCTTCATTCTTCCTAGAATAATGGGCATGGTCCCCATAAGAGCATCTTCTCAGAGATCAGGAAATTTCGCCTACTGCTGGTCTACATGGCCACAGTATAGCCGAGAGCAGCCTCTATTCTAGATCATATGCAGAGGGACATCGAACATGTTAAAAGTCCTGGTGAACTTCATTTTCTAAGTAGTTAATAAACATGCTTAACCCAGGTATCCCTCTTAGGCCTTGTTCCAGAACCTGTCCCACTCATACCCTGGGGAGGACTGACAAACATACCTGCCATCCTGCCAGGGCTAAGCATTTCCCACCAGAAGGGAAATAGCAAACGAGGTGGCTAAGACCCACTTCAGCTTAGCACCTTTGAGATGGTCCATAGGGAACCTTTCCTCACCCAGGAGGTGGAAACCAGGTTCTGATCAAAACTTGGCAAAAAAAAAAAAAAAAAAAAAACAAGCCTGCCTCTCAGTTACAGCCAAAATGGAAGGAGCTTTACTCTGTAGTTCTGATCACTCCCACAGCTATTAAAGTTAAAGGAATTTCCAGCTTGGTGCACTTATCTCAAATGAAGCCAGCTGCTCAAGGAAGTGCCAGCTCACCAGAAGCATCTGATGGGACATATGAATGTCAGTCATCGGACAGCCTGAAATACCTCTTCAAAAGGCAAAGCTAAGTAGTGTGTCTGTGTCAAAGCCAACTGTTCCCTCTAACTCTAGCCCAAAAGCCTATTGCTAGGGCAGAAGGCAAACCAGACACCTTGTCTGTTTTCATTTCCTTTAGTTTCTTCCTATACAATAACTAAAAGAGCAATGCCTCTTCTCATTACTCTCCAACCATAAGAACTGAGATTGGCATTCTATATCTAACCCCATTGCCTACTGGAATCTCTCTCTAGAGTTAACCAACAGCATAAAATAACGGAAAGAAGAATACTGTTTCCCACCAACTTCAGGAGGATGCAGCCTTTTATAGGCACCTGGCCTTTTCTACTTTTGTGGTCCAGTATCCTCTTACCAGGACCATATATCCTCAAAATTCTAATTAAACTTATTCCTTCCATAATCAACATCTTATTAGCCATATGGTGACTTCATCCAGCTTCACCCAGGATGCCAGATCTGTCTTCCTCCAACCAAGATAGAACAGCCAGAGGGTTTTACACCTTGTCAGGTAGGGCCTACTGCCCCTAATCAGCAGGGAGCAATTACAGAAGAATGACCATAGTCCTTCAGCACCCCTTTAAGAATAAAGGTGTAGTGTAAACTCTGAGGGGGGAATGAAGCAGGCTATATAAGGAAATCAACAGATGGATCTGGAACCTGGCAAGAAGTCCACGTAGACATGAATACCTCCAAAATGGCTGCTGGAAGACCCTTGCGAGAAATCCCAGTCAGAATGAGATTTCCTCCGGAAGCCAGGAGAAACCCCAGATATGCTCCAGGGGACTGATCATTGGGCGCCCTCCCGGGGAATTGATGGGTGGGGTAATCAATCAAAACAGCAAACAGCTGAACTCCTCCCAT
>JAKSZT010054478.1:6342222-6372795 GCA_026826555.1 Tolypeutes matacus
CCCCACCCACCTTTGGACCCCTGTTCTGACCTTCTTCACCCCTGTCTGGGGATTTATAATCTACAACAGGAAATTGTAGTCTGTAAATCGGTCCTCTTTATCACTCTTCAGCCCCTTTCTCTCCACCTGGGACCTATGATCTGTTATTTTCTCCCATTACTCTTCTTACCATTCCTTAATAAATTACTGGTCTAACTAACCCAATGTGCTCTTGAAACTCATTTCCTGCAGCATAGTCAAGAACCTAGATAACATCCAGTTACATCAGAAAACATAAAAGAATTTAAGAACATGTCGGTTTAGTTAGGTCAGTAGTTCATTAAGGAAATGAGAGAAGAGAATAGAAATGGGAGAAAATAACAGATTATGGGCCCCAGGTATACTTGTGGGCTGGTCCAGGCAGAAAAAGGAGAAAAAAGGGCGATTTAGCCTCTGTGCTTGCTTTTTAAACTATTATTCCTCCCACTTGCTAATGTTCAAGGAAGGGGTCCCAGTTGTTTGCTGTTTTGATTGATTACCCCACCCATCAATTGTGGAGGGGTGGTAATGATGAGACCCCATGAAAATACCCAGGGCTTTTCCTTGATCCCAGATGAAATCCTGTTCTAAATGAAGGCTTCTCGCAGGGTTCATCCAGCAGCCTTCTAGTACGGGTCTTTCCCTCAGGGGGGTTCCAGGTAGAATTCCATGGCCACATGTTTCACGGCCGTGTTTTTCTGCCAACTCCCAGATTCATCTTTTCATTCCCTAAACTAGCTTGCCTCACTATCAAGCATACCAATATATGCATTGTGAGAATCTCAAAAGAAGAAAGAATAGAGAGACTATTAAAGAAATAATGGCTGAAAACTTTCCAAATTTAATCAAAGATATGAATATACATATCCAAGTTGCTCAACAAACTCCAAACAGGATGAACCTAAATAGACCCATACCATGCCACATTATACTCAAACTGTCAAATGCCAAATTTAAAGAGAATTCTGAAAGCCACAAAGAGCCTCAATAAGCTTAAATGCTGATTTCTCATCAGAAACCATGGAAGCAAGGCAGCAGTGGAATGACATATTTAAAATGCTGAAAGCAAAAAATTGCCAATAAAGAATTATATATCAGCAAAACTTTTTAAAAAATGGAGTGTTTAAGACATTCTCAGATAAACAAAAGCTGATCAGCCCAGAAGAGATGCTAGAGATTTCTGCAGGTTGAAAGGAAAGGACACTAGACAACAGAATGAAGCATCATGAAGAAATAAAGATCTCTGTTAAGGGTAATAACATGAGTAAATTTTTATAAATGCTAGCACTATTGTATATCTGGTTTGTAACTCTACTTTTTACTTCCTACAGGATCTAAAAGGCAAATGCACAATATGTAATGAGAAATCAGTTGTTTTGACTCATAATGTATAAACATGCAATTTGTGACAAAAACTACATAAAGATGGGAGAACAGAAGAGCATAGGATTATAACTTCAATGGTATACAAAACTAATTTGCTATCTAAGCAAACAAGAATGTTACAGATTTTGGATATTAAATTTAAGTCAGGGGAAACGGATGTGGCTCAAGAGGTTTGGCGTCGGTCTACCATATGGAGCGACCGGGGTTCGATCCCCGGTACCTCCCGGTAAAAAAAAAAAAAAAAAATTTCAGTCAGAAATATCAGAGAAAATGCAAGCTCACAAAGACAGAAATTAGAGCACAGATTGCTGGGGATAGGGGAGGGGGAGGCAATGAGGAGTTCATGCATAAAGGGTATAAGCTTTGGATTTGAGGAGATGGGAAAGTTTTAGTAATAGAAGGTGGTGAGGATACCGCAACAGTGTAAAATGAGTAATCCCACTGAAAAGTTTGCTTGGAAGGTTTAGGGTGAGAAGAGTTATATTGTATATATGTTCCCACAATTAAAAAAAAAAAAAAAAGAATGAGCAACTGAAGAGACAATGACAGTTAAATGCAGTATGTGATCTGGACAGGATCTAATAATGGAGAAGAAAAGACCCAAAGCCTAATAGTAAAATCTGATGTAAGCTGATATGTTAAAAAATATATAAGATTCAACTGAAACCAGTGGCAAATTCAACATGAGATAAACGTAAAACATGCAGTCCACATACCTGGCACATAGCAGACAGTATGCAAGCTATTTTGAGAAACTATCTGAAAGCATTTCAGCTATATATCTTTTTTTTTTTTTTTTTGCCAGAGTGCGCGTGTGATTTAATTGTGGGGAGCTGGGAGGACAGACCGTCAAAAGCAGTGTTTCTAGAATGTGGGTGTGAAAACCAAACAGGGTCCAGACAGGGACCTCGCAGTGACAACGGATGACAGCACACTTGGATTTAAGCAGCAGTTTAAACACACAAAGACATGAAGTCGGGGCTCCAGATGGTCCACGGGGGACCCCGGGGCCAATGGGCCCCCGATCATAGGTTCCAGCTATATATCTTAAAACAGTATTCCCATGAAATCTTTTCTCCAATATGAGGATGAAAATACCTAAAAGTACTGTTCTCCATTCATAGACAATAAATTGGCTATAACTTAAGAACATCCTATGCTGTCTGCAACCAAACACCATCCTATCACTGTTGGAGAATGAGCCATGGACGGTCTCCTCTACCGGATATCTTAATTCAAATAGAACCTACTCATAACTGATGGTTGCCCAAGAGTGATAGTACATCTAAATATAACCACATATCAATAATTTACTTTTTGCATCAGAACACCTAATTTGTCAACTCGGCCAGGTAACTATGCCCAGTTTTTGGTCAAGCAAGCACTGAGATAATTGTAATATAAGGACATTTATGGGTTTAGTCATCAGTGAGTTTACTGCATAGATGGCTGATTATATCTACAACCGACCAACCTGGGACATTGCCATAAGTAATGAGTGACATTTTACTTAATCAGTTGAATGCCTTAAAAGGGGAAGTGATTTCAGTATAGAGGGAATTTCCCAGCTCTGTCTTTGGACAGCCAATGTCTCCCAGAAACTCATCAAGGACCTTCACTGGACTTTCATTGGAGCCCCTGGTCTGCAGCCTGCCTGCGGAACCTGGACTTGTGCATCCCCACGGTCACATGACAGAATCTTATAAATCTCATACTATTTACAGATATCTCCTGTTGATTTTGTTTCCCAAAAGTACCCTGACTAATACAAGAAGGAAACCTTATTGTAAAGTTCAAGTATACACTATAAAGTATATCAAGTATACAATAAAGCCTTAGGATTCACATAACTTTCTGGCCAGTCCCAAGTTTCTCTCTTCTGCCTTCTTTTTCTAGGTACACACATATAAACAGTTCCATAGTTTGAATCTAGTGCTACCTCTTACTAACTTGTGACACTGAACAATACTTAACATCTCTGTGCCTCAGATTCCTCAACTGTAAAAATGAGGATAGTGAGAAGCCACCTCACAGCATCATTTTAAAGATTAAACAAATTGAAACAAAACAGAACAGCACCTGGTATACATCAAGTACTCAATAAATATTAGCTATTCTTATTAATTCCTTCTATTCCAAAATTTCTAACAAAATTAATCCATTAGATTCCAAGCACCTTAAAAAAGAACAAGAGGGAGTGGATGTGGTCGAACACCCCCCCACACATGGGAGGTCCCAGGTTTGGTTCCTGGTACCTACTGAAAAACAAAAACAAACAACAAGCAAAACAAATGAAAGGTCCAACTCAGGAAAGCCAGTGTGGCTCAGTGGTTAAGCACTGGCTTCCCACATACAAAGCCCTCCAGGTTTAATCCCCAGGCCCTAAAATATAAAAAAATAAAAAAACACAAGAGTCTTCACACAACCTGGCTTTTATACCTAGTACCCTTCCAGGAAATGTATATGCAGTCTCACCAATTTTCCCAAGCTCCAGGTCCACATTTCAAGTGCCTACCCATTTGGATACCTCACTAGCACTTTAAACTTACTCAAAAGTGAATTCAAAGTTGGTAAATCTGGGTATCTGGAAAGGAGGTATATTGTAGTTCTCTATATTGGTTTTGATTATTTTTGCAAGTGTCCTGTAAATTTGAAATAGTTTCAAAATTAATTAAAAAAAAAAAAAAAAGATCAGTGGAGGGAGGGAGCAAGAAAGAAAAATATGTGAATAAGGACTTTTAAGGCAAGTGAAACTATTCTGTATGATAGTATGCTTTTGTTAAAATCCAGAGAACTATACAATACAAAAATTGAACCTTAATAGTTGTTAGTTAATAATGTATCAATATTGGTTCATTAATTATAACATGTACCACACTAATCTAAGATGTTAATAATACAGGAAATTGGGGTGGTATATGGGAATCCTCTGTACTATCTGCTCAATTTTTCTGTAAATCTGAAACTGTTCTAAAAATAATATCTATAAGAAATACAAAATTGAAATTTATCAGCTTCCCTAGTAAAGGAGCTGTTCTTCCTTTGGATTGTCCAATGTCTGTTAATTGCACCACAAGTTTCCCATTATCCAGAATGCAAATGTCTTTCTTATCTCTCCCTCTTCATAACAACTCCCACATCTAAATCAGCTGTCAGATTATATCAGGTACCACACATCTTTCTGCCGGTTTCCATTTCCAGGGTTCACATTTAAATAACATATCTGGAGTATCTTATAATTTGCCAAAAAAAACTTCCACAGAGTACCTCACTTGATCTTTCCAACCTTGTGAGTTATGTTCTAATATCCACAGAAAAGGAAACTACACCTTAGAGTTTAAGTGGCACCCCAACTTGTCATATGTGTAAATGGGTTCAAGCATTTTGAGTTTAAGCTTCGTCCTCTTTTTACTATAGGTACCTCACTCAAAAACTGTCAGTGATTCCAAGCCTTCTCTCTTATTAATCCCTAAACTGACAACTTTACCATCCTTGTTCCCCCAAATAAGCCCAGGACTTTTCTTTTTCTTTGCTTTATTCATGATATTAGTCTCAAATGCTAATCCAACCACTGACCCTCAAAATCTCATCCATTTATCAAGCTCAACTCATTACATGCACACTGTTTTTATTCTCCTCCTTGTCCACAATAGGATTTTTTTTTTTAATTAGAGAAGTTGTAGGTTTACAGAAAAACACAACCTGATTTTGATTTCTCCCTTCCTGTAAACCTCTAACACTTTGTCTCAACCTTGTTTTGTATGTCCCTTCTCACTTTGCTTGTATTAAAATTATTCATGGGGTGTTTTACCCTTCCCTCTGACCTTAAACTGTAAATTTCTTACAAAGGTTGTGAATTATTTTTATATCTCCAATTTATTATATATCTTAAATATAATATGCACTCAAATACTTGCTGAATCAATGAAAATCACAGTAAAACCACTGAGGAAGTATAAAGAGGAGAAAACTAAAAGCTAAAGAAATAAAACTCACTCCTTGCTTCCCTTAACCTAGTAAGTCTTTTTGTTCAAACCGGTTTTGCTTCCTCAACTTTAAGTACTTTTCTCAGGTTCCTCCCTTAGAAAATTCTCCACAGCTTCTTTTTTTTTTTTTTTTTTTTACCGGGAGGTCCCAGGGAGTGAACCTGGGTCCCTCCATATGGGAGACGGACGCCCAACCAGTTGAGCCACATCCGACCCCCTCCACAGCTTCTTTAATTCCCACCCATTTCTTAGGTCCCACTCTCTACTAGACTTCCCTTCCTAATACCAGATCTCACTGAGCCTTCTCTCTCTCATACACAATAGAACGGTATATTGTCCTAACATGTATCTAATTATATTTAGCCATGTTTCTACAACAACAATGTAAACAACCATAAGCTTCCAAGTCTTCTGCATCACTGAAGGCTCTAAACAATTATCATTCAAATAATTATAGAGCAAAGTGCCCAAGATCTTTAGTTTCCCAAATAGGCTCCATTTGTAAGCAATCAAGATGGCAGAATGAGTACAAATAGGAAAGATAACTGCAACTATAAAAATCACTGTAATTTATAATAAGAAAATACTTCTACATAACATCCAATTTTTTTTAATATTTCTTGGGTTATTAGAAAATTACCAAATTTAATAAACTTAATTTTAGAACAGTTTTAGATTTACAGAATTATTGCAAAGATAGTACAGAGAGTTCACAACAAGTTAGTTCTATTAACATCTTTAGTATGGTACATTTGTCACAGTTAATGAACCAAAACTGATACATTATTAGCTACATACAGTACACATTTTGTTCAGATTTCTTTAGTTTTTATTAAATATCCTTTATCTGTCCCAAGATTCTACCCAGGATACCAGTGGTCATGTCTCCATAGGTTCTACTTGGTTGTGACAGTTTCTCAAATATTCTTTGTTTTTCATTACCTTGACAGTTTTGAGAAGCACTATTCAGGGATTTTGTAAACGTCCCTCAACTGGGATTTGTCTGATGTTGTTCTCGTGATTACAACGTGGTTATGGGTTTTAGGGAGGAAAACCACAGAGGTAAAATACCATTCTCATCACATCGTATCAAGGTAAAGTGCTACTCCCATCACATGGCTTATCACATTGACATTATCCTTGATCATCTGGCTGAGGTAGTGTACATCAGGTTTCTCTCTGTAAAGGAACTCTTTTTTACTCCTTTCCATACTGTACTCCAGAAGGAAGTCACTATGCATGGCCCAAACTTAAGCATTAGGAAGTTGACGGGGGTAGCATCCACATAAATTATTTGGAATTCATCAGTACAAGAGTTTTATCTATCTTCCACTCATTCATTCAGCCATTTATTTATATCAGTGTGGATTTATGGGTATTTATTTTATACTTATGAGTTATCATCCAATAGTACTTTATCTTGTTGCTCAAATCGTTCCAGCTTTGGTCATTGGGAGTTTTCAGTTGGAACTCATGATCCTTTGATACAACCTCATCATTGGGGTGGGAGAGACACTTCCTTACTTCCAGGTACCAGATATGCTCTAGGCTCATGTTGTATGTTCCTAGTCCCAGGTCTAGAATTAGTCATTTCTCCAAGGAGCCCTGGGAATTACCAAATTTGAACACCATAAAGACACATTTAAATTTAAACAGTTAAGCCAATTAACGCTTAAGCTATTAAGCTTTTCCCCTATAAATTTCAATCTGTCAAGAACTCAATTTTGATTTCCATTGCATCCTCGGAGCCTAGGGAAAAAAAAAAAAGTGCACAGAACAGGCATTCAATAGCTACTCAATTTAAAAATATTGCAGACTTTGAATTTCTGAGGTTCCACAAGAGGGTTCAGGATAGAATCACAACATAACTTACCATTCCAATGGAATATACCTAGATTTCTCATATTTGGACTTCTAATATCAACTATGACTACTTCACTCCATTGTTTTGCAGTAAGCAAAAAGCTCCCTTTTTCCATTGCTCCTTCCTCTTATTCCAATGCAAGTCAAAAGTCTGTGACCTCCAGCAAAATTTTCAGTGCAAAGGCCTAATGCATTACATTTTCTAGACATACACTTCTTATCTGTACCTGGTTTTATCATCATCTGAAGGCATATTTCCAGAGCCCATCCAAATATACATGCAAAAATAAGTCAAGATTATACTGGAGTGGTTCTACTTAAATTTTTATCTACAATATATTTACAGTATACACTTTAAAAATTGCAGTGGCTTTTGTTTTGTTTTGTTTTTTACTAGAGAAAGTTACTGTAAGGGAAAGAGAAAAAAAAACATACAATCAAAAACTCCCCACCAACTAAAAGGCAAATCAAGTTATCCTATAAAGTCTTAGCTTAAACTTAATAAGATATTAAAAATGTGATATTATAATGCATCAATAAAATATAAGTCTATAGCAACAGCATAAGCCACAGAGGATAAGTGATCAGTGTTAGTCAAATTTGTAGTATGTGATCCTAACCCACCAGCCACAGCTGAAAGGATGATGAGCAGTTATCAGGCACAGCATGAGTCAATCAAATCCTCTTTCCTGGGAAACCAGCTTTGGGAATCACAGCTACTACAGAGAATGAAGCAGAAGCACTTAGAAACAAGAGTGAGCCAGGCAGCCAATGGGCCACTGGTAGTAGATGTCTCAGTTCTTGAAGGTTTTCCAGTTCCTGGGTCTTGGCTCCCCTAAAGCCAGACTGGGGGAGTGGATGTGGCTCAAGCAGTCAGGGCAGATAGCTCCAAAGTTTGGGGCCTTGCCAGTGAGCCCTACTCAGAGTGACAGACTCAATTATGTCTTCCCTACAAATGGCTCATCTGTCCCTTCTATTTAAACCTATACTTGGTGCTGGAGTTTGTAGGTGTACATCCAAGAGACTTGAGTCTTTGGGCTGTCCACGTGCCATCTGGGCCCGGAACCTCAGCGGAGTTGCAACACTAGTCTACAGCTCATTGGACTCACCCAGAACAACTAATAAAGAGATGATGATGGACAACGACCATCCCAAGGAACAGAGAGAGTCTGCAACTGCAAGCAAGATAGTCCCATCCATCTTCCCCATGGGATATAAACCCCCTCTTAATTAGAGGTGGAGTGGACATCACCATCCCAGAATCCTCAGAATTGGGGAAAGAACTATGGACTAGAGTGGACTTACTGGTATTCTACTATAGACATATTGTGATTCTAGCAATGGAAGAAATTACAACATTAATGTGGAGCCAGTGGCCACTAGAGGCCCTGTGGGCAGGGAGAGGGAAAAACAGTTGTAATATGGGGGCTTCTTGGGACTTGGGAATCGTCCTGAATGACACTGCAATGGCAGATATAAGCCATTTTATATCATCACATAACATGCAGAATTGTGTGGGGAAAAGTGCAGACTCTAATGTGAACTATAGTCCATGCTTAATGGCAAAGCCCCAGGATGCGGTTATCAATTGCAATGAATGTGCCACACTAATGAAGGATGTTTATGTGGGAGGTATGGGGAGTGGGGCATATGAGAATCCCTATATTTTTTTTTCTTTTTTTTTTTTTCCCCTATTTTTGTGTAACATTTATGTAATCTAAGTACCTTTTTAAAAAAATTTTTTTTAATTTTAAAAAAAGAATGTAATGGATATAACCTATTTTCTTTACATTAAATATCCCACTGTAACATGTATTTTTTGACTTCCATTATATAGAGGCAATAATAAAACTGAAAACTTAAAAAAAAAAAAAAAAAAGCCAGTAACACTCACACCTGAAAGCATGATATAAAGGCAATTCAAAAACACTGCCTTCAGAGAGCAGATGTGGCTCAAGCAGCTGAGCACCTGCTTCCCACACGGGAGGTCCTAGGTTCGGTCCCCAGTGCCTCCTAAAAAAAAAAACCAGCAAACACAAAACCAAATCAAGGGAGCCCATGTGGCTCAGTAGTTGAGCACTGGCTTCCCACATATGAGGTCCTGGGTTTAATCCCTGTCCCAGTACCTAAAAAAAAACATTGCCTTCACTTTAATGGAATACTGTTCTAATACATTTAACAACTATCCTCATTTTAACGAACAGGTTTTGAATAACTTCTTTCATTCAACAAACAGTGGATGTGTGTTCATCATGCACCGGGCACCACTGGATACTGGGAGGATAATCAGAAAAGTCATCAAAATGGAGATACTTCTGAGCATTGAGAGTGCTAAAAATAAATTATATATATATATATATATATATTTTTTTTTAATTGTGACTGCAAATAGTTTTATTAAAAAACTAAAAATTCCATTCAAAACTATTTTCAATAAAATTCTAATAATACTTTGTTAAAAACCAAAAAATCCAGGACCTGTGCTAAAAGAGACAGCACACCAGGCTGTCATCAACCAAAACGACAGTCACTCTAGACCTTGGGAATAAGACAGCAGGAATAAGACAGAGAGGGAGTGTCCACTCTCGCTATTTAGGGAAACATCTCAGTTTTTATTTCAACCAAAATCCTTCGTCAAAGGAGATCTAGCTCCATTCCTGCCCCTGTACATTTGTTTGCCTGTAGATGCTGACCTCTTTGGTTTGTAGGAACTAGAATGTAGCAATTACAAGCACCAGCTCTGGAGTCAAGACTGCCTGCATTTGATCCTGGCTCCACACTTTACTCTGTGTGGCCTTGGGCAAGTGACCCAACATCTCAGAGTTTCAATTTCCTCATATGGACAATGAGGGTCATAATGTCTCCTAAGGTTGTTGTGAGGATTAAATGAGTGAGTACACGAGAAGTGCTTTGAACACACGGCTTGGCTGGAGTGACAGTCCATTGCTATTAGTGTGCACTATGTACCAGATACTTTTGAGTATAAGTAGATTTGGTTCATGAGAGGATCTAGCTCAAGGATTTACAGTGTTTCCTAATATAGTCTTTTTTTAAGAACTTTAAATAGAGGCAAGGAACAAAAAGTTGGAGGTTTCATATAAAAACCCAGATATCTGGCTTTTCTAGAAAACGCAGAAAGCTACTGTGCTGTAGGTAACCAGCTGCCCACAACAGAATTCAACTGTCTATTCCCAACCACTCCCAATTATTTCACTTGCCATTTGTCATTACTGTTCATTTTCCTACTCAACAACTTCACTGGTCCATGTTGATTAGCCACTACACATTTGTACTTGCAACCTCGGTATGCCAAGACAAAGAAAATAAACATGGTTCCCACCCTTCCGAGGCTTAAGGGCTGCTGTTCCTGAATAGTATGAGATGAATGTCTCCCTAAGAAGGCCCTTCATCCAGAGAACCCTGTAAAATCTTGGGTTGTAGAAAGGGCTATCCACAACCTTGCTACTCCAAGTGTGGTCACCAGGGCTCCATAGAAATGAACCCCAAAACCTACTGAACTGAAATATGAATTTTAAGGAGCTCCAGGAGTGCATGGGAAAGTCTGAGAAGCACCATTCTAAAACTCAGAGCCCTTCCAGGGGTAGATGAAGCTTCTGACCATGCTGAAGTTGTAGAAGGGACTACTCTGGCCCCCAATGGTGCAGGCAGGGAAAGGGCTGTAATAGGAATTTCTCTGGCTGTTGGTTCTGCCGCTGCCATTACTCAGCTGCAAGCTGTCTGGCAAGACCTCAGAGATGGAGCTGGGGGCAGGGGGGAACCAGTGGGGCTGCTGGAAGTGGCTGGACTCCCTGCATCCCTAGGTGGCTGTTGCTAGGGAGACCTGGCGAGGGGCTCCCGCTGCTGCTGACACTTAAGGAGCTGAGGCTGCTGAAGAAGGTGTTGAGGCAAGGGGAGGAGGTGAGCACGGTTGAGGATGAGGCAGTACTCTGGGTGCCCTTGGGAGGCTCTGGGCACTGGGAAGGCCTTAGCAAAGAGAAGGGGCCGTCTCCTTATGACTTCATGCTCACTCCAACCCCAATGAAGAGCAGCCACAGGCATCAGCACTGTACTTTCGCTCCCTGTGGAAGTTCCCATTGTCAAACATTTTTCTTGCAGTTTGGATCCAGGGTCCAGTAACTGCCTTTTTCTGGGTCACCGTCATCCCGAGGCATCTTCCTGAAGCAGTCACTGAGTGACAGGCTGTGGCAGATGTGGCTGAGTGTGAGCTTGTGCTCCCGAGCGCTCTGGATGGCCACGGCGATGACCGCCAAGGATGAGTAGGGTGGGTACATGATCTTCATCAGGTCCTCACGGCTGGCCAGGAACAGCCAGCTCAGCTCACCAGTTGCCCCAAGCCCTGTGAACGAGGCAGGCATAGGCCAAGGTGCCAGCATAGGTCAGCGGCTGCAGGAAGGACCCGGCCATGTCCCCAGGTGGCGGTGGCAGCAGTGGGGTGCCCAGGTGGGCAGCGGGTGAGCCGCCTACATCAGGTCCGTTGGGCCACAGGTAGGGGTTGGCAGTGGTGATGCGGCATAGTCCACCTGCCCATAAGGTGCCCTGGCAGCTGCTGGTGCGCCCAGCAGCGGCAGCAGGCCTGGCTGCAAGTACATGCCTAAGTTGTCAATGTTGCCAGCCATTGGCAGGTGCACCTTGGCTGCGGCCAGGGGTGAGCAAGGTTGGCCTTGCCGCTTGTGCAAGTGCATGCCTTCGGGGGCTAAGTTCATGGCCCAGTCTTGAACCTAGCTCGGTGCGGGCTGCACCTGGGGCTCCAAACGCTGGTGGGAAAGAAGCATCTCACCATATTCTTAACACCTTGAAATAAAGGAACATTCTTGTATTTGTATTATTAACCACAATCCTCATCCACCACCAAAATCACTGTTATACAGTCCCTAGATTATAGACAACCCCTTTTAGCCACAATCACATTTATAAACCAGCATACTCATTATAATGTGCAACAATCAACTCTATCCCATTTCCACATGTTTACAATTTCTACATACATTCAGTATCAGCTCCCCCTGCTCAATCCACATTCTGTCTCCTACTTTTTATACTCTAAGGCTTAATTCCATAAGTTTACTCACAATATTTAGTTCCTACCCACAAGACCATACAATATTCATTCTTTTGTGTCTGGCTTATTTCACTATAAACATAATATCCTCAAGGTTCATCCATGTTGTCATGTGCTTCTCAAGTTATTTCTTCTTACACCTGAATAGTATTCCATCACATGTATATACCGCATTTTGTTTATCTATTCATCGGTTGAAGGACACTTAGGTTGTTTCCATCTTAGCAATTGTGAATAATGCTGCTATGAACATTGGTGTGCAAATATGTTTGTGTCCTTGCTTTCAGTTCTTCTGGATTAGATTCCTAGTAGGGGGATCAGAAGGCAGTTCTATATTTAGCTTCCTGAGGAACCTCAAAACTGTCTTCCACAGAGAGTGCACCATTTTCCATTCCCACCAACAGTGAAGGAGTATTCCCATTTCTCTGCATCCTCTCCAGCACTTGCAGTTTTCGTTGTTGTTTTGTGTGTGTGTGTGTGTGTTTTTGTTTGTTTGTTTGTTTTTAATGGTCATTCTATAAGGCATGACATGATATCTTGTAGTTTTGATCTGCATTTCCTTAATAACTAGTGAGGTTGAACATCTTTTCATGTGTTTTTTGGTCATTTGCATATCCTCTTTGAAAAAATGACTATTCAAGTCTTTTGCTTATTTTTTAAATTGGGTTGCTTATCTTTTTGTCATTGAGTTGTGTGATCTCTTTATATAACATTGAAATCAAATCTTTATCAGATATGTGGTTTCCGAAAAGTTTTTCCCCATTGAGTAGGCTGCCTATTCACTGCAGCAAAGTCATCTGAAGCAGAACAGTGTTTAATTTTGAGGAGGTCCCATTTATCTATATTTTCTCTCATGGCTTATGCTTTGAGTGTAAAGTTTAAGAAACCACCATCAACCACAAGGCCTAGAAGATGTTTCCCTACATTTTCTTCTAGTTTTAGATTCTAGTTTTTATATTTAGGTCCTTGATCCATTTTGAATTAATTTTTATAAATGGTATGAGATAAGGGGCCTCTTTCTTTATTTTAGAAATAGATATCCACTTTTCCAAACACCATTTGTTGAATAGGCTATTCTGACCCAGTCGGGTGGGTTTGACAGCCTTGTCAAAAATCACTTGACCATAGCTGTGAGGGTCTATTTCCAAATTCTCAATTCGATTCCATTGGTCCATCTATCTATCTTTATGCTAGTACCTTGCTGTTATTACCACTGTAGCTAAGTAATATGTTTTAAAAATGGGAAGTGAGAGTCTTCCATCTTCATTCTACATTTCAAAGATATTTTGGGCTATTTGGGACCCCTTTCCCTTCCACATAAATTTGATAATTGGCTTTTCAATTCTATAAAAAAGGCTGATAGAGTTCTTATCAAGATTGTGTTAGGGAGGCGGCTGTGGCTCAATCGGTGGGGCTCCCGTTTACCATGTGGGGGGCCCCGGGTTCGGTTCCCGGGGCCTCCTGGTGGGGGCAGGCCCGCCCGCACGGCGTGGTTAGCTGACCCAGTGAGCACAAGCAGCAAGGGGGTGATAAATGAATAAATAAATAAAATCTTTATTAAAAAAAAAAAAAGATTGTGTTGAATCTGTAAATCAGTCTGAGTAGAATTGATATCTTAATGATATTTAGTTTTCTAATCCATGAACACGGAATGTCCTTCCATTTATTTAGGTCTTCTTTGGTTTCATTTAGCAATACTTTGTAGTTTTCTGAATATAGGTCCTTTATATTGGTTAAGCTTATTCCTAAATACTTGAATTTTTTAGTTGCTATTGTAAATGGAATTTTTTTCTGACTTCCTCCTCAATTTGCTCATTGGTAGTATACAGAAATGCTATTGAATTTTGCATATTAATCTTGTCTCTCACACTTTGCTTAAGTTGTCTATTAGTTCTAGTGGTTTTGTTGTGGGGTTTGGGGGATTTTCTAGGTATAGGATCATATCAGTGAATAGCAAAACTTTTACTTCTTCCTTTCCTATTAGGGTGCCTTTTCTTTTCTTGCCTAATTGTTCTAGCTAGAACATCCAGCAGAATACTGAACAACAGAGGAGATAGTGGACATCCTTGTCTTGTTCCCAACTTCAGCAGGAAAGCCTTCAGTCTTTCAGCGTTGAGTACAATGTTAGCAGTGGGTTTTTCATATATGCACTTTGTCATATTGAGAAAGTTTCCATCTATTCCTATCTTTTGGAATTTTTTTTATCAAGAAAGGATGTTGTATTTTGTCAAATGCCCTTTCTGCATCAGTTAAGATGATCATGTGGTTTTTCTTCAATTTATTTGGTGGGGGAGGGTACTGGGGATTGAACCCAGGACCGTGTACACAGGAAGCAGGCACTCAACCACTGAGCTACATTTACTCCCCAATGAGAGCTGTTTTTATTTTCTTTTTTAATTTTTTTTTTTTAAGATTTTATTTATTTATTCATTTATCCCCCCCTTGCTGCTTGTGCTCGCTGGGTCAGCTAACCACGCCGTGCGGGCAGGCTTGCCTTCACCAGGAGGCCCCGGGAACCGAACCCAGGGCCTCCCATATGGTAAACGGGAGCCCTACTGATTGAGCCACAGCCGCTTCCCTGTTTTTATTTTCATTTGCTTGTTTTTTTAGGAGGTACCAGGGATTGAACACAGGATCTTGTACATAGGAAGCAGGCGCTCAACCACTTGAGCTACATCCATTCCCCTCAATTTATTAATGTGGTCTATACACTGATTGATTTTCTAGTGTTGAACCACCCTTGCATACCTGGTATAAAACCCACTTGATATATAATTCTTTTAATGTGCTTTTGGGTTCAGTTAGCAGATATGTTGTTGATTTCTGAATTTATATTCATCAGAGAAATTAGTCTATAATTTTCTTTTTCATAATTATTTGGCTTTGGTATAAGGTTGATGTTGGCTTCATAGAATGAGTTTGGTAGTGTTCCCTCTTGTTCAATTTTTTTGGAAGCGTCTAAGACTGGTATTAGATCTTCTTTAAATGACTAGTAGAATTCACCTGTGAAGTCAAGTGGGTCCCGGGCTTTAATTTTGGGGAGGTATTTGATGAATGTTTTGATTTCTGTACTTGTGATTGGTTTGCTGAGATCTTCTATTTCTAGGGTCAGTGTGTGTTGATCATGTGTTTCTAGGAGTTTGTCCATTTCATCAATGTTGTCTAGTTTGCTGGCATACAATTGTTCATAATATCCTCATCTCTTATTTCTGCTGGCTCAGAGGTAATGCCACCCTTCTCATTTCTGATTTTATTTGCATCTTCTCTCTTTTTCTCTTTGTTAGTCCAGCTACAGATTTGTCAATTTTGTTGATCTTCTTGAAGAACCAACTTTTGGTTTTGTTGATTCTTTTTTATACTCCATCTCATTTATTTCTGCTCTAATCTTTATTATTTCTTTTCTTCTGCTTGTTTTAGGATAGGTCTTTGATTTTAGCTCCTTTTCTTTTCTTTTTTTTTTTTTTAAGAAGGTACCGGACATTGAACCCGGAACCTTGTACATGAGAAGCAGGTGCTCAACCACTGAGCTACATCCACTTCCCAGTGAGAATTGATTTTTTTTTTGTTTGTCTATTTGTAGGAGGTACTGGGGATCGAACCCAGGACCTCATACATGAGAAGCAGGCACTCAACCACTCAAGCTACAGCCACTCCTCTTTTCTTCTTTTTTAACCTAACCATTGAGGGCTATAAATTTCCCTTTTTAGCACTACCTTCACCATTTCCCATAAATTTTGATATGTTGTGCTCTCATTTTCATTCATCTCGAAGTATTTACTGATTTCTCTTGCAATGTCTGCTTTGACCTACTGATTATTTAAGAATGTAATGTTTAATCTCCATCTATTTGTGAAATTTCCCTTTTTCCACCTGTATTAATTTCCACTCTATGATCATACCATCCAGTTAGCATTAGTGTAGCTTATGGGCCAACATATACACATGGTATTTGTACATTATAGCTACTCTATCACCTTAAAATTATGGTTCTAAAATTTTGGCATGTATCAGAATCAGGACGAGAGAGTGTTAAATCACACAGCTGGGAAGATCAAGATGGCAGAGTGAAAAGCTTCAGGGCTCCATCCCCACACGAAACTCTGAACAACGCAAGAAAAAACTGGCAGAAACATCTTTCTCAAAGCTCCAGAAAACAGAGGACTGCAGAACAGGGTGAGCACCAAGTCAATAAAAAGGCTACTTTAAAGCAGTAGGATCTTTGTGCCACTCTGGCTGGCCTTTCCACCCCTCACCCGCTCAGCACAGAGCTGGCCCTTCCTCCAGTTCCAGAGGGAGCAGAGTAACCCTTGTGAAAATACTGAGAGCCTGCATGTCTAGCAGAATCTGTCTGGTAGTAGCCTGAGGGACTTTCGCTATCCTAGAAATGCCTTGTATGTGGAAGGCAGCACACACAGCTCTCTCACAGAATGCTGTGGGAGAACAGTTAAATTGTCCTGCCTAGGGCAAGAGATTGCTGACAGGAAAACACAGTACAATGCCTGGGACCATGAGGAAACTGTTTCCTAGGGAAGAGAAGAAATTTATTGATGTAAATAGGGAAAATCCTAGGCCACATGCATATGTCCAAAACAAGATGCATACACAGAAAGGATCAGGGAGGCCCCTAAGCTTTGGGCTACAGCTATTCTCTAAACTCACTGTATGGATAAATTCTGAAAGAGAGCACTCACATAGATTAATCTGCAAAGACTGAGAAAGGTGATTTTTTTGTTTGTTTGTTTGCTCTTGGCATTCAAGGAAAGCCTTGTCATAATACTAGGTGGATATATGCTTAAGAAACAGATGCCTCAGTCTAAATTCCAGCAATAATACATTAAAATATCAAAATGTCTAGGTTTTAACAAAAGATTACAAGGCATACAAAGAAAGAGGAAGGAATGACCCAAGCAAAGGAGAAGAATAAAGCATTAGAAACTATCAATGAGGAGGATCAGACCAGGGACATTCCAAAGACTTTTTAAAAAATGATCCTAAGGATGCTCAAAGGGCTAAAGGAGGGAAGTGGCTGTGGCTCAATTGGTTGGGCTCCCATTTACCATATGGGAGGCCCTGGGTTCGACTCCTGGGACCTCCTGGTGAAGGTAAGCCGGTCTGCGTGGTGCGGTGAGTCGGAGCAGCAAGATGACGCAACAAAGGGAGACAGGCAGACACAGAAAAACAGAAAGCAAATGGACACAGTGAGCACAAGCAGCAAGGGGGAGATAGATAGATAGATAGATAGATAAAAATCTTTTAAAAATAAAGGAAGTGAGAGTCCTCTGACTTCATTCTTTTTTTAAAGGGGGGGGGCTAAAGGAAAACACTGATTGATGGAGTTTCAATTAAAGGCCATGGCAACTGAAAGAATAGAAGGTCACCCTGGAATGTAGGAAACAAGCCATGCGGTCTCATGCTAATAGGAGCTAGGTGGGGAAACATCCTGAGCTTGTAAGATTTACAATGTCTGTGAATTTCAGGAAGAAAAAGAGGAACTGAGCCATGAACTTTTAAGACTTGCTCATTCTAGTAGAATGTAAACTGTCAAGTATCTATTGAATTTATATATGTATATACATATTTTCTTTGTTCTAAAGCTAAAATAAAAGCCACACCTTATGAGGTGGCAGGGCTCTTCTCTGCATATCTGATGGAAAGTCCCCTGATCCCAGTTTTTCTTCTCTTTGTCTTATTCTTTCTTTCTCATCCGCGGCACCGTTTTCACGGACCCAGAGCCTGACCGGCAACAACTGATAAAGAACTAAATGAAGTCAGGAAAATAACAAATGAACAGAAATTAAAAATTCCCTAGAAGAGTTCAACACAATAGGCTGGAGGTGGCAGAAGAAAGAATCAGTGAGCTTGAAGATAAGACAATTGAAATCTTCCAGTCTGAGGAGCAGAAAGAGAATGAGGAAAAGTGAACAGAGTCTGAGGAACCTGTGGGACATCATCAGGTATTTCAATATATGCGTTGTGGGAATCCCAGAATACTGAAATAAATAATGGCTGAAAACTTCAGAAATTTAATGGAAGACATGACTATACATATCCAAGATGCTCCACAAACTCCAAACAGTATAAACCTAGAGAGACCCACATCATGCCATGTTATAATCAAACTGTCGAATGCCAAAGATGAAGAGAAAATTCTGCAAGCCACAAGAAAGAAGTAATGCATCACATACAAGGGTGCTTCAGTAAGATTAAGTGCTGATTTCTCATCAGAAACCAAGGAAAAAAAGGCAGTGGGATGGCATATTTAAAGTGCTGAAAGCGGGAAGCGGCTGTGGCTCAATCAATAGGGCTCCCGTTTACCATATGAGAGGCCCCAGGTTTGGTTCCCGGAGCCTCCTGTTGAAGGCAGGCCCGCCCGCGCGGCGTGGTTAGCTGACCCAGAGAGCACAAGCAGCAAGGGGGGAATAAATGAATAAATAAATAAAATCTTAAAAAATAAATAAATAAATAAAATAAAGTGCTGAAAGCAAAATCACTGCCAACCAAGAATTTTATATCCAGCAAAACTGTCTTTCAAAAACAGGGAGGGATTAAGACATTCCCAAATAAACAAAGTGAGAAAGTCTGTCATCAACAGACCACCCCTAAAACAAATTCTAAGGTGAGTTCTGCAGGTTGAAAGGTAAGGATACTAGACAACTAACTGAAGTCACATGAAGTAATAAGACTCTCCAGTAAAGATAATGACATAGGTTCTAGTATGTTTTTGGTTTGTAACTCCACTTTTTGCTTCCTACAGGAACTAAAAGGCAAATGCACAAAATATATTGAGAAATTAGTAGTCTGGGATTCAGTATGTAAAAACATGCCAATTTGTGAAAAGAACTGCATAAAGGTGGGAGAACAGAGGGTTAAAGCAAACAGTTTGTGTAAACCATTGAAGTTAACTTGGTATCTAAGCAAATGAGAGTGTTACAGATTTAAAATGTTAAATTTAAATCCATGGCCATCTCACACATACACACACACATACAAATTAGCAAACAGAGATAGAAATTAAACTACAGTTTACCAGGTGTGTGGGGGGGCAGGGACAATGGGCAGTTAATGCAAAATGAGTGTAGGGTTTCTATTCGGGGTGAAGGAAAAGTTGTAGCAATGGATGGTGGTGAGGATACTGCAACATTGCGAATGTGATTAATCCCACTGAATGGTATGCTTGGGAGAGGTTGGCATGGGAAGCTTTATGTTTTATATATGTTTCCACAATTTAAAAAAGAAAAGAGAAACTAAAGAGATGATGACAATTACATGCAAAACATGATACTGGATGGGATCCAAGAATGGAGGAGAAAAGGCTCAAAGACATTATTGGGACATAAGAAAAATTTGGAATATACAATGTAAGCTTCACAGCAATGTTGAATTTCTTGAACTTCATAATTGCACTTTCGGTGATCACACAAGTGAATATCCTTGTTCATAGGAAACGTATATGTAAGTATTATGTGTTCAAGGAGAAGGGAGGGAGAACAGAGGTGGTAAAATGTATGGGGTGGGACAGGGGGAATACTGCTGGGTTCTACTTCCATAGTTTCTAATTCAGTAGTTTGGGGTGGGGCCCCAAAACTAAGTTCCCAGGGGATGCTGGTGCTGCTGATCTCCACATCATACTTTGAGAACCACTGCCTGAAAGCAATAGTTTTAAGTTTTTTAGGGGGGATGAGAGGGTGGTATAAAAAGCCCCTTTGAAAATCTAATGAAAACCGTTTACTTACATAAATACACACACACACACACTTTAAAGGGTTTACGGAACACAGAAGCTCATCCATATACCATTCTACAAGATTCTTGGTTAAGGACCCCATTAAAGTAACAGCACAGGGTCTTACATATCCATGTTTTTCAAGTTTCTTTGGAACTTCTAGCTAACAGTTATTTCACACATTCATCTTAATTTTTTTTATGCACAGGCTTTTTCATTCAAATTACTAATACAAAGAAGGAAGATTCTGTTTTAAAAACTTACCTGAAAAAAATCTCACTTTGTAATAAGAAAAGTAGACAATTATATCTAGCATTACACAGAAAAGAAAAACATTTAGGATTTGCATTAAATTATCAAATGAAGGACATGCATATATTTCCTTAAAATAAAATAAAAAAAAATTGAAATAAACCCTATATTAGAGCTAAGGTACAAGTTCTTTCCTATGAAAAGTCATTCCAAAAAACAAGCTCTCAACTCAAAGCTACACATTAAATCCACCATATCTGAACAAGGCTTGAGTAACTCATTCTCTGATTCTCTGAAAGTTCTCTGAGCCACTGGAAAAATCCATAAGCATAAGCACTTTGACATAAAGTATAATGTTCAGATTCAGATCACTTATCCTGTACGGGCAAAAGCATAAAGATTTTTGTTTCAAAAGAGTACTAGGTCTTTTTATCCTCAAGAGCATTTGTTACAGAGACGTAAATGTGACAAGCACCATAATAAAATTTGTAATAAATGAAACTGCTTTACTATCTTATTATTTTTAGTTCAGAACTCTATATTTCTACATTTGGAAAATCCCAGAAGGTGATGCTTTAGTCTTAGTATGGTTTTCTTTTATGGGAATTAAAATAAGTTATCTCACCTTGATATGATTGAAAAAACTGGGTATATTCAACTCTTTCCATTTGTTTTAGGGGAAGAAAGATTTTAATTTGCATGTGTTTTGTGAAAATTATAAGAGTCAACGGCATCGCCACCATCCCCTTTAATATTCTCCATTAATGATAATTTAAAAGGACTTCCCCTTTTCAATGTGGAAAATAGTTTGTTTCAGATTGTATTTACCTAAAATGACCACAGCAATATTTCTATTGCCCCACGCTCCTTCCAAACCCTGCTACACCCTCATCAAAAGGACAAGTTTTATTTCTCCCCTCCTTGAAACTGGGCAGGCCTTTCTGACTGTCATGATGACTAGAACATGGCAGAAATGAGGCTGCATGATTTCCAAAGCCAGATCATAATAAAAAGTATGACTTCCACTTGACATGTGTGTGCATGCTCACCTTGGAACTGACCCAGGCCACTTGTAGTTGTTTCAACTAAGAGTCAGAGCTAAGGTCCCAGCTCAACTGCCAGGGGAAATTGTGGGATTGTCTATCCCTTACCACTCTGTTCTGATGCTAGCACTAAACACCCACATCCTACATCTGCAGCCATTTTATTTTCAATGTTATTGAATGTGTTATAGATTGTATAGAGCATACATGCTGCAATATGTGGTCTGGTCAGATACGGTTTTAGAAATAGTTTGGGCTTTTTTAATTCATCCCACTTATTGGAGGTGACTCAAGTTCCTTAAGCCTTCATTTCTTCTTTTTTTTTTTAAGTGTGGGTTTATATATTTCAATGGCACTGGATCGGGGAGGCAGTCAGGGACTCAGCCTAGCAAACACATTATTTAGAAGAATTACAATAGAATGTCAGAAAACTCTAAGAGAATAAAAAGAAAAAAAACACGTTTCTTCTAATTCAACAACTTACTCCAAGTCTAACAAACTCTCCCATGACTGATAAGGGATAAAACTGTCAGGGAGATGCTGAAACCATAAAGAGTTCAGATACTAGACAAGTGACTGTTCTGTAAAAACTGAGAAATGCATCCAACAAACCAAGCCAGAGATAGAGAAAAGTCATACTTCTGATCTCAACTGTACCCTACTATATTCTCTGCTTTAACTAGACAATCAAAATGGATATTTCTGTACCAGGACAGGACTCCAAATTCCTACTGGATACAGGTCTTCTATTTCTACCTTAAATTCCTCTATTCTAAATGGGAAATTTTACTTTGTATATGTTACCACAAAATTTAAAAAAAAAAAAAAAAAATTTTTTTTTCTCTACTCTTCCTCAGAGTACTAATAGAATAACAGTGGTATCACCAATAAACCTATTATCTTACCAGTCTCACAACACTTGCCAGTTTCAATTAGTCCAAAAAACAGAGGAAGACATCTTCCGACAGTGTGATTCTGCTCCAGCTAATTTATTATGTTGAGGCTTATTCTGTAAAAATATTGTCAAATGAAATGCTTTACCAAGAAAGCATACATTTAGAGATCCCAGGTGAAAATATTACACAAAACCAAATTATAGCTGCCCTAGACACCTCTGTTTTCTTACACATACTGGCCTCTAATAATTCACTGTTAGATCAGCCATCTTCCACTCTGGGCTAAAGATTCTGACATAGGCAGTATATATAGTGCTGACACTATTAGAGTCCAAACTGATCATTACAAAACCCTGCCCTAGGTTACTCCAATATCCATTTAAACCTGAAGTGATATCAGGAATAAACTTATTAAGTCTGTATTGGAATAAACACTTATTGTACCATATACCCTACTATCCATTAAGAAACCTAATGGAAAAAGGCTAGTGATTTGTTTAATGAAATAATAACCCTTAAATTCCCAGTAGTTCCTAACTCAATTATCATCCTATCCTCATTTCCTTCAACAAGTAATTAGACAGCACTGTTTATACTAGAAGCCTGCTGTTTATCTTGCGAAGACATCCACTCCCTGTTTGTGTGGGGTTGCACTTTCACCAAAATAGTGCTTGCTTCTCAATACACTTGATGTGTCCCACATGCTGTATAATTCTTGTTACTTCTAAGCAACTGCAATATTTCTGCCAGCCACCATACCTCTTGTGAAATCCTTTTACTGTCCACTTTGTGTATCACCTTTAAGCTTTGTTTAAAACAATCTTTAAAAGGCAGAGATTGGTAGAATTGATTAAAAACCATGATGCAAATATATGCCATTTACAAGAGACTCACCTTAAATTCAAAGACACAAGTAGGCTGAAAGCAAATGGATAGAAAAAATATATACCATGCAAATAATAAACAAAAGAGAGCTGAGGTAGCTACACTAATATCAGTTAAAACAGACTTTAAGCCAAAAACAGTTACAAGGGACAAAGAAAGTCACTTAAAGGGGTCAATTCAAGAAGAAGACATAGCAATTAATATATGAAACAAATATTGACAGAGTTGAAGGGAGAAACAGATGGTTCTACATGAATAGTAGACTTCAATATACCACTTTCAATAATGGTTAGAACATCTAGACAGAAGATCCATAAAGATATAGAAGACTTGAATGATACAATAAACCAACTTGATCTAACAGACATATACAGAGAGCACTTTACTCAAGAACAGCAAAATATACAGTCTTCTCTAGTGCACATGGCTCTTCTCCCAGATAGACCATGGTAGGACACAAAACAAGTCTCAATAAATTAAATGTTGAAAACATACCATGTATCTCCTCTGGCCACAAGGGAATGAAGCTAGGGATCAATAACAGATGGAGTACTGCAAAACTCACAAATATGTGGAAAGTAAAAAGCCCACTCTTAAATGACCAGTGGGTCAAAGAAGAAATCACAAGGAAAATTAGAAAATATCTTGAATTGAATGAAAATGAAAACACAACATACCAAAATCTATGGGATGCAGCAAAAGCAGTGCTAAGAGGGAAATTTATAGCTTTAAATGCTTACATAAAAAAAAAAAAAAGATCTCCAGTCAGAGACTTAACCTCACAGCTGCAGAATCTTGAATAAGAAGAGCAAACTAAACCCAAAGTGAGCTGAAGGAAGGAAATAAAGATTAGAGTGAAGATAAATGAAATAGCTAGCAAAAAAAACAATAGAGAGACCCAACAAAACCAAAAGTTGGTTCTTTGAAAAGATCAATAAAATCAACAACTCTTTGCTTAGACTGGCAAAGAAAAAGATGATGAAAATAACTAAAAATCAGAAATGAAAGGGTAGACACTACTATCAACCCCACAGAAATAAAAAACTCTAATAGGGACCCTTCAGTCTTCAGCTTTCGCCTCCTCCTCCTCCTCTCCAACTGCAGCAGCTACAGACCAGGAGGTGTCTGACTTAATCTGCCTCCAGAGCCAGATCTTTCTCTGTCAGGGTCCTGAGCTAAGACCGCACCATGCCAGTAACAATTATCCCCATGACCATCACCAACCACCCATCATCATCCTCATGCCTGGGATCCCCAACCATTGTGGGGTCCCCTCTGGGCAATGACTCAGGCCCTGGGCCTCTTCCACCTGCTATAGCTGCTATCAATCTGCATGGCCTTCTCACTGGTGGCCAGTGTGGGCGCCTTTACAGTGCCCGTAGGTAACTGGTCCATGTTTACCTGCTGCTTCTGCTTTGTGGTGACCCTCATCATCCTCATAGTGAAATTAGGTGACCTCCAGCCTCATTTCCCCATCCTGGTACAACTTTCCCATCACCTATGCCTGCTACACCAATCTCTTCTGCCTCTCAGCCTCCAACATCTACCCCGCCACCCATGTTCAGTTCCTGTCCCATGGCTGTGTCCTGGACCACACATTGCTGCCGCCACCTTCTCCTGCATTGCTTGAGATGTGGGAGTTGGTAAGGGAGGAGACTTTTCCTATGATTGATAGCAGAAGCTGATGGGAACCAGAGCTACATGGAATTTAAAAAAAAAAAACTATACTTTTGTATGTATCACATTATACATGTGAGTCCCAGAGAAGCAGGAAGCAATTAGTACACAGAAACACATGTTTCCACCACACACTCAAGCAAAGCAATTCCTCTGGCTATGGCAGCAGCAATTCCTGCTAACCCCCAGAAAGGATATTGAAAAGAAACCTCCCTCTTTAAGAATTTTTGCTCTTAAAAGCAGAAAAGAAGAAAAACAAAACAAAACAGCAGGCCAATATCGCCTGTAAAGCTTGCAGTGGCCATTTTCTTCTCCCTGCAAAAGCAGAACAAGTTATTTTTAACACCTAGGCTTCAGAGCCACATGAAGTACATTACTTCAGTTTTCTTTTTTTTTTTTTTTTTTTTTTACCAGGAGGTCCCGGGGATCGAACCCGGGTCTCTCCATATGGGAGACGGACGCCCAATCAGTTGAGCTACATCCGACTCCCTATTTCAGTTTTCTTAAAGACAATGTATTCCTGCCTGGCTCATCTATTTTTTTTTTTTTTTTTTTAGGTACCAGAGCCAGAGATTGAACCCGCAACCTCTCATGTAGGAACCAGGTGCTCAACCACTTGAACCACCCCTGCTCCCCCAGGCTCCTTTTTTGATGCCATGGAGTTGGATGGAAGGCATCCATCTCTTGCTTCATTTAAGATGGCCTCTAGGCAGTGGGGTTTTAGTAAACCTGACAAAAAATCCTGGAGTTGGGTGGAGTGTAGAGAACCAGGGTCTGTGCTTAAAGGCCCCCCCCCCCGCCGGAAATTGACATCTGGAGTTGTTTTTTTTTGTTTTTTGTTTTTTTATCTTAAAGGAGAGGATTACTTGATACCCTCCTGCATTGGGATTAAGGGGACCCAATCCCTACCCACTCTCATCCCCCTGAACACACACCGGCTAAGGTATGGTGAGGGTGAGTTGGCAGTGAGGCCCCTTGAGAGGCACAGGGCATGAACAGCTGCAGTGAAAGGTGGGATGGTGAGAATGTAGAGTTCAGCACCTTTAGAGGTAGAGGAGAAGGAGAAAGAAGTCTCAGTGCTCCTAAGGAAACTGGGAGAAGAAGAATGGGAAGAGGTGGGCAGGATATAGGTGGATGGGAAAAGAAACAGGGAAACCTGAAAGGAAGGGTAGAAATTAGAGGGGAAAAAAGAGAAATGGCTCAGAGGTCAAACAGGAGGTGGGCAACAGGGCAAAACATGAAGGAAAGGAACCAGAAAGAGACAGGAGCAGGGAGAAAAGGAGCAACAGAAGTGGAAAAGAGGAGCCCCTGGTGAGGTCTTTCAGACCCTGACAAAGGCTAGGTGGGTGGAGTAGACCAAGTCAGCCACGTAAACCAACAAGTTGGTCATCAAGATGGCCATAGCCATGCAGTGGCCCCAGGTACACATGTAGTAGGGGTATTTGTTGCTGCAGTTCACATCGTGTTACCGCCAGGGCTAGCCTCTATATCTCTCATCGAGCTGGTAGCAGGCCAGAGGACAAGCTTGGTACCATAAAGGAGGAGAGGAAGGCCAGCCCAAGAGAAGCTGAGGAATGGGGTGGAAAGCACACTGGTGCAGTCACCAGTGTTCAGCAGGATGGCCACGGCTACCAAGATGAAGCAGATGGAGTACCATGGCCTGGCCACACACCATTCCAGAGCTAGCTGGTGCTGATATAGGTAGGGTTGCTGAGGGAGGCGAAGATGAGTCATGCCACAGAGGTCTCCAGCACCTTGAGCAGCCCTGGCACAGTGGTCACGTACCTGGTGATTTCGCCGGACCAGGCCTGGGGCCAGTCACTTCATGTTTTTACCTCAATA
Organism: Tolypeutes matacus; assembly: GCA_026826555.1. Lineage (NCBI taxonomy): Eukaryota > Metazoa > Chordata > Mammalia > Cingulata > Chlamyphoridae > Tolypeutes > Tolypeutes matacus. The sequence goes on from JAKSZT010054478.1 coordinate 6,368,874, forward strand.
TAAAGATATAGGAAGAAAAAAAAAAGGACTGTAAGAGGATACTATAAACAACTGTACACCAACAAATCAGATAACCCAGATGAATTGGACAAATTCCTACCTACTCTATGAGGCCATCACTCTCATACCAAAGTCAGATATACCACAAGAAAATTATGACCAACATCCCTTCTGTATTTGGATACAAAAATAAAAAAATAATAGCAAATCAAACCCAACAGCACATTAAAAGAATTAAGCCACAATCAAGTGAGATTTATTCCAGGTATGCAAAGGTGGTTCAACATAAGAAAATTAATTAACACAATACACCACATTAAGAAAGGGGGGGGGGAATGCATGATCATCTCAGAAAAGACACCTGACAAAATAAAGCATCCCCCTTCTTGATAAAAACACTTAGTAAACTAGGAACAGAAGGAAACTTCCTTAACATGATAAAGGGCATATATGAAAAACTCACTGCTAACACCATACTCAATGGTGAGACTGAAAGCTTTCCCTCTAAAATCTGGAACAAGACAGGGATGCCTACTGTCACCACTGTAATTTAACAGTGTACTGGTAGTTCTAGCTAGACCAACTAGATAAGAAAAATAAATAAAAGACATCAAAATAGAAAGGAAGAAGTAAAACTTTCCCTATTTGCAGATGACATGAGCCTATATATATAGAAAATCCTAAAAAATTCACAACAAACCTACTAGAAGCTAATAAATGAATCCAGCAATGTGGCAGGATACAAGATCAACATGTAAAAATCAGTAGAGTTTCTATATATCAGTAGTAAAAAATCTGAAGATGAAATCAAGAAAAAGATTCTACTTACAATAACACTTAAAAGAATCAAATATCTAAGAGTAAATCCAACCAAGGATGTAAGGATTTATACACAGAAAACTATAAAACATTGCTAAAAGAAATCAAAGAAGATCTAAATAAATGAAAGAACATTCCATGTTCATGATTGGCAGACTAAATATCACTAAGATGTCAATTCTACCCAAAGCAATGTACAAATTCAACACAATCCCAATCAAAATTCCAACAGCCTTCTTTGCAGAAATGGAAAAGCCAATCATCAAATTTATATGGGGGCGGGAAGCGGCTGTGGCTCAATCAGTGGGGCTCCCGTTTACCATATGGGAGGCCCCGGGTTCGGTTCCTGGGGCCTCCTGGTGAAGGCGGGCCCGCCCGCACGGCGTGGTTGGCTGACCCGGCGAGCACAAGCAGCAGGGGGGGGATAAATGAATAAATAAATAAAATCTTTAAAAAAAAAAAAAAAATTTATATGGGGGGGGCGGGTGTGGCTCAAGTGGTTGGGTGTCCATCTGCCCATATGGAGACACCCAGATTCGATCCCCGGGACCTCCTGGTAAAATAAAAAAATAAAAATTAAAAAATAGAAGGTGTGCAGGCTAGCACGTCTTCTATTATTAAAAAAAAAAAAAAATATATATATATATATATATAAAAGGGTAAATAGGTCCCAATAGCCAAAACTCTCTTGAAAAAGAACAAAGTTGGAGGACTCATACTTCCCAATCTTTTTTTTTTTTTAATTGATTACAAAGCCACAGTAATCAAAACAGCTCCAAGGACATATAGACCAATGGATTCAAATTGAGGTTCAGAAATAAACTCACATATATAGCCAGCTGATTTTCAACAAGTATGCCAAAGGTCACTCAATGGGGAAAGAATAGTCTCTTCATCAAATGGTGCTGGGAAAACTGGATACCGGCAAACCTCAGAGATTTTGTGGGTTCAGTTCCAGACCACCACAACAAAGCAAATATCACAATAAAAAGCAAGTCACACAAATTTTTTGGTTTCCCTGTCCATATAAAAATTATGTTTACACTATACTGGGGTCTAAGTGTGCAAAATAACAATGTACATACCTAAATTAAAATGTGACAGAGAAACAAGGGGAGCACACAGCCAGATACGCTGCCACCAGATCCCTGACAGGAGCCTGGCCCAGCCTCAGCTGGTCCCAGGAGCAGCCATCTCAGAGTAGGCCAAACCTAGCCAGGCCCAGCCTGGGGCAAAGTGGAAAAGAGTCTGCCTTTGTCTTCCCCAACTTTTTTTTCATTCATGTATTTATTCCACAAAATAAATTATAATTTAAAGCTATAACCTTTTAATAGTTAAAGGAGAATTTGTGGCACAAGTTGCATTAATAAAACAGACGTTGGTCTAAAGTACAATAAACAGGTGTTCTCTGTTCCCATGGTGGAATACATAACAATAACACGTGAAAATTCACTAACGCTTTGAAACAAATTGCCCAATGGATGGATAGAGGCAGGCTGCAGAGAATTCCTATTAACATTTTAGGGCAAGATGGAAAAATCCCCAAGGTGACTAGGAAAGTGTTGCCACAAACCTTCAATTTGTAAAAAAACATTATCTGTGAAGTGCAATTCAACAAGTTATGCCCGTACTCATATGCAAAAGAATCAAGGAAGACCTACTTCACATCATATACAAATTAAAAAAAAAAAAAAAAAATCAACTTAAAATGGATCAAAGACCTAAAAACTAGAACTATAGAACATCTAGAAGAAAATACAGGGAAGCATCTTCTGGACCATGTGTTAGGCAATGGTTTCTAAGATTTTACATCAAAAGCACAAGCAACAGAAGAATAAATAGATAAATCTGACTTCATCAAAATTAAAGACTTTTGTGCAAAGACTTCATGAAAGTAAAAAGACAACCTACACAACAGGGGAAAATACTTGAAAAACACATATCCAATAAGGGTTTAATATCCAGGATATAAAGGAATCCCACAACTCAACAACAAAAAGACAACCAAATTGAAAATTGACAAAGGATTTGAATAGACATTTCTCTAAAGAAGATATACAAATGGCCAAAAAGCATATGAGAAGATATGCAACATCATTAGCCATTAGGGAAGTGCAAATCAAAACCACAAGATACCATTTCACACCCACTTCAATGGCTATTTAAAAAAGTAAAGTAAGTGTTGAAAAGGATGTGAAAAGTAGGAACAATCTTGCCAAGAATGTGAAATAGTGTGGCCACTGTGGAAGTTTGGCGGTTCCTCAGAAAGTTAAACACAAATACCATATGATCTGGCAATCCCACATCTAGGTATGTACCCAAAAGAAGTGAAAAAGCAGGGACTCAGATATCTGCACACTGATGTTCACAAAAGCCAAAAGATGGAAGCCAACGCAAGTGTCCATCAACTAATAAAAGAATAAACAATTGTTGTATATACACAAAATGGAATATTACTCAGCCATAAAAAGAAATGAAGTTTTGATAACATGTGACATCGGTGAACCTTAAAGACACCATGCTGAGTGAAACAAGCCAGACACAAAAGGACAAATATTGTATGATTTCACTGATATGAAATAATTAAAATATGCAAACTTACAGTCAAAAACCAGAATACATCTTACCAGGGGAGCGGGGTAGGTGAAGTTAATAGGGAATAATGGGGAGTAATGGGGAGTTAATGATTAATTGATACAGAATTTCTGTTGGGGTATAATGGAAAAGTTTGGGTAACAGATGGTGGTGATGGTAACACACACTGAACATAATTAACAGCCCTGAATCTTATATTTGAATGAGGTAAAAAGTGGAAAATTAGGTTGTACATTACTAGAATAAAAATTTTTAAAAAATATAGGACTGTATAATACAGTGAGCCCTAATGTAAACTATGGGCTATTAACAGTACAATTTTAATAATATTTCATCATTTGGAACAAAAGGTTCCATACTAATGCAAGGTGTTAACAATTGGGAGAGTATATGTGAACTCTATTTTATGCTTGATTTTTCTGTAAACCTATCTATACTTTCTCTTAAGGAAAAAAAAAAACTTTTTTTTTTTTTAAAGTCAATCTCAAAATTACTCCCTCTTCCAGGT
>JAKSZT010054478.1:6372805-6394419 GCA_026826555.1 Tolypeutes matacus
GCTGTGCCTCAATCAGTGGGGCTCCCGTTTGCCATATGGGAGGCCCCGGGTTCTCCCATATGGCAAAATAAATAAATAAAATCTTTAAAAAAAAAAAAAAAAGAGAGAGAAAATATTTATAAAGACAATAATAGATTGCTTTTGGAGCTTGCAATTTAGAGATGCCACTTCTTCAAGTATTTTGAGTTGTTAAAAGCTATGCAGGGAAGCGGCTGTGGCTCAATCAGTAGGGCTCCCGTTTACCATATGGGAGGCCCCGGGTTCGGTTCCCGGGGCCTCCTGGTGAAGGCAATCCCGCCCGCACGGTGTGGTTGGCTGACCCAGCGACCACAAGCAGCAAGGGGGGGATAAATAAATAAATAAAATCTTAAAAAAAAAAAAAAAAAAAGCTATGCAGTATCTTAAAGAGTAAACCAATAGGTGAGATAGAAAGCCATAGCTGAGAGACCATACCAGAAGCCAAAGGCTAAGACCTTGTTGATTTACATACTAACAGAGTGGCCATTTACCACCCTAACTATATTAGGTGCTAAACTAAACTGACATTTATCCCCAGCAAATCTTTAGAAGAATGAGTGGCTCAATTTTGATGTGATAAAATTGATTCACAGCAATCTGCTCTCAAGAATAATATGGCAATTACAGAGATGTTTTCTCTAAAAAGATGGATTCTGGCAATTTGGGGATGGCAGCCCACATTAGAGTATGCCCAATGCAACTGGGAATAATTACTCCAAAAGTCTGCTCTGTCCTCTTTCATGCAGATTTTGTTAAGTACTGTAAGGGACAAACCTGGTTTATTCAATCTTATGCCCCAGCAAATTTCCGCACTAGAAAAGACATCATTTCAGGTCCTCCTATTAATAGCTATAACAGTCAAGCTTCAAGGTAATGAATGCACGGATTTATGTGTCACAGTGAAAACAAGCTACCAATCCAGACCAGTGGATTTCAATGTGCCTAAGTAATCTTAAACTAGGTCTAATCAAAAGGTCGCCATGTTTAATACTTGGTACAGTTAAAACATATATTTACAGTTGGCCTTCGCATTTGCAGCTAGCAAGACACCATAATCCCATAACAGGCACCAAACATACTGTTTGGCAGTACAACTTAATGAGTGCTCAATTTTTTTTTTTAATCTCTAATAGTCTTTATTTTTCTCTTTAACAACCCCGTCAAGGGTTCTCCCCACTATTCAATTCTATTTCAATATTTATAAAATTTAATAGACCTACCCTACTCTCCCTCAAGTTTAACAACATCACCAATCCACAAAGTCACCAAGGAAACCTGGGAGTTAATTTTAGTCATAGTAAACTTTTCAAAAATAGAACTCCGATTATATTGCTACTTACTTAAAATCTTCCACTGGCTCACTAGAACACCTTAGCATACATGGAATTTTATGCTTTAGTGCCTGAACACTACCTTCTTCAGTCTAACCTCTCACTATAACTTCACAAGTACCCCTTGTCCACTACAGTCCTTCAACACAGAATGCCTCCTTCATTATTCCCCAGCTTATATACCCGGTTAAAGTCTACTAATCCTTAAAAACAGCACAATCATCACTTCCCATGAAAAACTGACCCTTAACACCTACTAAAACCTCTACAGACCTGGCCAAGTCAGGTTTTCCTTTCTCAGTCTTGTCATGGTACTATGTGTTTATCTCTATCATAGCACTTACCAAAGTAAGCTACATTTTTTTTTTAAAAGAGCTACCAGACTTCTGGAAAGATGGTGGACTAAAAAGACACGGGACTCTCTTCTCTCCCAGAAAAGTAGCTAGAAGACAGGCAGAAACTGCCTGGAAAAAATTTTCCAGGGTTTAGGACACCAGGGGAAGGCTGGACAATGCCCAGAAGAGAGAAGGGCAAAGGAAAAGAATCGCCATTGCAAAACTGTGAATTAAAAACCCCAGGGGGTTGGATGTAGCTCAACTGGTTGGGCATCCGTCTCCCATATGGAGGGACCTGGGTTCGATATCCGGGACCTCCTGGTAAAAAAAAATAAAATAAAAAATAAAAAAATAAAATAAAAACCCTAGCTGAAACTTCCAGCATCCTCCCCCATCCTATAGACACTTTTGAATTCTCAGGGCTTGAGGCTGGTGGCTACAAAGGGGTATCCACCTCCCCAGGAAAGGGGAGAGAGAGGGACACAGCCTAAGGCTGACTCAGCTTTTGACCCACAAATTTGGCCTGATGTATCCCACTAGCCCTTCCAGGCCAGGTGGGACTACAACATTGTTTCCCTTGGGGGCCAACAAGGGACAAAAGAGATCCCACCCTCTTAATCTCCTTCTCTAAGGACTAGGACAGGTTGTTGAGGACACAGAGGGGAGTGGAATTATTTCCTACCAAGGGAAAAAGAGAGGGCTGCCAGCAAAGATGAGAGAACTGCCTCTGAGAAAATTTGAATTACCAGGCTCTTAGCCTCCAGGAAGGATCCTTATAACACTGATCCCTTTCTGCTTGCAGCAAACACATTCCAACCAGCCTTTGAACTGAAAGGGATGTCAAACAGCACCATGTGCTGATGAAACAAGGAAGTGCACAGGAGGAAATTAAAAGTAAATAAGAGGGAAACAGATGTGGCTCAAGCTATTGAGCTCAGGTCTATCACATGGGAGGTCCCAGGTTTGGTTCCCAGGGCCTCCTGGAGAAGACAAGCAATACAGTGAGCTAGTGCGACCACAGCAGGCACAGCGAGCTGATGCAACAAGATGATGCAACAAAAAGACACAAAGAGGAAAGCCGAGAGACACAACAAACCAGGGAGCTGAGGTGTCTCAAGCGATTGAGTGCCTCTCTCCCACACAGAAGGTCCCAGATTCGGTTCCTGGTACCTCCTAAAGAGAAGACAAACAGACACAGAGAGAACACAACAAATGGACACAAAGAGCAGAAAATGAGCACAAACAACGGGGGGGTGGTGGAATAAATAAAATAAATCTTTAAAAGAAAAATTAAGTAAATAAGAGGCTTTTTCCAGTCTTTGCAGCCTCCCTCCACAAGGCCCTAGGAAGTGGGTCTGCAACCCATTGCTGAGTCCAAGGAACAGACTTGAGCAACTAACAGGGAAAATCCTAAGGATCCTTAAACAGGCTGAACCAAGAACCAGATAACAGCAGTTACACACAGCCTCCCGCCACTAAATCCCTATGAGAAAGAGAGAAATTGAACATCTGAGTAACTCACCATCCTAATCAGATGCCTAGGCATGAGTAAAAATTACAAGCCATATTAAGAAAATGGAAGAAAGGACCCAAGAAAAGGAATATACCAAAGCCCTAGAAGAGGAACAGGATTTGAGACAACTAATCAATGAGTTGCACAAAAATTTCTAAAATCAAATTAATGAGTTGAAAGTCAATATGAATAAAGAGATAAAGGACATCAAGAAGACTCTGAGGGAAGCAGATGTGGCTCAAGTGGTTGGGCACCCATCTACCATATGGAAGGACCCAGGTTCAATGCCGGGGATCTCCTGGTAAAATAAAAAAATTTTTAAAAAGGTGAGCAGGCGAGCCGCAGGCCTCTGCAAATGTGTGGCGAACCACAAGCCTGCCAAGCCACACAGCAAGATGATGACACAACAAAAGAGAGACGCAGGGGAAAGCCAAGATGAGATGCGCCAGAAACCAGGAACTGAGGTGGCACAAGTGACAGGGTGCCTCTCTCCCACATCAGAGGTTCCTAGGATTGAATCCCGGTGAAGCCTGGTGGGAAAAAAATGAGAAGAGAAGGTAAGAAACAGACACAGAAGATCACACAGTGAATAGACACAGACAGCAAGGGGGGGGGGGGTGGAACTCATAGAACTGTAGACCAAAAAAGAAGAAAATCAATTTTAAAAAAAAGAAGAGGACTCTGAGCGAGCAAAAACAAGATTTGAAAACCTGAGTAGAAAAGTTACAGAGCTCATGGGAATGAAAGACACAACAGGTGAAATCAAAAACATATTGGAGTTTTTGTTTTGGAGCCCTTCAGGACTTTTTTTTTTTTTTTTTTTTTGCCGGGGACTGTTGGACGCGACCCTGTGGCCAGGCCTTTGGTATTTTTCTGCCAGTGTATTCTCCTGGATGATAGATGTATCCAGAAGAAGGGAGCTGTGGAAGCCTGGAAGGAGGGATGATGAAGAGAACGTCTTCTTTCCTATATCGCTAAAGAACTCTATTCAGCTGATGAAGGGAGAATAATTAAAAGAAGGAGATTGGTTAAAAAAAAAAAAAAAAAAACATATTGGAAGCACACAACAGCAGATTCAAAATGAAAGAAGAATAAGTAATACTGAAGACAGAACAGCTGAAATTGAAGACAGAAAAGAAAAGAGGAAAGAATTTAAAAATTGAGCAGGGGCTCAGGTTGTTGAATGACAACATGAAATGCAACAAAATACATGTCATGGGAGTCCCAGAAGGGGAAGAGAAGAGAAAAGGAGCACAAAGAGTATTTGAGGAAATAATAGCTGAATATTTCCCAGCTCTCAGAAAGAAATGAACATACATGCACAAGAGGCACATGATACACCAATCAGAATAAATGTGAACAGACCTACTCCAAGAAACATACTACTCAAGATGTCAAACATCAAAGATAAAGAGAAAATACTAAGAGCAACAAGGAAGAAGCAAACCATCACATAGAAGGGATGCCCAGTAAGACTTAGTGCAGATTTCTCATCAGAAACCACGTAGGCAAGAAGACAGTAGTATGATACAATTAGGATGCTGAAAGGGAAAAACTGCCAGCTGAGAATTCTTTATCCAGCAAAATTGTCCTTCCAATATGAACATGAGTTTAAAATATTCACAAACAAACAGAAACTAAGAGGGTTCATAAAAAAAGAATCTACCTTTATAGGAAATATTAAAGGAAGACTACAGCCTGAAAAAAAAAAAGACAGGAGGAAAGAGGCTTGGAGAAATGTATAGAATGACAGGAGAAAGGATAACCCAAAGATTAAAAGGCAGACAAAAATAAGATATGACATATGAAAGTCAAAGAATAAAATGGTGGAAGTAAAAAATACATTTACAGCAATATCATTGAATAATGAAAGGATTAAACTCCCTAATGGATAAAAAAAACATGAGGTATCCATATGCTGCCTACAAGAGACTCACCTTAGACCCAGGAATATAAACCAGCTGAAAGTAAAAGGTTGGAAAAAGATACTCCACACAAACAGTTACCAAAAAAGAGGAAGGGTAGCTATACTAATATCAGACAAAACAGACTTTAAATGCAAAAAAGTTATGAGAGATACAGAAGGCCATTATATATTAATAAAAGGGACAATCCACCAGGAAGATATAACAGTCATAAATATCTATGTACCTAATCAGGTGTCCTAAAATACTGAGGCAAACTCTGACAAAACTGAAGGGAGAAATAGACATCTCTACAATAATAGTTGGAGATTTCAACACCCCACTCACATCATTATATAGAACAAGTAGACAGGAGATCAACAAGGAAAAGAGAACTTGAACAATATGATAAACAAGTTAGACTCTAACAGACATATACAGGAAATTATACCCAAACTCAATGGATTATACATTCTTCTCAAGTACTCATGGATCTTTCCCCAGGATAGACCACATGTTAGGGCATAATGCAGGTCTCAAAAATATAAAAAGATTGAAACTATACAAAGCACCTTCTCAGATCATAATAAAATGAAACTGGAAATCAAAAATAAGACAGGAAAAAGATAAATTCACAAATGTGTGGAGACTCAACAACACACCCTAATTAATCAGTGGGTCAAAGAAAAAATTGCAAGTGAAATCAGTAAATATATTGAGATGAATAAAAATGAGGACTCAACTTATTAAAACTTGTGGGATACAGCAAAGGCAGTCCTGAGAGGGTAACTGATAGCCCTACAACACCTATATTAAAAAAGAAAAAAGAGCTAAAATCAAAAATCTAATTGAACAACTGGAGAAACTAGAACAGCAAACCATTCCCAAAGCAAACAGAAGGAAAGAAAGATTAGAACAGAAATAAATGAAACTAAGAAAAAGAATATAGAGAAAATCAACAAAAACAAAAGCTGATGTTCTGAGATGATAGATAAAATTGGCAAACCTCTAGCCAGACTAACAAAAAAAAAGGGGGGGGGGGAGAAGATGCAAATAAAATAAAAAATGAAAGGGGAGAAGTTATAACAGACCCCACAGAAATAAAAAGGATCATACGAGGATATTATAAGAAACTGGATGCCAAAAAACTAGGCAACCTAGATGAAATGGACAAATTCCCTAGAAATGCAAACACAGCCTACACTGACACTACAAGAAATACAGGAACTTAACAAACCAATCACACCTAAAGGGATTAATCAGTCATCAAATATCTCTCAACAAAGAAAAGTCCAGGACCAGATGGCTTCACAGGTGAATTCTACCAAGCATTTCAAGAAGAATTCACACCAATCCTGTTTAAACTCTTCCAAAAAATTGAAGAGGAGGGAATATTACCGAACACATTTTATGAAGCCAACATCTAATACCAAAGCCAGATAAAGACACTACAAGAAAAGAAAATTGCAGACTACTCTCTAATGAACACAGATGCAAAAATTCTCAACAAAATACTTGCAAATCAAATCCAACAGCATATCAAAAGACTTTTATATCACGACCAAGTGGGACTTATTCCTGGTATGCAAGGGTGGTTCAACATAAGAAAATCAATTAATGTAATACACATTAACAAATTTAAGGAAAAAAAAAAAAACACACTATCATCTCGATCGATGCAGAATATGCTTTGGACAAAATCTAGCATCCTTTCTTGATAAAAACACTTCAAAGATAGGAATAGAAGGAAAATTATTCAATATGACAAAAAAAAGCACATATGAAAAACCCACAGCCAACATCATACTCAATGATTAGCAACAAGACAAGAATGCCCCCTGTTACCGTTGTTATACAACACTGTGCTAGATGTTCTAGGTAGAGCAATTAGACAAGAAAAATTAAAAGAAATCCAAAGGGAAAAAGAAAACTCCCATTATTTGCCAATAACATGATCTTATATTTAGAAAATTCTGAAATATCTACAACAAAGTTACTTGAGCTAATAAATGAGTTCAGCAAAGTGGCAGGATACAAGATCAATAAGCAAAAATCAGTAATGTTTCTGTACAATAGTATTGAACAATCTGTGGAGGAAAACGGGGGAAATTCCATTTACAATGACAACAAAAAGACTCAAATACCTAGGAATCAATTTACCCAAAGAAATGCAGGACCTATATGCAGAAAACTACAAAACAATGCTAAAAGAAATCAATGAAGTCCTAAACAAATGGAAAGACATTCCATGTTCATTAATTGGAAGACTAAATATCGTGAAGATGTCAATCCTACCCAAACTGATTTATAGATTCAATGCTATGCCAATCAAAATTCCAACAGCCCTGGCAAGGTCTTCCATCATAAGGAAATGGCCGGTGAGCCCCGGAGAACCAAGGCACTGTTGCCTCGGCGGAGCCCAGGCTAAAGAAGTAGGGAAGCAGGGTAAACCACAGCAGCTCTGTGCAGGGTGGGAAGGCCATGGCGTCCGGCAGTAACTGGCTGTCTGGGATGAATGTCGTGTTGGTGATGGCCTACAGGAGCCTGGTGTTTGTACTACTATTTATTTTTGTGAAGAGGCAAATTATGCGGTTTGCGATGAAATCTCGAAGGGGACCTCATGTCCCAGTGGGACACAATGCCCCCAAGGACTTGAAAGAAGAGACTGATATACAACTGTCCAGGGTTCAGGACATCAAGTATGAACCCCAGCTCCTTGCCGATGATGATACCAGACTGCTACAGCTGGAAACCCAGGGAAATCAAAATTGCTACAACTATCTGTACAGGATAAAAGCTCTGGACGCCATCCGTGCCTCTGAGATCCCATTTCACGCTGAAGGCCGGCATACTCATTAGCTAATGGGCAAGAATTTCCGCTCCCAACTGCTAGATCTTCGAAACACTAGTACTCCTTTCAAGGGTGTGCCCAAGGCCCTAATTGATACCCTGCTGGATGGCTATGAGACAGCCTGCTATGGGACAGGAGTCTTTGGCCAGAGTGAGTACCTGTGCTATCAGGAGGCCCTGACTGAGCTGGCCACTGCAGTCAAAGCACGAAGTGGGAGTTCTCAGCGACATCACCAGTAAGCAGCTAAAGACCTTACTTAGTCTGTTGAAGTTTCCCCAACAACCATCCAGATGACATACCTCCCCTCCAGTCAGAAGAGTAAACGTGCCAAGCACTTCCTGGAATTGAAGAGCTTTAAGGACAATAATAACACATTGGAGAGTACGCTGTGATGAAGATGAAGAACTCTGGCAACAGACAGAGCCAGACACACTGCAATGTGCATGCTGGGCAGCTCTCAGGCCATCTGGCTCAGTAGGCCCAGACTGTAGCAGCAGAAGTGCCCACTGAGTCTAGAGCTTTTAGAGCTCATGCCTAGAGGATTATTCCCCAACTCTTTTTTTTTTTTTTTCTTTTCACTTTATTTTTTATTTTTTTTTAACTTTATTTTGTACATTTAATAATTGAAAACATAAGCAATTAAAAACTAAAAAGTAAATACAGATGAATAAATATATACATTTCTCAATTAAATGTAATGGATACATGTAAAATTTTTTTGTTGTTTTGTTTTTTGTTTTTTTGTTTTTTTGTTTTTTTGTGTGTGTGAATCAAACAATATATTACACAATATATTTGGTTCATAGTAATGCATTCATACAGTATTTGTCCTTTGGTGTCTGGCTTGCTTCACTCAACATAATGTCCTCCAGATTCATCTATGTTGCCATATGTTTTATGACTTCATTTCTTCTTACAGCTGCATAATATTCCATTGTGTGAATAGACCACAGTTTGTTTATCCATTCATCTGTTGATGGACACCTGGGTTGTTTCCAACTTTTGGCAATGATGAATAATGTGGCTATGAACATCGGTGTGCAGATGTCTGTTGGTGTCACTGCTCTCAGTTCTTCCGGGTATATACCCAGTAGTGGTATTGCAGGGTCACGTGGCAAGTCTATATTCAACTTCTTTAGGAACTGCCAAACAGTCCTCCATAGTGGTTGTACCATCCTGCATTCCCACCAACAGTGAAGAAGTGTTCCTATCTCTCCACATCCTCTCCAACACTTGTAGTTCTCTGTCTTTTTAATAGTGGCCATTCTGATAGGTGTGAAATGATATCTCGTTGTAGTTTTGATTTGCATTTCCCTAATCATGAGTGATGTTGAGCATTTCTTCATGTGTTTTTTTGCCATTTGTATTTCTTCTTCGGAGAAATGTCTATTCAAGTCTTTGGCCCATTTTTTAATTGGGTCATTTGTCTTTTTATTGTTGAGTTGTAACATCTCTTTATATATCCTGGATATTAAACCCTTATCAGATATGTGATTTCCAAATATTTTTTCCCATTGAGTTGGCTGCCTTTTCACCCTGCTGACAAAGTCCTGTAAGGTGCAAAAGTGTTGAATTTTGAGGAGGTCCCATTTATCTACTTTTTCTTTTGTTGCACGTGCTTTTGGTGTGAAGTCCAAGAAACCACCACCTACTACAAGGTCTTGAAGATGTTTCCCTACAGTTTCTTCTAGTAGTTTTATGGTCCTGGCTTTTATATTTAGATCTTTGATCCATTTTGAGTTGATTCTTGTATAGGGGGTGAGATAGGGGGCCTCTTTCATTCTTTTGGTTATAGATATCCAGTTCTCCCAACACCACTTGTTGAAGAGACTGTTTTTTCCCCTCAGCGTGGGCTTGGTAGGTTTGTCAAAAACCAGTTGACTGTATAGGTGAGGGTTTATTTCTGGGTTCTCAATTCTATTCCACTGATCGATATGTCTATCTTTATGCCAGTACCATGCTGTTTTGACCACTGTAGCTTTGTAATATGTTTCAAGATCAGGCAGTGAAATTCCTCCCACATTGCTCTTCTTTTTCAGAATGCTTTTGGCTATTCGGGTGCACTTACCATTCCAGATGAATTTGGTAATTGCCTTCTCTAATTCTGTAAAGTAAGCTGTTGGGATTTTGATTGGTATTGCATTGAATCTATAAATCAGTTTGGACAAGATTGACATCTTCATGATATTTATTCTTCCAATCCATGAACACGGAATGTCTTTCCATTTGTTTAGGTCTTTTTAAATTTCTTTTAGCATTGTTTTGTAGTTTTCTGCTTATAGGTCCTGTACTTCTTTGGTTAAAGTAATTCCCAGGTATTTGAGTCTTTCTGTTGCTATTGAAAATGGAATTTTCCTCCTGATTTCCTCCTCAGATTGTTCAGTAGTAGTGTACAAAAACATTACTGATTTTTGCGTGTTGATCTTGTATCCTTCCACTTTGCCGAACTCATTTATTAGTTCAAGTAGCTTTGTTGTGGATACTTCAGGATTTTCTAAATACAGGATCATGTCATCCGCAAACAGTGAGAGTTTTACTTCCTCTTTTCCTATTTGGACGCCTTTAATTTTTTTGTCTTGTCTAATTGCCCTAGCTAGAACTTCTAGTACAATGTTGAATAACAATGGTGACAGTGGGCATCCTTGTCTTGTTCCTGATCTTAGGGGGAAAGCTTTCAACCTTTCCCCATTGAGTATGATCCCCAACTCCTTCTTATGGGCAATTTCAGAGCATCAACTAAGATTTTATTTTCCCACAGTAGCACTTTCCTTGGAGTTGAATTTGAGTGTTATGTGTTATTCTTAATGTTTCCAACATTAAAAATCCTTACCGAGTTGGTTTGTTTGTTTGAAGGTGCTGGGCCAGGAATTGAACCCAGGACCTTATATGTGGGAGCTACACCCACTTCCCTCACGGGGTTTTAATCATAGTTCACTTGCCCTGTTCCAGGTCCCTGTTTCCAGGCTATTTAATCCCAAAAGTTAGAGGTGGAGTGACAGGGCTAGGTGACTTCCATTTCTGTTCCTTTGTCAGCAGTTGCATGGGGATTGTTTGGGTTTGGGGCATCTCAGGATTGATGGGAAAGGCAGACAGGAACTAGCGGGATGCTGCAGTGGGTGTTGTGTGGAACAGTTTATCCTGGTGCTTCACTTAAAACCAGGATGTGTTGAAACATTAACACAACTTTCCTGATGTGCAAGGATCTACCCTTCCACTTCCATTCCATACTGTGTTATAAATTGAATAAAAGGGAACTCTTCTAATACCTAGTGTAATCTCATCCCCCCCCTCATTTTGGGGGGATGCTAAGGACAGTGTGAAGGAGTGACATTCCCTAACAAGTCAATGCACTGGTTATTGAACTTTATTAATTAGTTATTTAATGAACTATTGAAAATAAAAAAAGCATATTCATTAAAAAAAAAAAAAATTCCAACAGCCAACTTTACAGAAATAGAAAAGGCAATTACCAAATTAATTTAGAAGGGAAAGTACACCCGAATAGCCAAAAGCATTCTTAAAAAGAAGAGTGATATAGGAGGAATTTCACTGCCTGATCTTTAAACATATTACAAACCTACAGTGGTCAAAATAGCATGGATGGTAAGCAGACATGGCTCAGGCATTTGAGCAACCACTTACCATATGGGAGGTCCCGGGTTTGGTTCCCAGTGCCTCCTAAAGACGAGGAGCAAGAGAGCAAGCTGACCCGACCGGCTGGCACAGCAAACTGACACTATGAGATGACGCAACAGGGAGACATAAATAGGAAACACAATGAGAGACACAACAAAGCAAGGATCAGAGATGGCTCAAGCAACTGAGTGCTTCTCTCCCTCATGGGAGGTCCCAGGTTCAGTTCCCCTTGCCTCCTAAAGAGAAAAATAAAAGATGAGCAGATACAGAGAGCGCACAATGAATGTACACAGAAAACAGACAGCAAGCGCAAACACCGGGGTGGGGGGCCCGAGTGAATAAAATCTTAAAGGAAAAAAAAAAAAAAAACAGCATGGTATTGTCATAAAGCTAGACACATCGATCAGTGGAATAGAACTGAGAGTCCAGAAATAAACCCTCACCTCTATGGTTAAGTGGTTTTCAAAAAACCTACCAAAGCCATGTTAATGGGACAAAACAGTCTCTTCAACAAATGGTGCTATAACTGGATATCCATAACTAAAAGAATAAACAAGGACCCCTATCTCACTCCCTATACAAGAATCCATTTGATCCATTTTGAGTTGATACAAGAATACAAGTTTATACAAGAATACAAGTTTATACAAGAATACAAGTTTATACAAGAATCAACTCAAAATGGATCAAAAGACCTAAATATAGGGGGCGGATGTGGCTCAAATGGTTGGGCATCCGTCTCCCATATGGAGGGACCTAGGTTCGATCCCCGGGACCTCCTGGTAAAAGGGGGAAAAAGGAAAAAAAAAAGACCTAAATATAAAAGCCCAGACCATCAAACTACTAGAAGAAAATGTAGGGAAACATCTTCAAGTCCTTATAGTAGGTGGTAGTTTATTGGACCTTACACTCAAAGCACAAGCAACAAAAGAAAAAATAGATGAATGGGAAATAACCCAGATGTCCATTAACCGATGAATGGATAAACTGTGCCGTATACACACGATGGAATATTATGCAGCTGTAAGAAGAAATGAAGACATGAAGCATATGGCAACATGGACAAACCTGGAGGACATTATGTTGAGTGAAGCAAGCCAGACACAAAAGGACAAATACTGTATGATTGCCATACTATGAGCCAAATATATTGGGTAACATATTGTATGATTAAAAAAAAAATTATATGTATCCAGTATATCTAATTGAAAAATGTGTTTCCATTCAACTGTGTTTTTTTTTTTTAATGTTTATATTTTCAATTATTAAATGTAAAAAATAAAGTTAAAAAATACATTGTATAATCTCATGGAGTTACTAACTTGGAGATGGGTCACTAGAAAATAGAATGAGGTAAGAGAATGGAAAGCTGAGGGTTAACTTGTGCAGAAATGATAAAAAGGATGTGTGTTAATCTCTGGAAAAGAATGGAAAAGGTGAAAGCCTAACAATGTTTGCAACTGGTAGTACTATTACGTGGGTATAAAAGTGGTTTAAAGGGAAAGTCTAAGGTCATGTATGTTACTAAAAGGAAAGCTAAAAAATGTAACATGGGACTGTATAGCATAGTAAAACCACATGTGACACATGACTAAGGATAAAATTGCATATATAAGACTGTCTTTCTTTGAAACTGGATGATGTCTGTTAATACAAGATGTTAATATCAGACCAAAAACAAACAACATTATGCTAAGCAAAAGAAACCAGACACAAATTACTACAGATTGTATGATTCCATTTATATAAATGTAAATATAAATCACTTTATAAGGATGAAATTGGATTTGTGGTTATATTAGTCTGGGGAAGGACTGCTAAGGGATGTGGAGATTTTTCTTTTTTGGAGTAATGAAATTGTTCTAAAATTTCTAGTGGTGATGAACACGCAACATTGCAATTATACTAAAAGTCACTGATTGATTATACACTTTGGATAGATCATATGGTATGTGACTATATCTCAACAAAAATGCTTAATAAGTAAATGCACAATAATAGCCAGAAATAGCAGCTATGTACAGTGCAGGGGAAGCATAGAGAGATTGAAAGGTGAAGAATTTTCTTGTTTTTTGTTTATTATTAAAATAATGAAAATGCTTTAAAAATGACTGAAGTGATGAATTCACAACTATGTGATTATACCAAATACACAGATTCTATACTTTGGATGAATTGTATGCTTTATTAATATGGATCAATAAAATTGATCAAAAAAAAAAAAAAAAAAGCTACCTGTAAGCAACTTTAAAAAACACTATATGCACCTTAAAACCAAAGACAGTCTTCTTAACACCTCTTCTCCTATCATAGTACCTGGCACATAGCAAGTACTCAAATATTTCTTTACTAAATAAATGATGCTTTTGGTATGTTGGACTATCACTTACTTTAATGGTCTAAGAAGCTCCAACTTCTTAAGAAGGAAAAAAAAATAGTAAATAGATGCTCGCTATCTTCTAGGTACCACCTTTTATATAAAGTGTTCTTTTAGTCTTACAAACAATCCTATGAGGTAGATACTCCTGTTTTACTGATGAAAAACAGACTCAGAACCTCAAAACTACCAAGTGGAAAAGGAAGGATTAAAATTCACAATCCTTCCACCACATTTTTCTGTATACCTATGGGCAAACTCTTGAGAGAAAATAGCTCCCTTCGTCTGCTATAGCAATTTCATCCCTCCCCAAAACACGATTATAAATTAAAAAGAGCATATAAGGACCCTTGAAACAAATTAGAGCAATTATCATTGCACTGGAAATGCAACTGGACAAGTAGGAAAAGTAAGCCACAAGTGTGTAAAATAAAATTTCCGAGGAACCAACTGATGTCCTGGGAGAGGATCTTGAAGACTTTCCAGCAACACTGTGGGAGAAAGGCTAGGAAAAGACAGTGGATAAGTTAATGCTAAGAAAATAGACTAAGATGAACAGCATGTTAATAAAATTAAGACTAACATAGTAAAAAAGGAGACAAAGCAAACTGTAAAGCAGAGCTGAGAGAACAGAGGTTAGGAGAAACAATCACGATAACAAACAGGTAAGAAAGCCTACTCAAAAATCCCCTACAGGGGGTAGCCTAGAACACCCACCCAGGAAAACTGCCTTGAGTGAAGAATGTTTTGACCTGAAGTCTATAGAGAATGAATTTGATGAGCTGAATGCAAGAAAATTTCTTCTTCAGAGACCTAGGCAGCTGGTAGGGAAAACAAAGGCTTAGGCCCAGGTGAACATGCTGAGAAAACTTACAAAGAAAATAAACCTAAGTATAGTTTTACACCTACAGGAATGATCTAAGAATCACAAAAAGAAATAATAAGTACCTGGAAGGAGCGATTTAGTATTTTAAACAAGTGCCAAGCTGAAAGACATGAAACTACCTGTATTCAACTATATACAGTTTGAACCCAGAAACGCTCTCAAATTATTAAGAATTTCTGAAACCTGACCTCAGACAACAGTGTGGTTTTACAAGTGGAGATAATAGAAAAGACTAGCCACTTGAAGTGACTAAAGGAAATAATGATTAGCTGTTGCCCCTAGGTGGCAAAAGTATAAAGGTAATACAAATTAAATGGTTAGCAAAAATCCTAAGTGAGTTTGTTGTTGTATGTAAGAGGCTTCCAAAGTCTTCATACCTCCAACAACTAGAAAGCCACTGCACCGGAGGGATTACTACTAGCCAACTGGTAATTTCTAAAAATACATGGTCCTGCTCAAATGAAATGCCACAAAAGATAGGGAGCCTGTTATTCTCCAAGTGTGCAGGGAGCTAACCTGCCAAAACACAAATTAGTTCCTGCCACCACACCCAAACTGGTACAACAGGTTAGGTATAAACAGTAAGGCGGAAGAATTGTCTGCTAATACTGGCAGTCCTAAAAAATTCAAATTAAAGGCTCTAGGACAAGGCTCGAAAATGAAAAAACAAATGACAGTTCCTCCAGAGTTCTAAAAAAGTAATACTGGGAAACGGACGTGGCTCAAAGGTTCGGCGTCCGTCTACCATATGGAGAGACCAGGGTTCAATCCCCGGTACCTCCCAATAAAAAAAAAAAAAAAAAGTAATACAAAATTGATTTTTTAAACTGTCTTTAGAAAATTATAATCACTACCGAGAATTTGTCTCTCTCATTCATTGAACTAATAATGATAGGTTGCTTTTTACAAGAAAGCTCCCACACAAAGGACTTTCCTTTGTATGATTCCTGAGCCCTTAGAACACCCCTGAGGCAGTAGTTTCACCAACATTTCAACTGGCTCTAGGTTCTTCCTGAAAAGCAAGATTAGGTCAAATGAAGTAGGGAGATCAAAAAGGGTAAGATAGAAAAGAATTCATTAGTTTTGTTGATTAGATCAATGTCCTCATAACAGCAATTTGAAGAGTACAAGATTGGATTAGTGAATAAAATGAATGGTAAAAACTGGATAGAGAAATGAGAGTAGACTTTTTTCAAGAAGACTCCAGGAGTTAAATGAAATGGGCTAAAGAACTTTTTTTATTCTTTTTAAAGAACTTTTTGAATGAGACATTTGCGAATATGTGAATTCTGAAAGAGGTAAAGAGTATTTGATAAGGCAAAGTTCCAAAGCCTAGATGGGGGAATTAACTAGCTTTAACAAATGAGGAATACACCTTGACTGCTTTTTGAAAACCAGCCCAGTCCCTATGATCATCTCTTTCAGGACACAAAATGTATTTAAGCACCCCATTCCGCTGATCAAAAAATAAATAAAATAAAAAATAAATCAGACTTCCAGGAAGATGGCAGATTATATAGACACAAGACTCTCTTCTCTTCCAGAAAAATAGCTGAAGGACAGGCTGAAACGGCCAGGAAAAAAGATCTTCTAGGGTTTAGGAAACCAGGCGAAGGTCCCAGAACAGAAAGGGACAAAGGGCAGGAATCAGGACGACAGAACTGTGACTTGAAACCAGCGGATGCTACTGGCGGCACCCCTCCACACACTAAAGACACTTTAGAATTCTCAGGCCTCTGAGATGGATACAGACAAAGGGGGCTCCAGGGATCCACTGCCCCAGGAAAGGGGAGAGAGAGGGACACGGCCGAAGGCTGACTGACTCAGCTTCTGACCCACAAATTTGGTCTGCTGTGTCCCACCAGCCTTTCCAAGGTGTAGGCCCATGCCATTGTATGCCTTGGGAGCCTGCAAGGAACTAAAGAGATCCAGGACTAGAGAGAGTCAACCCTCCCAATCTCCCTCTCTACTAACCAGGACTGATTGTTGAGGACAAAGAGGGGAGTGGAATTATTTCCTACCCAAGAAAAGGGAAGGGGCTGCCAGAGAAGGCTGGAGAACCGTCTCTGAGAAAGTTTGAATTAAAAGGCTCTTAGCCTCCTGGCAGGAATTATCACATTGATCTGGTCCATGTTGCAGCAAACACACTCTGACCAGGCATTGGACTGAGAAGGCTGACAAAGAGCACCATCTGCTGGCAGACCACCAAGGAAGTACACGTGAGAAAATTAAAAATAAGAGAGCCTTTTTCTGGCCTTTACAGCCTCCCTCCCCAGGGCCCTAGGAAACAGGTCTGAAACTCATTACTGGGTCCAGAGCCCAGTTTTGAGCAACTAACAGGAACAATCCTAACAATCCAGGTCCAACCAAGAATAAAAGAGCAACAGTAACACACTGCCTCCCACCATGAAATCTATACAAAAGAGAAAGAAATTAAGCATCTGAGTAAATTACCAGCCTAATCAGATACCTAGACATCAGCAAAAAATTACAAGCCATACTAAAAAAATGGAAGACACGGCCCAGAAAAAGGAATATATCAAAGCCCCAGAAGAGATGCAGGATTTCAGACAATTACACGATGCACAAAAATTTCCAAAATCAAATTAATGAGTTGAAAGACAATACGCCTAAAGAGATAAACGACACCGAGAAGACACTGACCACACAAAAAAGAATTTGAAATTCTGAATAGAAAAGTAACTCATGGGAAAGACACAATAGATGAGATAAAAAACACATTAGAGGCATACAACAGCAGACTCGAAATGATAGAAGAAAGAATAAAGATAGAGAAGACAGAAAAACTGAAATTGACAAGAGAAAAGAACAGAAAAAAAGAATGGAAAAACTTGAGCAGGGGCTCTGGGAGTCAAATGACAACACAAAATGCAATAACATATGTGTCATGGGAGTTCCAGAAGGAGAAGAGGAGGGAAAAGGGGCAGAAAGAGTATTTGAGGAAATAACAGCAGAAAATTTCCCAACTCTCATGAAAGAAACTTACTTGTCCATGAAGCGCACTGTATCCCAATCAGAACATATCTGAACAGACCTACTCCAAGACACATACTACTCAGAATGCCACAGATAAAGAGAAAATTCTGAGAGGATCAAGGGAGAAGCAAACCATCACATACCAGAGATGCCCAGTAAGACTTAGAGTGGATTTCTCATCAGAAACCATGGAGGTGAGAAGACAGTGGTATGACATAACTAGGACACTGAAAGAGAAAAAATGCCAGCCAAGAATTCTTTATCCAGCAAAACTGTCTTTCAAATGTGAAGGTGAGTATAAAATATTCACAAACAGAAACTAAGAGTTCGTAAAAAAAGAATCCACCTTTGCAGGATATATTAAAGGAAGCCTTAGAGTCTCAAAGAAAAAGGAGAGAGAGGCTTGGAGGAGTATAGAAGAAAGAAGAACAGAAAGGATAATCAAAAGAGTAAAGACAGACAAAAATATATGACATATGAAAACCAAAGAAGAAAATGGTAGAAGTAAATAATGCATTTACAGCAATATCATTGAATGTGAATGGAATAAACTCCCCATTCAAAAGATACAAGCTGCCAATGGATAAAAAAACATGAGCCATCCATATGCTGCTTACAAGAGACTCACCTTAGACCCAGGGCTATAAACCCACTAAAGTAAAAGGTTGGGAAAAGCTACTCCATGCAAATAGTAACCAAAAAAGACGGGTAGTACTACTAATATCAGACAAGAGAGACTTTAAATGCAAAAAAAGTTATGAGATACAGAAGACCATTATATATTAATGAAAGGGAAATTCTACCAGGAAGATACAACAGTCATAAAAATCTATGCACCTATGACTATAAGCTTCTACTCCAAATATCCTTTATAAAAGCCAACAGATTTCTGGTACTTTGCATGAGCACTGCTTTTGGCTGACTAATACAGACTTTGGTACCAAGGAATGGGGAAGTGCTTTTGCAAATACCAAAATGCGGAGATGGTTTTATAAATGAGTAAGGGGTATTTTTTGGAGGAATTGTAAAAAGGCCTAGATTGCTTTGAAGAGACTATTGAAAGTAATATGGAGCCTAAAGTTATTTTTGATAAGGCTTTGGAAGGAAATAGTTGTGAGATGCTTGATAGAAAAGGCCTAGAGTGCTTTGAAGAGACTATTGGTAGAAATATGGATGCTAAAGAGACTTTTTATGAGGTCTTAGAAGTAAATTATGAAACTATTACTGGAAACTAGAGGAAAGGCGATCCATGTTTTAAAGTCGCAGAGAACTTAGCAAGATTGACTCCTGATATTGGAAGGCAGAATTTGAACATGGTGAGCCTGGGCATTTAGCTGAAGAGCTTTCCAAAGTAAACTTGGAGAATGAGGCTTGGCTTCTCCTTACAGCTTATAGCAAAATGCTAAATGAAAGAGAAAAGCTGAGAACTGAATTCCTGGGCACAAAGAAACCAGAAACTGATTCCGGAAATTCCAAGCCTCTGGAAATCAAGCCCTCAGACGATAGTGCCTGTAGCAGTTTGATATTATTTATGAATTCCAAAAAAGATATTTGATTGATTGTAAACTGGTTTGTTCCTTTGGGCACGACAGGCTTTGATTGTATTAGATTCAGCTGAGATGTCTTTGATTAAATTGTGTTACGATTAGGGCATTCAGGGTTGAGTCTCCACCCCCCTGATGGGCTGATAAAACAGACTCACACACAGAAGTACACACACAACGCAGATACATGGAAAAAGAGAGAAGGCTCCATAGACACAGAAGAAGATCCTGCAGCCCTGGGAAGAGAGTTGAGCCATTCGCCTGATAGTTTACAGCTGACCTTGTGAAGAGATCAGAGCAGCTGAGCCCAGAAAGAAACGAGCCCTGGTAAGAAAGACTAGCCTTATGCCAGCCTACAGCTGAGACGGGAAGAAGCTGGACCCACAGAGCTTTAAGAGGAGGAGGAAGGCTGAACCCTCACAGACATCAGCCATCTTGTTTCAACATGTGGCAACAGAGTTTGTTAAGGAAGTAACCTTGAGTTGGACTCTTTATGACCTTATGACTGTAAACTTTTATCCCAAATAAATACCCTTTATATAAGCTAACAGATTTCTGGTACTTTGCATCAGTACCCCTTTTGGCTGACTAACACAGTGCCCCATTTGAGGAATTAACTAAACTTGGAACTTGTAAGTCAGAATTGAAAATGCAGTTATCTAGGAAAGACTTGTGGAAAGTCTTTTTTTTTTTTTTTTTGGTGCACCATTCCTGGAAGTACTGCAATACCAGGTCGATGCGTGGAGTGGACGGAGCAAGCCCCTATTACATCTCCCTATTCCAAAAATCCATTTAATATATTGTCCTTGGATAGAGGACATATCAGATATTAAACTGATAAGAACAGATACTACACTAGATCTTAGCCAAAAGGCCGAGAAGCGATGGAAAGTCTTAATGTCTGATGGCTTGGACCCCTGCTTCTGCTTTTTGCGAGAGCTGTAAGAACAAAACCACTGTCAGCCTGGACTAAAAGGGACATGGAGGGAAAAGATGGAAGGGAAAACGGCTTTAAGAGGAAAACCATGGAAACTGAGGTCTGGAATCTCCTTGGGCCAAGAGAGGAACCTCACCCATGTATACAGAGAGGGTGAGTTTGCCCCAGCAGAAGAAGGTGGATTTTCCAGCCCACTGTTCAGGGAGTTTTGCCACCCCAGGCTACTGAGAGGGGGGAGGACATTCCACAAGGGTTGAGGAGAGTGAGGTCAACACCCCATAGGTCTGAGAGGGGTGGACTTGTCCCCCATAGGTTAGAGAAGGTCAGGTCTCCAACTCATTGTTCTGAGAGAGTTGGGCCTATATGCCAAAGTTTGGAGAGAATGATGCCTCCCCCTCACTGTACTAAGAGGGTTGAGATTCTAACCCAGAGATTGGGTAAAGTGTGGCCATCACCCCAGTGTACTTGGAGGGTGAGGTCTGGAGCTCAGTTACCACCCAGATGCTTGATGAGGGTGGAACCAAGAAAACAGTAGTTGGGCAAGCCTGTGGAAAAGGTGGGTTCCCATGAGGCCCCAGGGAGAAGAAACCATCATCTTGAGAATGACTCTCAGACTTTGAAATCTAATTAAGTATATCCAGCAGGTTTTCAGAATTGTAGGGGACCAGTGACTCATGTTTCCCTCCCAAATTCTACTTATGGTAATGTAAATGTTTATCCTTTGTCCCTTTGCATATTGGAAGCAAATAAAATATTTTGTAAGCTTCACATGTCTACAGCCAGAGGAGACTTTGCCCCAAGATGAACTGTACTTCTATAAACTAATTGTGATGTGATTTTGTACTTAGCATTGCTACTGAAATAAGTTTTTTTTTAATATGTAATGTCTTTTTTGGATTCAGAGGGTGGAATGTGGCAGTTTGACATTATTTATTAATTCCAAAAAGAAATAAGATTATGTTTGTAAAACGGTCTGTTCCTCTGGCGTGATACCCTTTGATTGTATTAGATTCAGCTGAGATGCTGTGATTAAATTATGCTAAGTTGGGGCTCTGATTCGACCATGTCATTAGGGTGTGCAGGGATGAGTCTCCGCCCCCTTTGGTAAGCTATATAAATGCACA
Source organism: Tolypeutes matacus (assembly GCA_026826555.1). Taxonomy (NCBI): domain Eukaryota; kingdom Metazoa; phylum Chordata; class Mammalia; order Cingulata; family Chlamyphoridae; genus Tolypeutes; species Tolypeutes matacus. Next base: position 6,394,259 of record JAKSZT010054478.1, read on the forward strand.
CTCAATCAAGAACACACAGCAGGAAAGTGGATGTGGCTCAAGCAACTGGGTTCCCGTCTACCATACAGGAGGTCCAGGGCTAGATTCCCGGGGCCTCCTGGTGAAAAGCAAGCCGGCCCGGGCAGGGGTGCTGGCCCGGGCAGGGGTGCTGGCCCGGGCAG
>JAKSZT010054478.1:6394429-6458711 GCA_026826555.1 Tolypeutes matacus
GGCCCGGGCAGGGGTGCTGGCCCGGGCAGGGGTGCTGGCCCGGGCAGGGGTGCTGGCCCGGGCAGGGGTGCTGGCCCGGGCAGGGGTGCTGGCGCAACAAAAAGACACACAGAGGAGAGACAATAAGAGATGCAGCAGACCAGGGAGCTGAGGTGGCACAAGAAATCAAGCACCTCTCTCCACTCTGGAAGGTCCTAGTATCAGTTCCCGGTGTGCCTAAAGAGAAGACAAGCAGATACAGAACACACACAGAGAACAGACAGTGAGCACAAAACAATGGGGGGCGGGGAGGGGAATAAATAAATAAATAAAACTTAAAAAAAAAAAAAAAACAGCAGAGCACAGAAAAAGACACAGCAGAGGAGAAAACTTAGTTCTGATGCTGGAGCCCCAGAGAGAGATGAGATACTCTCCTGAAAAGAAGCTGGGCCCATGGGGCCTTAAGAGGAGGAGGAAGGCCAAACCCTCACAGACATGCCCGCCATCTAGCTTCAACACATGGCAACAGACTTTGGGTGAGAAAGGACCTCTTATGGTACCTTGAGTTGGACGTTTTAGGGCCTTGTGAATGTAAGCTTCTACCCCAAATAAATACCCTTTATAAAAGCCAACAGATTTCTGGTACTTTGCATCAGCACCTCTTTGGCTGCCTAACATAGCACCTAACCAGGGTGCCCCAAAATACATGACACAAACACTGGCAAAATTGATCAGAGAAATAGATATCTCTACAATAATCGTTGGAGACTTCAACACACCACTCACATCATTAGATAGAACTTGACAGAAGATCACAAGGAAACAGAGAACTTGAACAATATGATAAACAAGTTAGGCTTATCAGACATATACAGAACGTTTTATCTAAACTCAGCAGGTTATACATTCTTCTCAAGTGCCCATGGATCTTTCTCCAGGATAGACACATGTTAGAGCCAATGCAGCAATCAATGAATATAAAAAGAATAAAATCATACAAAGCACCTTCTCAGATCATAACAGAATGAAACTAGAAATCAATAATAGACAGGAAAGAGATAAATCTGCGAAAGTGTGGAGGCCAAACAACACATTCCTAAATACTCACTGGGTCAAAGAAGAAATTGCAAGTGAAATCAGTAAATATATTGAGACAAATGAAAACGAGAACATAGCTTATCAAAACGTATGGGATACAGCAAAGGCAGTCTTGAGAGGGAAATTTATAACCCTCAACACCTATATTAAAAAAGAAGAAAGAGCTTAACTCAAAGATCTAACCGAACAACTGGAGAAACTAGAAAAAGAACAGCAAACCAATCCAAAGCAAGCACGAGGAAAGAAATAATAAAGATTAGAGCAGAAATAAATGAAATTGAGAACAAAAAACAATAGAGAAAAATCAACAAAACGAAAAGCTGGTTCTTTGAGAAGATCAATAAAATTGACAAACGTCTACCCAGACTAACAAAGATAAAAGAGAAGATGCAAATAAATACAATCAGAAATGAAAGGGGGGAAGTTACAACTGACCCCACAGAAATAAGGTTCGTAAGAGGATATTATTAGAACTTTATGCCAACAAACTAGACAACCTAGATGAAATGGACAAATTCCTAGAAATGCACAAATAACCTACAGTGACGCCTCAAGAAATACAAGAACTTAACAAACCAATCACACTTAATGAGATTGAATCAGTCATCAAATATCTCTCAAAGAAAAGTCCAGGACCAGATGGCATCATAGGTGAATTCTATCAAGCATTCAAAAAGAAGGAACATCTGTTTAAACTCTTTGGAAAAAATGAAGAGAAAAATTACCCAACACATTTTATGAAGCCAATAGCTAATACCAAAGCCAGATAAAGACACTACAAGAAAAGAAAATTACAGACCAATCTCTCTAATAAACATAGATGCAAAAATTCTCAACAAAATACTTGCAAATCGAATCCAACAGCATATCAAAAAAGACTTATACATCACGACCAAGCGGGACTTATTCCTGGTATGCAAGGCTGGTTCAACATAAGAAAATCAACCAATGTAATACCCCACATTAACAACCTGAAGGAAATAAAACACATGACCATTTCGATAGAATGCAGAAAAGGCATTCTACAAAATCCAGCATCTTTTTTTGATTAAAAAAAAAAAAAAAAGACTTCAAAAGATAGGAATAGAAGGAAAATTCCTAAATATGAAAAACCCACAGCCAACATCATACTCAATGGGGAAAGGATGAAAGCTTTCCAGCTAAGATTGAGAACAAGACTAGGATGCCTACTGTCACTATTGTTATTCAACAACACTGTACCAGAAGCTCTAGCTAGAGCAATTAGAGAAGAAAAAAAAAAAATTAAAGGCATCCAAATAGGAAAAGAGGAAGTAAAACTCTCACTATTTGCAGATGACATGATCCTATATTTAGAAAATTCTGAAATATCTACAACCAAGCTACTTGAGCTGATAAACAAGTTTAGCATAGTGGCGGGATACAAGACCAATACTCAAAAGCCAGTAATGTTTTTATACACTAGTACTGAACAATCTGAGGAGAAAATCAGTGGGAAAATCCCATTTACAATAGCAACAAAAATTCTCAAATACCTAAGAATCAATTTAACCAAAAAAGTACAGGACCTATGGGCAGAAACAACAAAACATTGCTAAAAGAAATCACTGAAGACCTAAACAAATGGAAAGACATTCTGTGTTCATGGAATACTAAATGTCATGAAGATGTCAATCCTACCCAAAATGATTTATAGATTTAATGCAATACCAACCAAAATTCTAACAACTTACTTAACAGAAATAGAAAAGGCAATTACCAAATTCATTTGAAAGGGAAAGTGGATATTTATTTGAAGTAAATGTTTATTTCTACATACATAATTGTTTTCTGTCATCCATTTCTTAGTGCCCTGTTACTTTTGCAGGAGATAGTCCTTCAAACATAGAAAAAAAAGGTTGCTTATTAAAGGAAAGAAATTGGGACTTTTTATGACAGTTATGTAACTCAGCTTCTAACATAATTATTTTAAAAATGATTTTGTAATGGGAAAACAAATACTTGATTTAATCTTTTACTTTTCACTTGCAGTATATTAGCTACATAGATTATAAGACCTGGGAGACTAGGCTTAATTCAGTTAGTTTGCTTTGAAGCAAATAAAAACCTGCACTATATATTTGTGGTTCCCTGCAAGAATAATAGAAGAGAGTAATCATGTTCAATAACACATGGCATGGGAAGCGGCTGTGGCTCAATCAGTAGGGCTCCCGTTTACCATGTGGGAGGCCCCGGGTTCGGTTCCTGGGGCCTCCTGGTGAGGGCAAGCCCGCCGCACGGCGTGGTTGGCTGACCCAGCGAGCACGAGCAGCAGGGGGGAGATAAATGAATAAATGAATAAAATCTTTAAAAAAAAAAAAAAAAAAAAAACATGGCATGTTTTCCATTTCAAGATCACTAGGAATATAGGAGCTACTGGAAAAATTGTATATAAGGAATAAAGTATTCCTGGTAAAGTAAAAAAGTAGATAAAAAAACATTTATCTCAAATACTGTATATTCTTGAATCTAAGATGATAATACTTGTTAGATATACTATTGATTCAATAGTAGCTTTTTAGAGGAAAATAAATGCTATAATATATGCACATATGAATAAGACCCAATAATATTGTAAAAGGGAAACAATGGGACTTAGGATCAAAGAAATACCAGTGGATGTATTCTACCATTATTTATGCATTACTTTTTATTGAGAAGCAGGATTTGTATGTAATAAGTAAATGTACTGTGTACTCTATGTCTGTATGTGTAATGTAAATAAATTTTATTTTTATTTAAAAAATTAAGAGCACTATAAAAGGGAAAAGTACAAATAAAGCCACTATAACAAAAAAATACAGCTCTTCCTAAACACCAAAAGCTTTCAAAAATAGTGAAGGTCTACCCAAAGAAATAACGTAACTATAATAAAATAACCCAGTAATTATAACATAAAATGACAGCTGAGACCAAATCTATGAGTCATATCAATAAATTTGAATGGACTGAACTGTCTATAGAAAAACATTTTCAAATTGGCTTAGAAATCAAAATCTAACTAACTTATTCTACATACATACACCTTAAAGCACACTGATTCAAGAAGTCTAACAATAAAGGGATAGGTATTGATATGCCAAGCAAATGAAAAGAAGAAGAAAGCAGGGATTTTGACTTTGATGTCACACAAAATAAAATTCAGAACAAAAAAACTTTAAATGAGACAAAGAAAAACCCTTTATAATGCTAAAAAACCACAATTCACAAAGAAAACATAACTGTTATGAGTATCTATCCTTACCTACAGAAAGCAGAAACTACAGAAAATGCATGGAGAAATAGAAATCTGGAAATTTTAGAAGACTTTAATGTACCACTCTCAGTATAAGACATGTCAAAATGTCTTAAATGCAGATCTAAAAACATATTTAAAAAGGTAGATTTTGTGTGTGTACAATATGCCGTGATAAAAGAATATATCTTCTATTCAAACACACATAGAACTATCACAGAAATTGATCATACATTAGAAGCTCCGCACCAAAAAAAAAGGGGGGGGGAGTTCTAAAAAAGTAGAAAAATGACATTCTCTGATCACAATGAAATGTGATCAATGAGATGAAATCCCTTTTTCTTGGTTAGTATGTCTCAACATCAAAATATTATCATCTCTGTTAATTTATGAATTTAAATGAAACCCCCCAAAAAATATCAGCAATCTTTTCCTGGGGCTAGTAAAACTGATACTTAAATTCATATGAAAATCACATGAAATAGCAGCTAGGAAAGCACAGAGAAGAAAGAGCTATGAAGGGGGACTTGCCCTACCATATACTAAAACTACACAACCTCTCTAAAAGTGCTATACACCTACAGACATGGAAATTGATACATTAGGCTGATGAATTAGAATATAAAGTCCAGAAATAGACCCAATTATGTCACTGTTCTCCTAAAATATATTAATATACATCCCTTTTACAGCACATACCATTGAAACATCATTTTCACATCACTGAAACATCACTTGTTTACACAAGTTTTATCACTGCAGCTACCAAGCAATCTTCAGAAGGGCAGAGGCTATCTCATCATTCACCTTTCCATCCATCCATATTTACCCCAATATCATCACATTCTGGGTTTAATATGAAGCCAGCAGGAGAATGAATAAATGTACATCCTTAAGCAATGTGAATCATTTATCTCTGAATTAAATGAGAAATAACCACAAATTCAAAATATTAAGAGGTTGTTTAAAAGTTACTAGTGAATAACAACATGTAAAAGCTTTTTTGTCAAGGAAATATAGTGACATTCTAAAGTAAGTCTCAGAAATGATTTGAAACTTGGTTTGACACTAAATGTTACTATCTTCTAGATAAATACTCACTTGAGTTCTAGTCACAAAATGAGGTAGACAACTTTAACGGTTTTTTAAAGGAAAAGGAAAACATTGAACTGTCAAATATAGTAGCAGAAATATGTCTATACCATTAAAAAAAAAATAGAGCAGAGCAACTGTGGTAGTTTGAGACTGTCTTTAGAGCAAATCCATTCCTGTGGGCATGAACCTATTGTAGGTGGAACCTTCTAATTGAATCACTTCAGTTAAGGGTCTTTGATTAGAATACTTCAGTAAGGTGTGACCTGGCATGGGTCCTAATCCTGTTACTAGAGTCCTTTATAAAGGGGATGAATATGGAAAGACAGAGAAAAAAAAGGCCACAGGAGCTCAGAGAAGAACCCATGGAAGCTGAGGAAGAAAGCCACAAATGGAGCAGCCAAAAACAGAAAGCAACACAGGCAAAGGCAGAGACCCGCAGACAGTGACAGAGGATCCAGGACTGCCTACAGCCAGTCTTCAGGGAGAAAAGTATTGCCTGATGAAGCCTTGATTTGGACATTTTCACAGCCTCAGAACTGTAAGCTTTTAAAAGTTAATAAAGGGAAGCAAATGTGGCACAGCAAGCTGGCATGACAGGCAGGCAAGGCAAGCTGACCCAACAAGAGACACAAGAAGAAAAACATAAAGAGAGACACAACAAAGCAGGGCATGAAAGTGGCTAAAGTGATTAGGCACTTCCCTCCTATATCAGAGGTCCTGGGTTCGGTTCCCGGTGCCTCCTAAAGAAACAAGGCAGACAAACAGACACAGCAAGTGCAAACAATTAGGTGGGGGAGAGAAATAAATAAATAAAATAAATCTTTAAAAAAAAAAAAAAAGGTTAATAAATTCCCACTGTAAAAGCCAACCCATTTCCGGTATATTGCATTCCAGCAGTCTTTAGCAAACTAAAACAGCAACTCTTACTGGCTCTTTTAGGTCTACCCTCAAATGTGGTGATCATTATTCCAGGGCACTGTCCTTAACCCTAGGTTTTGTCAATTAACAGTAAAGAGATTTTATAAGTAATCAAAAACCTCCCAAGAGGAAAGGGGATGTGGCTCAAGCTATTGAGCTCCCGCCTACCACATGGGAGGTCCTGGGTTTGGTTCCCTGTGTCTCCTGGAGAAGACAATCAAGACAGTGAGCTGGCATGACGGGCAGGCGTTGTGACCTGGCACAACAAGATGACACAACAAGGAGACACAAAGAGAAAAGACAATGAGAGACACAACAAAGCAGGGAGCTGAGGTGGCTCAAGCGATTGAGTGCCTCTCTCCCACATGGGAGGTCCTAGGTTTGGTTCTTGATACCTCCTAAAGAGAAGACGAGCAGACAGAGAAAGCAGACAGCAAGCACAAGCAATGGGGGTTGGGGGGGGGGTAGGAAAAATACATAAATCTTTAAAATAAAGCTCAGGACCAGATGGTTTCACAGAGGAATTCTATCAAACATTCCAAGAAGACTTAATTCCAATCCTGCTCAAACTCTTCCAAAAAAATGAAGAGGAGGGAATACTCCCTAACTCATTCTACAAGGCCAACATCACCCTCATACCAAAGGCAGACAAAGATACTACAAGAAAACTACAGACCAATATCTTTTATGAATATAGATGCAAAAATTCTCAACAAAATACTAGCAAACCAAATGCAACAGCATATTAAAATAATTGTACACCATTATCAAATGGGATTTATCCCGGGTATACAAGGTTGGTTCAACATAAGAAAATCAATTAACATAATACACCACATTAACAGAATGAAGGGGAAAACCACATGATCATCTCAATTGACGCAGAAAAGGCACTGACGAAATACAGCACCTTTCTTGATAAAAAAAACACTTAGAACACTAGGAATAGAAGGAAACTTCCTCAACATGATAAAGGGCATAAATGAAAAGTCAACAGTTAACACCCTACATAATGATGAAAGATTGAAAGCTCTCCCTCTAAGATGAAACAAGACAAGGATGCCCACTGTCTCCACTGTATTCAAAATTGTACTGGAAGTGTACTTTTTGCGTTTTTTTTTTTAATTGAGGCCAAGTCATAAACACAAAAAAACCTAAAGTGTACAATTCAATGTTGTACAACCACTATCAAATTCCAGAACATTTACATCAACCCAAAAAGAAACCCTATACTTGTTAGCAATCACTCCCAATTCTCCCGTCCCCCATCCCCGGGCAACCAACTAATTTTTCTATTCCTATGGGTTTGCCTACTCTGAACATTTTGTGTAAGTGGAATCGTATATACAATATGGGGCCCTTTATTTCTGACTTCTTTCACTTAGTATGTTTTCAAGGTTCATCCATGTTATAGCATGAATCAGTACTTCATTCCTTTTTATGGCTGAACAATATTCCACTGTATAGATATACCACATTTTGTTTATCTATTCATCAGTAGATGGACATTTGGGTTGTTTCCACTTTTCAGTTATTGTGAATAATGCTGCTATGAAAATTCATGTGCAAGTTTTTGTATGAACATATGGTTTCCATTCTCTGGGCTATATACCTACAAACAGAACCGCTGAATCATATTGTAGCTCTATGCTTCACATTTTGAGGAACTGCCAAACTGTTTTCCAAAAGCTGGTGTACCATTTTACATTCGCATCTGTATGAAGGTTCCAATTTCTCCACATCCTCACCAATACGTTATCTTGTTTGTCTGTTTTGTAAATTATAGCCATCCTGGGTGGGAGTGGTATTAATTTGCATTTCCCTAATGACAAATGATATTGAGCATGTTTTTATAAGCTTATTGACTACTTCTTTGGAGAAATATCTATAAAATGTGTTTTTTCTTTTCTTTTTTTTTTTAAGGTTCAGGGGGCCGGGGAATGAACCTGGAATCTCGTATGTGGGAAGCTGGCACTCAACCACTGAGCCACATCAGCTCCCCTGAGTTGGTGTTTTTGTTTATTTTGCTTGTTTGTTTTTTGTGTTTTTTCTAGGAGGCACCAGGAACTGAGCCCAGGACACCTCCCATGTGGGAAGCAGGCGCTCAACTGCTTGAGCCACATCTGCTCCCCTGATCTGCTCTTTTTTTATTTTTTTATTTTACCGGGAGGTCCCAGGGATTGAACCCAGGTCCCTCCATATGGCAGACGGACGCCCAACCATTTGAGCCACATCCGCCCCCATCATTTTTTTAATTGGGTTATTATATCATTTTATTGTTGGTTGTAAGAGTTCTTTATATATTCTGGATACTAGATCCTTATCAGATATATGATTTGTAAATATTTTCTCCCATTCTGTGGGCTTTTCATTTTCTTAATGTATGTCAAGGAGTTCATTTTAATGTCCAATTTATCTATTTTTTTCTTTGGTTGCTCATGGTGGTTTTGGTGTCATTTTTAAGAAATCATTGGCCACATAAATTTATATATTTCCTTCTAAGAGTTTTATGGTTTTAGCTCATATTTAGGCCTATAAGCCATTTTGAGTTAATTTTTATATATAGTATGAGGTAGAGACTGGACTTCCTTCTTTTGAATGTGAGTATCCAGGTGTTCAGCATCATTTCTTGAGAAAACTAATCTTTGCCCATTGAATGGTCTTAGCGCCCTTGTCTAAAATCAATTGACCAAAATGTTCTTTATGGTCATTTTCTATAGAGAGCACAAAAAGGTACCTCAGTCCTTCCTTTAGCATAATTGAACAACTTTTTACTGTTATTATTGATGGCTTAGAAATGTTTCTTGTAGCAGAGGGCCATTATAGGTAATGTCATGTAAACTTCTAGGATTGTGGTCAAACTTGGGAAAACTGTCCAAGTCTTTTTCAGATGAAACTGTAAGATTGGGAAAATTTTTCCACATACTAGCTTTTGGCATCAAACCTCATTTTTTCCTCTATTAACAACATACTTCAGGTATCAGATGTTCTAGGACACATTCATATCATTATACCACCTCTAGCTCTGCACATTTATGTCACAATGCCAGATGAGTTGGCACATTGAGTAGTATTCCTAGAAACCATCACCATACAGCGATAGCTAACAATATATATATATATTTTTTTTTTTTTTACCGGGAGGTCCCGGGGATCGAACCCGGGTCCCTCCATATGGGAGACAGACGCCGAACCTGTTGAGCTACATCCGACCCCTGCTAACAATATTTTAACTGTACATTGTGAACCACATAAACATATCCTATTAAACCCAATGTATTAGTCAGCCAAAGGGGTGTTGATGCAAAGTACCAAAACTCTGTGGGCTTTTATAAAGGGTATTTATTTGGGGTAAAAGCTAACAGTTACAAGGCCCTAAAGAGTCCAACTCAAGGTACCATAAGAGGTACTTTCTCACCCAATGTGAGACGCAAGATGGCAGGCAATGTCTGCAAGGATTTAGCCTTCCTCTTTCTTCTTAAGGCTCTGTGGTCCTAGCTCTTCCAATCTCAGCTGTAGGCTGGCATAAGGCTCATCTCTCTTCCCAGGGGCTCATTTCCAGGCTCAGCTGCTCGGTTCTCTTCACATGATCAGCTGTAAACTATCAGGCTCATTTCTCTTCCTGGGCAGCAGGATCCTCTGTGTAGCTACTTCTCTTGCCTTCTTGATTATCTCTTTATATAGCCCACCAAGGAGGCGGGGAATCAACCCTGCATAACCTAATGATGTGGTTGAATCAAAGCCCTCATCTTAACATAATTTAGTCAAAGGCATCTCAGATGAATCTAATACAATGAAAGGGCATCATGCTCAGAGGAAAAGACCAGTTTCCAAACATAATCAATATCTCCTTTTTGGAATTCATAAATAATGTTAAACTGCCACACCCAACTAAATTCATCTCCAATTCAGTGTCCCCATAGCCAAATCCCCAAAATGCCCTCAGCCATTCCAATGCTATCCAATATGAAGAGAAGTGTGAGAGGGGATTTGAGGTAAAGAGACAGAATGTGGCAATTTGAGATTTTATGAAAACTATAAACAGTTTGTAAACTATCCTTCTGGGTGTGATACCCTTTGATCGCTTTAAATTCAGCTAAGGGGTCTTTGAATTGATTACCTGTTAAGACTGCTTTAGGGCTTTCCACTGGACTACATCAGTGAAGCATGACTCAGGTTAAGTCTCCATCCTTTGATGGGTCTCATACAAATGGACAGACACTCTAGGAAGAGAGAGCTCTGCCATTTTTGATACTGCCATGTGACAGAAAGGTGAGGCTCAAATAGCTGAGGTCCAAGAAGAGATGAGCCATTTGCCTGATAAATTACAGCTGAATTTAGGAAGAGCACAGAACAGCCAAAAGTGATATAGGAGGCCTGCCAGGAGAGAGAAGACTACAGGATCACTTAAGCACGAAGCCCTAAGGGACTAGACCCATGGAGCAGCTCGAGAGGAAAGGGTAAGCCTGGAGAAAAGGATGAAACCTGAGCAGAGATCGGTGGCCATCTTGCTTCAACCATGAGGCAACACATCAAGGATCAACAGTAGCTGACTTTGGTGAGAAAGCATCTCTGATGGTGCCTTAGTTTGGACTTTTCATGGCCTTGGAACTTTAAGCATTTACCCCAAATAAATCCCATTTTAAAAAGCCAACAGATTTCTAGTACTTTGCATTGGCAGCCCTTTGGCAAACTAAAACAGAGCTCTTAACTAGTTGTGGTTAAAATAGCTGATATTTGCAGATTTTCCAAAAATATATGGCCATGTGCTGGCGATGTTCTTTGTTTCTTGATCTACATGTTGGTCATATAGGTGTGTTCAGCTTGTCAAGAACCTTAAACCTTTTCAGTATGTACCTTTCCAGTATGTATACTACACATGATAAAACTTTTTTTAAAAATGATATTGTGAACATATTGTTAGAGTCCTCCTGGGATCCCAGATGGAGTCCTGAAAGTTAAGCTTCATTAGCTTCACAGTAAACCCACTTCTGTATATAGTATATCGGGATCACAAGATGAGGTTTCTAGTACCACCTCTACTAAGAACCAACCATGGGATATGGAAAAGATACACATGACCTCCCCAAGCAATTCTCTCACCTAAAATGAGAAAGAAGTTAGCCTAGAAACTCTAAGATCTCTATTAGTCATTCATTCAACAAATAGTTACCAAGTACCTCCTATTTGGCATTATGCTCTCTCTCTTTCTCTCTCTCTCTCTCTCACACACACACAGTCCCTCCCCTGCAGGAGCTCCCTCTTCTGAAGATAAAAGATAATGAACATTAGGTAATAACTAAGAAAACCTGAATAACGTATGGATTTTAGTTAATAATATAGTGTTGGTGTTAGTTCAATAACTGACAGGTGTACCATACTAATATAAGAGAAGTTAATAATAGGGGGAATGGGATGTGGGGTATACAGGAACTCTCTGTATTACAATCTTCCCAACTTTTTGGAAAATCTAAAACCATTCCAAAAATTACAGTTTATTCATTAAACTAAGTGAAAGAAACCAGACACAAATGACTACATACTATATGATCCCATTTATATAAAATGTAAATATAAATCAAGTTATAAAGATAAAATTAGATTAGTGGTTATGTTGGGATGGGGAAGGATGGAGGGATTGAGGGGTGACTGCTAACGAGCAAGTTTTTATTTTTGGAGTAATGAAATTGTTCTAAATTTTTAGTGGTGATGAATGCACAACATTGTGATTATACTAAAAGCTACTGAATATACACTTTGGATAGATTGTATGGTATGTGATTATATCACAATAAAACTGCTTAAAAAATACCTGTGCAAGAATAGCCAGAACTAGCTGCTATGTATGGCAGAGGAAACATAGAAAGATTGAGAGATGAAGAATTTTCTTGTTTGTTTTTTATTATTATTGAAATAATAAAAATGCTCTAATAATGAAGTGATGAATGCACAACTATGTGATTATACCAAATACCACTGATTGTACACCTCCAATGAATTGTATGTTTTAGTAATATGTACCAATAAAATTCATTTGTTTAAAAAAAATTAAAGTTCATGAAAAATTTTAAAAGACAATGAACAGGTAAACATATGAATCAAAAATTTGTTATATAAGTCTTCTGAAGCTAACAGGTTGCTGTGATGGGGAATGAGGGTAGAGGCTACTTTAGACCGAGTTAATTAAATATAGAGATTCATATATTTGCATCAATTATTTTATTCAGATAGTAGCTTCCTTCTTTCTACCAGTCTGCTTCTGTTTCCAGTATTTTTTTATCCTTTAAAAAAAAAACCTATAATGCAAATATTCTCACTGTCCTGATTTTGTGATAATCAGGGTAGGATAAACATTCACTATATTAGAAATCATGCATGTGTCTCCAGACCTAGTTTTTCTCCCTAGGTCTGGTTTTTAGAATGCTGGTGATAAACTAAGCCTGATTTATTATATGACCATCCTGTATGGGAAAAGACTGTAACTTTGGGTATCTTTGGTCAACCTTAAGAGATATAGCAGATGGACAGATGTAGCTCAGGTGGTCATGCGTCCGTCTCCCATATGGAGGGACCTGGGTTTGATTTCCGGGACCTCCCGGTAAAAATTAAAAAAAAATATAAAGGCACATGGGCCACCAGGCCCCAGGCACCCTGCGCATGGGTGCACCACTAGGCCCCGCGAGTCACACAGCAAGATGATAATGTAACAGGAGAGTGACATATGGGAAAGCCAAGATGAGACACACTGAAAAACCAGGAACTAAGGTGGCGCAGGCAGTAGGCTGCCTCTCTCCTACATCAGAGATTCCATGGATCGAATCCCAGTGAAGACGGGAGGAGAAGGATGAGAAGAGAGGGCAGAAAACGGACAGAGCTGCCCAGCAAATGGACACAGAAACAGCAAAAACAGGGGGGACTAAAAATGGATAAAAGTAAATAAATAAATAAATCCTTTTAAAAATGTATAGGGGAGGAAGATACAGGCTATAGTTTTTTTGTTTTGTTTTGTTTTGTTTGTTTTTTTTAATTCATTTATCCCCCCCCTTGCTGCTTGTGCTCGCCGGGTCAGCCAACCACGCCGTGCGGGCGGGCCGGGCCTCACCAGGAGGCCCCGGGAACCGAACCCGGGGCCTCCCATATGGTAAACGGGAGCCCTACTGATTGAGCCACAGCCGCTTCCCCAGGCTATAGTTAATAGCATTACTTTGATGATGCTCTTTCATGATTTGTTAACAAATGTTTCACAACAATGCAGTGTTGGTGGTGGGGTGATATGTGGGAGCCCTGTATGATGTTATGCGTGTTTGTTTTGTAAGATCACGATGTTTACTGAACACTTATAGTTTATGTATGTTCATGTATGAATATTATACTTCAATAAACTGTTTTTAAAAAATCTATATTTTTGCTACTTTAATAACTACCATGACTCTTCCAGAACTTGTTGAAAATTTTTATGCTATTTAAGTGCTCTGTAAAAAAAAATCCCTGATAACTTCAAAAGTGTAACAAAGAAATTATAAGAATCAGAAAATAGTATTAGATTAATATACCAAGGAGAAAATAGCCTAATTCAGAATACAAAGGTAGAAGCAGCAGCAGGTGCCACAACCACCACCTGTAGCAATTTAAAAATGGCTTACAAATTCTCTGACACTTCTTCCATCAAGAGATGGGGTCTATGTTCCCTCTTCTTGAACCTGGAAGAGCTTGTAACTAACTTGCTTTAAACCAATAGAATGCAGAGGGATTGATACAGCAAGGAACTCCTAGGTCTAGGCTAAGTCAGAAAAGGAGATGCAGCTTTCACCTTGTTTCCAGGACAATTCCTATTTGAAGCCCTTGGCCATGTAATGCCCCAGAAGCTGCCAGAATGTGAGAAAGCCTAACATAGCCCATGCAGAGACCACATGGTGAGGCTCTGAGAGGACTTGAAAAGTGAGACATGCCGGCCAGCCACCAGCTATTCCAGCCCCAACTATCCCAGCTCCAACCACCACCTGAATAAAACACATGACAGACCCTGAGCCAAATCACCCCAGCCAAGCCCTTCCTGTCCCACAGAAACCATGAAAGATAATAAAATTATTGTTTTTGTTTTAGGCTTCTAAATTTTGGAGTGATTTTTTACACAATATTAACCAGCCCATACCAGCAAATACATGATAATTAATTTAACTAATGGGGGTGGGCAGATTTACCTGGCTAGCGATATGGGTGGATTTTCCAGATAGTAACCAGCTTTCAAATACTTAAAAAGATTTGAAAAAGCTAAGTAACAACCCACAGAAAATCCAATCGATAAGTTCATCCTCAAGTCAACATAATTGGTTTTATAACCTCCACAAATTCTTTCCTGCATCATGATTCTTTCATAGTGAAAAAGAGTAAACAGGCTTTTCACTGGGCAGCTAAGTCAAGGGCTTATAGTATAATCCTTCCAAATATAGTAGTTATCTATCATATCTATGGCTATATTTATTAATCCCTGGCCTCTCTTGAATCAAAATGACTGGGCTGGGAGTGGATGTGACTCAAGTGGTTGAGTGCCCACCTCCTATATGGGAAGTCCTGGTTCGGTTCCCAGTGCTTCCTGAAAAAAAAAACAACAACAAGCAAACCAAACAAACAAACCAACTCAGGGAAGCTGATGTGGCTCACTGGTTGAGCGCCAGCTTCCCACATATGAGGTCCCAGACCCCCCACTTGTCAAACAAAGTAAAAAATATGGAAATTATTACATCTGTTCTCTTTTGAACTAAATCACTGCATATTACCATTAAGTATGACAAGACCTTTTAAATCCCTCTTTTAAACTTGTATTCATCTCATTAACAATTATCTATTGAGCACTGTGGATCTGCAAATATGAGTAAGAAACAGTATCTAGCTACAAAGGAGTCCAAAGTGCTGTAGGGAAACCATCAAGACAACTTATGAAATTTTGAAATCAACATGATAAATTATACAATGGGAATTAAGCTGAAGTGCTATAGGAGGATAAATAAGGGTATGCTGGATGGTGGAAACCAACTTATTACTCTGAAAACTGGTAAATAACCTATTCCTGTACAAACTTTATTTCAGAGTACCCAATTGAAAAACTTTTCTCTTTAGAAGTATCCCAGGGGAGCAGATGTGGCTCAAATGGTTGGGGATCTGACTCCCATGTGGAGGGACCTGGGTTCGATCCCCAGGACCTCCCAGTAAAATTTTTAAAAAAGGAAAAATATAGAAGGCACAAGGGCCACCAGACTCTGATGTGGGCATGCCAGGCCCCACCAAGCCACGCAGCAAGATGATGATGTAACAGGAGAGTGACACAAGGGAGAGCCAAGACAAGATGCACCAAAAAAACAGGAAATGAGGTGGTACAGGTGGCAGAACACCTCTCTCCCACATCAGAGGTTCCCAGGATAGTATCCCAGTGAAGACAGGAGAAGGATGAGGAGAGAGGGCAGGAAACAGACAGAATTGCCAAGCGAATGGACACAAAACAGCAAAAATGGGGGGGGGGGGTTTAAAATGGATAAAAGTAAAATAAAGAAATCTTTAAAAAAAAGTATTCCAGGAAAGCCGATGTGGCTTAGGCGACTGAGCTTCTGCCTACCATGTGGAAGGTTCGTGGTTCAGTTCCTGGTCCCTCCTAAAGACAGTCAGCTGGCGTGACAGGTAGGTGCGGCAAAGCTGACACAAGATGATGCAACAAGAGACACAAGAAGAAAAACATAATGAGATACACATCAAAGCAGGGAGCAGAGGTTCCTGGTGCCTCCTAAAGAAAACAAGCAAGATAGCGAGCTGACCTGAAGGGTAGGTGCAGGAAGATGACGCAACAAGAGACACAAGAAGAAAAAACATAGCGAGAGGGAAGCAGATGTGGCTCAAATGACTGGGCTCCCATCTACCATATGGGAGGTCCTGGGTTCATTTCCCGGGGCCTTCTGGTGAAAGCAAGCTGGATCACGCGGAGAGTTGGCCTGCGTGTAGAGCTGGCCCAACAAAAAGAAACAAAGATAAGAGACAATGAGAGACCCAACAAAACCAGGCGCGGAGGGTGGCTCAAGCGACTGAGTGCCTCTCTCCCCCATTGGCGGTCCCAGGATCGGTTCCCAGTGCCTCCTAAAGAAAAGACAAGGAGAGAAGATAAGCAGACACAGAGAGCACATGGCGAATGGACACAGAGAGCAAGACATTGAGCGCAAAAACAAGGGGGGGGGGGTTGGGATAAATAAATAAATCTTTAAGAAAAAGAAAAACATGAGAGACACAACAAAGCAGGGAACAGAGGTGGCTTAAGCGATTAGGCACCTCCCTCCCACATCAGATCCTGGGTTCAGTTCCCGGTGCCTCCTAAAGACAGAGCACACAGCAAGTGCAAACAACAAGGGGGGTGGGGAGAAATAAATAAATAAAATAAGTTTAAAAAAAAAATTTTTTTTTTTAAGTATTCCAGCTAATAAATGAATGACCCCTAATATCACAAAAAGAAATATAGGCAAACATTGTATCTCCCATGGAAGCACACCATGAAGTATTTAAAAAAAAAAAACCAAAATCAGATCAAGCCTCTAAGCAATTGTGTACAGGAAACACAAGGTACAGAAGAACACAAACTGAAGTAAAAATCCAGAGTAGAAACCTCCAAAGAACATATGACCTTGGCAGTGGCCACCAGAGGTTCTGAGGGATGGGAGAGGTAAGAATAGGTATAATATGGGGCATTTTCAGGACATTGGAGTTGTACTGTTATGACACTGCAGTGACAGATATAGATCATCGTATATTTTGTCATAACCTACAAAATTGTGTGGGACAGAGTGTAAACTATAATGTAAACTGCAATCCATGGTTAGAAGCAATGCTTTAATATGTGTTCATTAACTGTAACAAATGTACCACACTAATAAGGGATGTTGTTGATATGGGAAAGTGTGGGAGGCGGAGGGAGTAGGGCAAATGGGAATCACATATTTTTTATGTAACATTTTTATGTAACATTTATGGAACCTAAAGCCACTTTAAAAATAAATTAATTGAAAAAAAAAATATGGCCTTGTTTCTATAATAAATTCAAAGAAAAAGAAAATTTGAAGAAAAAAGGGGAAACTGTAGCCACCTAAAGAGACATACCAACCAAATACAATGTGTAGACCTTTTTCAGGTCCGGATTAAAACAAACCACTTACTTAAAAAAATAAAAATAAAAATAAAGTGAAGGAAGGGACGGAGTGAGGGCAGGGGAGGGAAGACAGATGGGTTTCCCGATTTTCAATTTGGTCAATGTATCTATGAGTAAACACTACTTATTGCTAGAATCAATCAAGGTTTAGCATAAATTCTATTCCTATTTTTCACTTTCATAAATTTAAGTACTAAGACAACGTATTCACATAAATAAATAGATAGGAATGAAAGTTTTTTTATAGCAATGCCATCAAATTCTTTGAATTCTTTGAGTTATATTCCAAAAAAAACACAAAAATCATGAGTTTTTTTAATTTCTGGAAAATAATGACATTTGATTTCCCTATTTTTTATGAAAATCATTTTAATGATCCACTCACAACTTGATCAGGTCCTTCAATTTTGTTGCAAATTAAGTACTGGAAACCATCAAACTTGTGAAAAGATGTTACCCAGTCACTGGAATCACTGCTTTTCTCAACATCCTCACCAGTGTTTTGATTTGTCTATTTGGTGCTCTGGAGGGTGTCTCTCCACAGAACAATGTACTATTTGGGGTGGCTGAGATATAGATCTTTCTTTTGTAAAATGGACTAGTATGAAAGACCAGTCAATTTTATAATCTGGAAACTGAGCCTCCTTAAAAATATCCATGCATATTCTTTCATTTCACCAGTTACTTCAAAGCACTCATTGCATATACCACAACCTAGCACTATTTAGTTATTTCATTCATCAAGTCTTGTCTCTTCATTTATTTACAATGCAGTTTCCTAAATAGCAAGTTCAGGGTCCTAAACTCTTCTGGAAGTCCCAGAGCCTATATCTCAGTGTTCGGTACATGTCTCTAAACAAACATTCACTGAATGAATATGTAATTATGAACATATTTCATCACCATTCTAATTTCCCCTTCCTGGCCAGAGAAAAGAAATTTAAGAGTTAACTCAACGGGAAATCAGAAGAAATTTGATATATCACCAACCCAATCTTAAAGTAATAAAAAGACTGGTTTACTACCTCAGCTAATTTAAAAAAAAAAAAAAAAAAAAAAAAGTAGAAACTAAAAGATATAGGATTAAAGTTTTATTACAAAGATTTACCCTCATATCTAAAGAAGTCGAATAGTTGTACCAATTCTTCACCTCAAAAATTCCATTAATATTCTCATTATAAATTAGAATATAGGTCACTAAAAAATAGAAAGAGGGAAGAGAATGGAAATCTGAGGGTTAATATGAACAGAATTGGTAGAAAGGTTGTTTGTAAATCTTCGGAAATGAATAGAAATGGGGAATGCATATAATGGTGTTTGTAATTGGCAGTGCTATTGTATGGGTCAGTGGTTGAAAGGGAAAGTCTAAGGTTATGTATATTAGTAGAAGGAACCATAGAAACTGTAACATGAGACTTTATAAGTTAAAACCTCATGTAAAGCACAAATATGGGGAATATTGCATACATTACTTTTTACAAATTATAAATACAAATATACTAGAGAGAAGGAAAAAGAATAGCAGCAATGTATGGCAGGTGAGGCATAGAGAGATTGAGAGGTGATGAGTTTTGTTCGTTTGTTTTTTATTATTATTATTGGAATAATGAAAGTGCTCTGGGAATGATTGGAGTGATGAATGCACAAATATGTGATTACAGCGATTACTATTGATTATACTCTTTGGGTGGGTTTATACTTTATTAATATGTAACAATAAAAGTGATTTGTTAAAAATATTCTCATTATAAGATTTAAGGGGAAAAAATCCATCAGATAAAAGGTGCTTGTTTCACTTTCACTGGTTCAGAATATCTATAAAGACAGGATCTGAGGTATAATTACATAAGATAATAAATGAGAAAGCACTTTAAAACAGTGAGATAATTTAATTTTTTCCCAGAGCTCTACAAACACTAACCATCTGTATTAGTCAGCCAAAGGGGTGCTAATGTGAAACACCAAAAATGGATTGGTCTTTATAAAGGGCATTTATTTGGGGTAGAAGTCTACAGATACCAGGCCATAAAGCTTTAAGTTTCTTCTCTCACCAAAGTCTATTGTCACATGTTAAAGCAAGACAGTTGCCGGCATTTGCCAGGGTTCAGGCTTCTGGGGTTCCTCTCTTCCCGGGGCTGCGTTTCTCTCCGGGCTTAGCTCCTGTTTCCTCCACAAGGTCAGCTGTAGACAATCAGGCGAACAGCTTGCTTCTCTTCTCCTGGGGCATTCTTTCCAACATCAAAACTGCTTCTCAAAAGACTGCTTCAACTGTCCTTTGCCTTGCCTTTTATATTCGATTCCCCACCCACCAAGGGGTGGGGCTCAACGCCCTAATCCTAACCTAATCATGCCCAGATTAACAGATCAGTTTACAAGCATGATTCAATTATATTTTTGGAATTCATAATTACATCAAACTGCCACACCATCCTCCTATATATGTGAATTTTCTTATGTGACACTCTAGAAACAGTTTTCCCCCAGTGAGTATCAGAATGATCTTTATTTTGCTAAGAAGCAATAACAGCATTTAATTGCAGGCTATGTAAGAGTTCTATCCATCAAGTCAAATATTAACAAATGAACACTTTAGTCCTATAGCTTTATAACGTAACTGTTGCCAAATTACCAAGGGGTAAATGTCAGTTAATTCAATAATATTTCAAAGAGAAATATTATGTGTAATGAGGTCCTTAAGACCATGTAAACTTTTTTCAATTTCAGTCATTCTTTAGTTTACAAATATTTATTGAAGATGTATAAAGTAACTGTATTAGACATGTTATTTTGAATGTATCAAATGCCATTTCATTTTTATTAAAATATTTTTCCAACCTTTTACAAAATTCCCAAAGTTCAATTTTTTAAAAAAGCTTTAATCAATCTAATGTATAGTTCTAGTGTCATATGATTCTGAATAATACATCTAAATCAATAAGTTTTCTTCTTCACTGGAAGAAGGGAAGATATTTAAAGCCTGATGACATAAGATCAGACAGAAATAGAACTATTAATCATTAATGTCTGCAATTCTAAGTAAAAAGAATTTTTGTATCTGTTCTTAGAACATGTAGCATATAAAGAGTTTATATAAGAAAGTTTATACTAAAGTATGTGATTTGCATTAGAACCAGGAGTCACCTTTTCATAGTTTTTAATTCTCCAACTTCATTTATTCCAAGTACATTCATTTAGACTTCAGATTTCAGTTTTCCACGCCTGTATTCATTCTTGACATCTACCTGTGTAGAAATATCCCCATCTACTGTTAATAGGTGAGACACTAGAGGCTATTTTTGAAAGTGCCCGCAGGCTAGGGAAATGTATTAAGGCATAAAGGCCTGGATCCAGACTGTCCTCTATTTCCAATCCCCATTCCCAAAATACTGAGCCATCCAAACTATTCTCCAAAGCTCTTTTAACTTATCAAAAATAGGAAAGGGGCAGGAAAAGTACAGTCAGTTGTCTAAATTTTTGCTATATTACTTTAAGTTAATTTGTAACAGTGGCTGTGATGGTTAGGCTAATGTGTCAACTTGGCCAGGTAATTATGCCCAGCTGTTTGGTCAAGAAAGCACTGGGCTAATTGTAATACAAGGACATTTATGGACTTTAGTCATCAGTGAGTTTACTGCAGAGATGGCTGATTACATCTACGATCAGCCAGGAAGATTGCCATCAGCAATGAGTGACGTTTTATCCAATCATCAGAGCCCCTGGTTTGCAGCCTGCTGGCAGAACCTGGACTTGTACATCCCCACAGTCACGTGAGAGACTCTTATAAAATCTCATATTATTTACAGATATCTCCTGTTGATTCTGTTTCCCTAGAGAACCCTAATGCAGTGACTAATTATATTTTATTCACTAAATGAATACTTTATGATACACTGGTACCCCAAGGTATTAAGACATTTATGCCTACTTTATGAAATATGAGATAATTCCTATCAGTACCTATATTAATCATTAAGGCTATATCTGCTTCTACAAAACAGCATATAATTGGTTTAAATTAACTTACTTTAAACAACTTTTGGTCAAAAATACCAAAGTACAGTTTCATAATACTTAATTTGAACAGTATTTCTCATGTGTATTATTTCATTTCTTGTCCAGCAGAATCCCAAGTCAAATAACAATGTAATTTTAAGCATGTATTTCTAACTGAAGAGACAGGCACAAAAAAAATAAGTGATTTGCTTAAAGGCACAAGGTACAGTGGCAGAACTAGGAGCTGAACTCAAATTTTCTGCCTCCAAATTCTATACTCTTTCCATAATATCCCAGCTTGAAATTAACAAGTATGAAATTAATCATACACAGAAAATAAAATCTACTTTATGCATATCTGCTTTGTGACAGTTTCCAGGAATGTACTGTGGTCCATAAAATCTGCTTAGATTTTAATAAAATTAAGTTTCATCCTTTCTTTTGTATTACTCTAGGGAAAAAAAACTCATTAAGTAAAATAATACAAGCAAAAAGAATAATCATAATCCAATTCACATTTAACACAACTATGTATATCCTTTCTTTCCTACAGATGGCCACATTTCAGACTTCTTTATAACGTACCTTTAAAAAAAAAAAAAGATTTGAGGGGTCTGATAGCTGGTAAATAGGCCAAACTTGTTAAATAATGCTTTTTGCAATTCACTTGCATCAGCAAGAGACAAAAATCAAAAGAAAAGTGTCCATAATAGAAAAGTTGAAAAGAAATATATAAAAAGTTATAGCTTGGGCCCAATCTAAGTTCAGTCTGTTTTCTTTTATCTTCATTAATGATTCTATCTAATAAAAATTGTCAGTGCCTGGCACATGTCAAGAACTTGATAAACATTTGACTGAATAAATAATAACTCTAAAGCATCACAATATCTTAAATCATTACAAAATTCTAAATGAAAAATTCATTTATGCTTATTATACTGTTCTTATCAAAGTGTTAGGAGGAGGGGTATAGAAACAGTATATTTGTGTGCTTTGGTTGATGGTAATGGTAGCACAACATTGTGAACATAATTAACAGCACCAAATTATATCTATGAATGTGGTAAAAGAGAAAATTTAGATTACATATTTGTTACTAGAGTAAAATTAAAACAAAAACTAGAAGACTTTACAACACAGTGAACACTAATGTAAATTGTGGACTATAGTTAGTAACACAATTATAACAACATTCTTTCAATTGTAATAAAGTTACCACCACACTAATGCAAGGTGTTAATAATGATTTTTCTGTAAACCCTTCAACTTCTTTGAAAAAAAGAAAAAAATTAAATGTTTACCAAAGGCTTTTTATCAATGTTTAACACAAAAAGGCTTATTTTAAAAGCTATAGTAGGGAAGCAGATGTGGCTCAACCAGTTGGGCACCTGCCTACCAAACGGGAGGTCCCGGGTTCAGGTCCCCATACCTCCTAAAAGACAAGCCAGACACTGCAACTGCCGCCGCAATGAGCTAGACACCGCAAGGAGCAGATGCCGCAAGCCAGCAGACACCGCAAGCCGTGGGGAGCGGATGTGACTCTGGCTGTAGGGTACTCGCCTCCCATGTGGGAGGTTCCGGGTTTGTTCCCAGTGCCTCCCGCAGAAGGCGAGCAAACAATGGGCAGACAGACAAGAGATCCATTGGGGGGAGGGGGGGGCGATAAATTAAAAATTAAATAAATTAATCTTTTAAAAAATAAAGCTATAGTAATTAAGACAGTGTGGTATTAGAAAGGATAGACTTATAAAGGGAACAGAACAGCATCTTACCCTGTAGCACCCCCACAACCAAAAAAAACAAACAACAACAACAACAAAAAAAAAAAAAAAAAAAAAAGTTCAGAAAATAGAACTATATGTATCTGGGCGAATGATTTTCACCCAAAGTACCAAAACAATTCAATGGAGAAAGCAAAGGTATTTTCAAAAATAGTGCTGGAAAAACTGGATATCTATATGCCAAAAAATAGAACCTCAACCCTTATCTCACACTATATTAAGAAAATTAACTCTAGGGAAGCGGCTGTGGCTCAATCAGTAGGGCTCCCGTTTACCATATGGGAGGCCCCAGGTTCGGTTCCCAGGGCCTCCTGGTGAGGGCAAGCCCGCCCGCACGGCGTGGTTGGCTGACCCAGCGAGCACAAGCAGCAAGGGGGGGGGATAAATGAATAAATAAATAAAATCTTTAAAAAAAAAAAAAAAAAAAAAATTAACTCTAAAAACACCACAAATCTAAATTTAAGAACTGAAACTATAAATAATGCAGAAGAACACACAGGAGAAAACCCCTGAAACATTGGGTTAGGAATAGATTCCTTAGGTAGGAGGATCCAAAAAGCATAAGCAATAAGAGAAAGCTGATAAATCGGACTACTTCATAAAAATTATAAACTTCTCTTTGGAAGACACCATTGAAAAAAATAGGGGAAAAAAGCCAGAGTGGGAGAAAATATTTGCAAAACATATCTGAAAAGGATAACAAAAAAATCCTCAAAACTGAAAAACAACAACCCAATTTTAAAACTATGGGAAAAAGATTTGAACAGATAGTTTCAAAGATACATTGAGGCAAACAGCACATGAAAAGATGCTCAACATTCAAAGTCATTAAAGAAATTAAATAAGGTCTCTAAACACCAATTAGAAAGGCTAAAATCAAAAACTGACAAAAGCAAGAGTTAACAAAGATGGAAAGCAACTGGAACTCTCATATATTGCTGGTGGAAATGCAAACAAGTACCACCACTATGAAAAAAAAAGTTTGGCAAAATTATTTTTAAAAGTTAAACATACACTTACCATATGACCCAACAATCCCACTCCCGGGTATTTATCCAAGAGAAATGAAAACATGTTCACAAGAAGATGTGTACTCAAATGTTCACAGCAGCTTATTCACAATTTCCAGCCAAAAACCAAAGACCCAACGTCTTGTGGATATTTACAAGTTGACAGGCATACTAGAGTATATCCATACAATTCTCCTCAGGATATACACCAAACAACTAATACACACCACAGCTGGATCTCAAAGACACTATGCTAAGTGAGAGAAGACAGACCCAAAAGAAAACATACCACATAAATCCATGTACATGAAATTCTAGAAAAGGAGAACTAGAGAGACAGAAAGCAGATCAGTGGTTGCCAAGGACTGAGGATGAGGGGAGAAGGAGACAGACTATGAAGATGCATGAAAACACTTTTTGGAATAAAGAAATGTCCTACTTTGTATAATCATCTATATGGTAATTACTACCTATACTGGATTATCATTAAGACTTATTTTAAAATCTAAGTTTTACGTCTTTTATATCTGCTTTTAAATTTTTTTAACAAATCAATTTTATTGATATACATTAATAAGGTATATGATTCATCCAAAGTGTACAATCAGTGGTATTTGGTATAATCACATAGTTGTACATTTATCACTTCAATCATTAGAGCATTTTCATTATTTCAATAATGATAATTACAAAAAACAAACAAGAAAATTCTTCACCTCTCAATCTATGTTCCCCAAACTGTACATTGCTGGTATTTCTGGCTATTCTTGCACAATTATTTATTTATTAAGCAGTTTTACTGATATAGAGCAGTCCTTCCCCAGCCCTACATAATTAATCTAATTTCATCTTTACAAACTGATTTATATTTACATTTTATATAAATGGAATCATACAATATATAGTACTTTGTGTCTGGATTCTTTCACTTAGCATATGTTTTTTGTCTGATATTAATATTTTATAGTATTAACATACATTTGTTCAGCTTCAAAGAAAAATGGTCTTATATATGCAAATTTACCCATGTTCATATTTCACATGCAGTTTTACTATGCTATACAGTTCCACATTACATTTTTTAGCTTTCCTTTTAGTAATCTATATGACCTTAGAGTTTCCCTTAAAACACTTTCATACCCATATAATAGTACTGCTAGTTACAAACATTATGTCGGACTTTCACCTTTTCTATTCTTTACCAAAGATTAACACATATCCTTTTTACCAATTCTGCACAAGTTAACTCTCAGCTTTCCGATCTCTAACCAATTTTCTGGTGGCCCATATTCAAGTAATTAACTCTATAAGATTACACAATATATTTAGTTCATAGTAGCACAATCATACAGTATTTGTCTTTTTGTGCCTGGCTTGCTTCACTCAACAATGTCTTCCAGGTTCATCTATGTTGCCATATGTTTCATGATTTCATTCTTCTTACAGCTGTATAATATTCCATCGTGTGAATACACCACAGTTTGTTTATCCATTCATTGGTTGATGGACACCTGGGTTGTTTCCAACTTTTGGCAATCGTGAATAACGCCGCTATGAACATTGGTGTGCAGTATATCTGCTGTTAATTTTTAGCACTAAAACAAAACAACCTTCAAATCAAATTTAAGATATATTTTAGTACTTTTTAATAGTACATTAAATGTAATTTTAAGTGGTCAGTGCCTTCAGAAGCTATTCTAAAATAAACCAATGTAAAATTCCTCACTTTGTTCAACTAATTATACATTAATGAATAGATCCAAGAGAAAAGAACACTTTTTTTTAGGAGGTACCAGGGATTGAACCCAGAACCTCGTACATGGGAAGCAGGAGCTCAAACCACTGAGCTACACCCGCTCCTGGAGAAAAAGAACATTTTTAAATGTCAACATGTAACTGCAAAAAGTACCAATACTGATATCTAGAAAACTAGTAAATACTACAGATTTAGTGTTCAGCACAATTACAGATATAAAAAATAAATATAACTGTATGAATGCATTACTATGAACCAAATATATTGTGTAACATATTGTTTGATTCAAAAAAATTTTTATATGTATCCAGTACATTTAATTGAGAAATGTATATTTTTATCCATCTGTGTTTACTTTTTAGTTTTTAATTGCTTATATTTTCAATTATTAATACAAAATAAAGTAAAAAAAAAAATCATCTGCAGCAAGATGTTTACAGCAATTATAACAGAACTTGAAAATAAATTAAATGCTAAAACAAGGAGAGAAAAAAAAATGAACAATAGTTGTTGTACTAGCCTCCTAACAGGTTATCCTAAAACCAGTCTCTACAGCTCCCATCTCAGTACATCCTCCCTACCGCCCCCAGGTTAACATTTTTAAACAGCAAACATATCTAATCTTAAAATCCTTTCATGGTTTCCACAATTTAAATTAAAAAAAAAAAAAAAAAAAAAAAAATTTTTTTTTTTTTTTTTAATCAAACTTCTTGGCAAAATATACCAAGGTCCTAAATAGGGTGTTCCCTGTCCATTTGTCTAGTCAAGCATTAGCCAAAAGGAACTACATATAAACTCTCCAGCATTCATTCAACAAAATGCAAAAAAAAAAAAAGCTCTTCACACTAAAACAAGGATCCTGTGTTCAAGGAGCTTACAGCCTAGAGAAATAAAAATGTCCCTCAGAGAGTTAGGTCTAGTAAACCAAGAGCCTAAAGTCACAGGAGAAGGGGTCAGTTCAAGTCAGAGAAAGTTCTAGGGATGAGGGTAAATCTTCAACTGAACCTTAGAGGATGAAAAAGGATTACAAGAGGTAGAAGTAATTTCAAATGGACAGCATTTTATTTTATTTTATTTTTCCACACAAATTCTAACAGGCTATCAAAGCTTTCTAAACAGAAAATTTAGTTTCATCAAGTTTCTAACATGTACTTAACCTCTCTCAAGTCTCAATTTCTCCAACGTCAAGAACTATTGCAAGAACTAAAAGTGATAATAGATGTAATCGTAATATAGTCTGGCACTTAAGCACTAATTAACATGTTAATCAAGGAACCAGGGTGGTACAGATGGCAGAACACCTCTCTCCTACATTGGAGGTCTTCAGGATTGAATCCTGGTGAAGACGAGGAGAAGGATGAGAAGAGATGGCAGGAAACAGACACAGAGAATTGCCCAGCGAATGGACACAAAACAGCAAAAGTGGAAGGGGGGTTTAAAATGGATAAAGCAAATAAATAAATCTGAAAAAAAAAAAAAAAACATGTTAATCATATGGAAACATATCAAAACTGATGATAACAGTAATATTTCAAGGGTCCAGCACTCTTAGAAAAGAGAAAGTAACAGTAAACAAAAATGAGGGCAGAGAGAAAAAAACAGTAACAACAAAGTTAAACAACCTATCAGACTATGCTATCCTAATACTACCTATTTACAACATAGTAATTTATATTCATAATTACATCAAAATATAAATAAAACATTAAGTTCCGTTAAGTATGGTCTATTTGAAAAGAGTGGGACATATTAGAGCTTTAAAAGACTCATCAAAAATGGCTAAGTGCAAATATTCTGGCTATCCTGATTTTGTGATAATCAGGGTAGGCTAAACATTCGCTATATCAGAAACCATGCATGTGTCCCCAGACCTAGTTCTTCTCCCTAGGTCTGGTTTTTGGAATGCTGGTGATAAACTAACCCTGATTTATTATATGGCCATCCTGTATGGGAAAAAGACTGTAACTTTGGGTATTTTTGGTCAACCTTAAGAGCTATAACAGGGGGACGGATGTGGCTCGGGTGGTTGGGCATCCATCTCCCATATGGAGGGACCTGGGTTCAATGCTCGGGACCTCCCGATAAAAAGAAAAAAAAAGAAAAATATAGAAAACACATGGGCCACTAGGCCCCGTGCGCGGGTGCATCGCCAGGTCCCGCGAGCCATGCAGCAAGATGATGACATAACAGGAGAGTGACACAAGGAAAAGTCAAGGCGAGACACACTGAAAAACCAGGAACTAAGGTAGCACAGGCAGTAGGATGCCTCTCTCCCACATCGAAGCTTCCAGGATCAAATCCCAGTGAAGACAGGAGGAGAAGGATGAGAAGAGAGGACAGGAGATGGGCACAGAGTCGCCCAGCAAATGGACACAGAAACAGCAAAAATGGGGGGGGGGTTTAAAAATGGATAAAAGTAAATAAATAAATCCTTTAAAAAAAATGTATAGGGGAGGAAGATACGGATTATAGTTAGTAGTAATACTCTGACGATGCTCTTTCAAGATTTGTTAACAAATGTTTCACAACAATGCTGGGTGTTTGTGAGGGGGTGATGTGTGGGAGCCCTGCATGATGTAATGTTTGTTTTGTAAGTTCACAATGTTTACTGAACAGTTATAGTTTATATATGTTCATGTATGAATGATATACTTCAATAAAAATTTTTTTAAATGGCTAAAATAAAAATCTTATGTGCCTAAAGTGGACCCTTCATTTACCTTGAAAACTTAAATATACAGAATAATTGATTCCCTAATAATGTTATACATAAATGAGATGTTAGTATGTTAAAATAGTAAGAGCTCAACCAACAGGAACAAAGTAGAATCCATGATTAAACACACACACATTTTACTAACCAATGAAAATCAAACTACATGAAGAAACTAAGCATTTTCTATTACCTGTCTGAAGGGGGTCAAACTACAAGAGATAATTTAAGAGAAAAAGAAAGAGCTAAGCCACATTGGCTTCCTCATCAGACACCATGAAAATAAAATGAATTGGAGACATTCAAATCATTAACACCCCTAGAGTAAGTCATTATTATATGTAGGCACATTCCTACTTAACTTGAGATACAACCGAATTGTAATTTTAAAGCCTTGAATCAATAATGCAGTGAAACAATTTTAAGACACTAGCATATCTAAAGTGAGATTTTAAAGTTAATTTTCCTTTGATAATTAACAAGGCAGTAAATCATTACTGCCAAGGGTTTTATAACTTAATAACATGAGAAACAGGATACAATAACATTGACATTTCAAAAAAGTTCTGCAATAAATGTTCTAGAGAAGTAATCTGTTATTTCTCCATATCTAAGAATTTAAAATATTAGAAATTACACTAAATTGCTTTTTCCAGACTTTTGGTTTTCATAAACAATAATAGCATAAAAAAATTACTTCAAAATTTTTACTAACATCAAATATAAAGGACTATATTTCCTACCCAAGACTAAGAAAAGCCTGTATCCGATATTTCTAATTATAATACTATACGAATTTTACATTTTGTAATCAATTTTTCTAGAAATACAAGTTGAAGTTGATAGCTTTACCACACAGCCCATTTTGATGACCAAGTGTTAATGTGTGTAAAGAGCAACAGAGGTTGCTTGATGGGACCAAGTAAGATTTCACCACCAATGGCCTGAGGAACCTCAAATTTGGAATTAAATTAGCCCTGTCGTTTTAGAATCAACAAATGCCAAACAGTCTACTAGTTGACTGCGGTTTCAGAAATAATACGTGGAAAAGTCTAATATCAGTTGTGGACAGAGAGCCCATAGCTCAAATATTTCTTCTCCTTCAGTTTATGTGTGTGTGTCACCATGTAAAAATTGTTTACCTTTCAGTAAATGGACAACTCAACACTAAGGATATAATTAAGTAACATTAGTTCATTAAGCACCTTGGAATCAAAGGCACTCTAAAATCTAAAATACTAGTTGGTACTAACTTAAAGCAAAGAACAGTCATTTTAAAGCAGCTCGTTGCTGAAAAGTATTGTAAACCAAGTAACTTTCTGTGGGATCTGCTTTTTTTTTTATTAAGTGATTTTTCCCTTATTATGGAACCTGGATCTAAAGGAACTGTTAAACACAGTCTAAAAGTATGCCAAACATTTCTTAAAGTCTTAAGAATCAACTTTTTTTTTTTTTTTTTTTTTTTAAACAAAACGAAGCCTAGGTTAAATATTTTATTTGGCTTCTCAAGATGGTTTGAGAAGTTGGGCACCAACTCCAGACCAATTCCTGGACACACATCAAACACAGCCCTGTCATTTATCCAGTCAGTCAAAACAATCTTTTCCATCTAACCCTTTAATGTTTATGTCCTGAAAAGCTGCTAATTGAATCCAGTTCTTGAGATCTATTTGTTAAAATTTATACCTTCCAATTTATAAATATGAACAAAAATGGAAAATATATGTTAACTTTCCGAGTAAAACAGAAGAGAATCCACCATATGTAACAAAAGTGGAGAGAACAATGTTTTAAACTTTGTCAAATTTCAAGAGAAAACTATAAGGGGATAAATTCCCAATAGGTCTTAAGAAATTAAGAGTACCTCAAACAATTGAGGGCAATAGTCAAAGACACAGGGTACTTAAAATTCCCCAGAAAAATCTAATTACAAAAAATTACTCTATAAATTTATTCTGCTGCTCCCTCTCGCCGCCCCTAAATTAAGTGTAATTTTGCCTCCTGATAAACTTTACCCATGAATCTTTCTAACGTATTTTATTTAGTAAGGAAACCACAGAACAACACTTAAAGATCTACTGATTGAGATTAAAAACCTCAAACTCACTTTATCTCCAGAAAATCAAAATCCCTGTTTTCTCCCTCATTCTCTCTATATGGATATAGTCTAAAGCAGAGATTCTTAACAAGGGGTCTGTGAGCTTGAATTTAAATTCAGAAAAAACATTCCTGTGGGGACCTGTTGGTGCAGGCGTGATATATTTACGAAATAATACACACAATAGTGTGGACTTAGTAAGGGGTCCGTGGTTTTCACCTGACTGGCAAAAGGGTCCGTGGAACAAAAAAAGGTTAAGAACCCTTGGTCTAAAGGGAAGTAAATGGCCAAGAATCTATTTCTGATGCTTTTAAAAGCACACCTGGAGTCACAGGTTCCATCTATAATCATAGGCACAGGCTTAACTCCAGACAGGGAGCAGCAGTAGATAAACTCTACAACCCAGATACCTTTAAAAGTTTCCATTGCCTAAGGAAACTGAATGGGAGGAAAACTGGGAGACATGAATCCCCAATCCAGGTTTTCCATTAAGAACCACTCAGTTAATGATTCTTTGCAATTTTCCCTAGGGAAAGTAAAACTGTCATGAAAGTAGTATGTTATAAAAATTGCAGCCAACTTGCATTCAGGCTAATTTCTCAAATACCAAATTCACCAAGTTAGTTTTAATCTAGAAAGTTCAGCCAATTTTCTAGGATGTGACACACAAATATTCAATTACAAAATTAGTCCAAATATATCTCAAAAGTCTAGCTAGACAAACATCTGGATTGGTATTTTCGTTGGTTCTCTTGTTGTTTTTGTTTTTGTTTTCCCCGGGAGGCACGGAACCGAACCCGGACCTCTCGTGTGGGAGGCGGGCACTCAACCGCTTGATCCACATCCGCTCCCCAGTAATTTAGTCTTACACACACAAGTCCTGTAAGGAAAACTATCTTTCTCGCCATACACGGTAATATAAACGTGGATAATTTATTAATGGTGAATGATGGACTAGGCTAACTACACTGATTTCAATTACACTTTTTAAACCAAAATTATTTTTCCCTTAAATTAGGGTGATATAAGGATACCAAAAATGGCACTGGAAACAAAATGTTTAATGTTAACGTTTTATTGCACCTGGAATCATTTCTTTTCTTTTTTTTTTTTTTTTTTTTTTTTTTAAAGAGTATCTAGCAACCCCTCCCGACATTCTTTCCTTTGGCGATCTTTAGAAAAGGGAGGGGGGAGGGGTAGTGTGAAAGTTCTCTTCAAAGTTTGTATGGATGGATGCATTCTTAGAAAAAAAAAAAATCTAAAGGGTTTTTAAAGCAGGTCTACAATTGGAAGTGAGACACAAGTTCTGCGGCCTACAAGGAACAACCCAAAACATGCCCATCTACAATCAAACATTTCCAAAACACACAGCTCAATGAGCACGAGTCGTCGGCTCGAGCAAACACTCGGGAAAAGTCAACCTCAGCCTCCTTCCCTCCCAAAGACGTTCATTTAAGGTGTGTGGCAGCGGCTGCTGTGACTGGCAGCAGAGAGTAGCGAGTTTACACGCGGGCAGGAGGGTGTACGACTTAACCAGGGAACACACACAGACCCCCTCCCCGTCAAGCGCTCCATCTTCAAGGAGTGTTTACTGCGCGCAGTCAGCAACCGGATTCAATAATCCCCGCCACAGGAGCGCCTCATCCCCTCAACGACCCCACCTGGGCAGCAGCCGAAAGGCCGCTCCCCGAGGCCCAGGGAGAGAGTGTCCGGCTCCTGAGCCAAGACTTTTCGACCTCAAATTCGCAAGGAATCCAACCCGGCTTACCGCTCCCCTCTACAAAAGAGCCCCCCCTCCCCTTCCCGCTGGGCTTTTTAAAGAATTTGCAAACAAGAGCGAGGGGTTCTTCCAATTACTCGCCCCGATCTAGGCCTTCCCACGCCCCCGCCCCCCAAATCACCCCTGACCGCGAGCCCGGCCCTTCCCAAGGCCACAGGCACCCCCCGCCGGCTCGCCCACCCCGCGGCTGCCCCTCCCTCACCTGTCAGGCGCAGCTTGACGGGCCCGTTCCTCCGGCCCCCGGGGTTAGACATGTCCTCGGCGGCGGGGGCAGCGGCAGGGCTTCCGCCGCAGGCGCGGGGCCCCGGGCCGGCGGCAGGCGGGGCGAGGGCGACGGCGAGGAGCGGCGGAGTCACCACAGCGGCCGAGGCTGGGGCCGGAGCAGCCGGCACCGCGACCGCCACGGCCGGAGGGTCCCGGATGTGCCGAGCGTCGTCGCCATGAGCCGCGGAGGGAGCGGGACGCCGAGCTCCCCCCCTCCTCCCACTTCTCCTTCCTCGGGCCCCGGCAGCACAACAAAGCGGTGGCCGCGGCCGGCCGCGCCGCCTCCGCCCGCGCCTCCACGCAGCCGCCTCCGGCCTCTCCCTCCTCTCGGCTCCGCGAGGCCCAGGGCCCGACGGGGCTGGTCGGCCGAGGCGGGCGATGCTCGGCGGGGCCGGGGCAGAGTTCGGGGCTCAGCCGCTTCCTCCTCCGCCCGCCCTCTTGTCTGAGGGAACCCAGTCCTGGGGCAGCCGCCGCCACTAGTCGGCTCCGGGGGGCGGGGCGGGGGCGGGAGGCGGGGCCTGCGAGCGGGGCGGGGCCCGCGCTGAGGGTGAGCCCGGCTCGGCCTGGGCGCCGCTGTCTGCGTAGGAAACACGCGGTCTTCCAGCTGTAAAGACTGAGCGGAGGGTCGCACGCAGAATTTGAGGAGCGAGCGGACAAAGGAGCAAAGTGTCGGTGGCTGCAGCTCTGTGACACCGAGACGGAACTTAGTGTCCAGCCCCCTTAAGGGAGAGCTTTTTGTCCGCGCAGACTGCATTTATTAGGCGCCCCACTGCTCTTTGAGAGACTGAGAAGAGCAAGGTTAGAGCCGGGAGTTCTCTCCGGAAATTTAGCGTCCTCCAGGCGACGGAAAAGACCTTTATTCCCTCCTGAGGGTTCCAACAAATCGCCGCCGCCATCCTGGACTCACCTGGTGGACAAGATCGGGTTACCTGCTGCTCCGGCTCTTTTCCCAGTTACAGATCAAGGATGGGAGGATGGTAATGCCTTAAAGCACTGTTAACAAGATAAACCTTGGAGAGCGATGTATGAAAAGGAGGATAAAATAGAAAATGAAATAAAAATGTGTACCTTTCCCATTGACCGCATAATTGCACTCTTAGGAATTTGCTCTTGAAAAATAATTCTGACGAAAAAGCAAAGACTATACAGAAGATGTTCTTTGCAAAGTTCTGTTAATAAATGAAAGAGGATGAGGGAACAGCCTAATGGTGAATTATATTAAATCAACAGTATAGATTTTATGCAGCGATTAAATAGCAATTGTGAAGATCATATAATATGGAAAAGTTTACAAATAATGCAAAATTTAAAAGCAGAGTAAAAAGTTGTATCTATATCTGCAAGAGGGACTGTGAGGGGATTTTTTGCATGCTTTGTTAATTTTCCGTAAGCTGCTGTATCATTTATACAATTTTAAATATTTGATAAAGTCTAATATATTTTAATCCTAATTCAGTGTCACTGCTTTTAATTCACCAGTGAAGTCACATCATTGTCCAGATAAAGTTACCTCCAAGACATCTCATCAGGCTGGATACACCCCTCCATTTAAAGTGATCCAAATAATTATATAAAGTTCTAGAAGTCGAGCTAGAAACAAGGGACAGTGAGTGCTAGAAATTCATTCTACAAATATTGAGTGCCTACTATGGGCAAAACAGTGAACAAGGTCCTTTAGAAATTCCTTTTTGTACTACAGATCTGAAGGGATCTTCTGACTGTTATCACAATTTAAGAGGCTGAATACGCATTTGCCTTATTCTTATGACACACTTTGTTTCAACCACCCACTAGCATAATTTGTATTAAATGATAGAAGTTAGAATTTCAGAACCTGATGGGGGAGCCAAGGGAGATGTAACATATTGTGAAGTTTATTTTTTTATTTTTATTTTTTTAAGATTTATTTATTTACTTTATCCATTTTAAACCCCCCCTTCCCCATTTTGCTGTTTTGTGTGTGTGTGTGTGTGTGTGTGTGTCCATTCGCTGGGCAATTCTCTGTGTCTGTTTCCTGCCATCTCTTCTCATCCTCCTTCTCCTCCAGTCTTCACCAGGATTTGATCCTGGAGATTCCCGATGTAGGAGAGAGGTATTCTGCCACCTGCGCCACCTCGGCTCCTGGCTTCTGGAGCTTTCGGAGCATCTCGTCTTGTCTCTCCCCTGCGTCTCTCTCCTGTTACGTCATCATCCTGCTGCATGGCTCCCGGGACCCGTCGGCTCACTGGCACACAGAGCCTGGCAGCCCATGCGCCATATATATATATATATATATTTTTTTTTTTTTATTTTACCGGGAGGTCCCGGGGATCGAACCCGGGTCCCTCCATATGGCAGACGGACGCCCAACCATTTGAGCCACATCCGCCCCCCACATATTGTGAAGTTTAAAGCAGTACATTCACAGTAAATGTGACAGTGACAGCACAGAAAAATGTATACATGCATAATGTGCGAAGGAGGACTCTGTTTAAGCTTGCCTGTGTAAATTTAATCCTATTGTTTAAAACAAAAGATTTAGATAAGAATAATACTTTAAAACCTTGTTAAAGGGAAGCGACTGTGGCTCAATCAGTGGGGCTCCCGTTTACCATATGGGAGGCCCCGGGTTCGGTTCCCGGGGCCTCCTGGTGAAGGCAAGCCCGCCCGCACGGCGTGGTTGGCTGACCCAGCGAGCACAAGCAGCAAGGGGGGGATAAATGAATAAATAAATGAAATTTTTTAAAAATAAAATAAAATAAAAAAATAAAACCATGTTAAATATTATTTGACATTGATTTTAAATACTAAATAAAAATAAAATTAAGTAAAAATGTTTCAACTGATGTCAAATAAATGACAAAATAAAATGGATTATGGGAAGCGGCTGTGGCTCAATCAGTGGGGCTCCCATTTACCATATGGGAGGCCCCGGGTTCGGTTCCTGCACAGCGTGGTTAGCTGACCCAGCGAGCACAAGCAGCAAGGGGGGGATAAATGAATAAATAAATAAAATCTTTAAAAATAAAAGATAAATAAAATAAAATAAAATAAAATGGATTAGCTCTAATTGGAAAGTTATTTTAAATGCATCTCGCAACTCAGTGGCATCAGCTATTTCCAGGGCCAGACTCGAAATTATTGGGGGGAAAAAAAGATTATTGGGCATAATGTCAGAACACTTTTTAAAAAATATGTTTAGAGAAGTGGATGTGGCTCAAGCAGCTGGGTGCCCACCTACCATATGGGATGTCCCCCGTTCGGTTCCCCATGCCTCCTAAAGAAGACAAGCAAGACAGCAAGCTGGCGCAACAGGCTGGCACGGGGAGCTGATGCTGGCACAGGGAGCTGACGCAACAAGGAAACAATGATAGACACTAAGCCGGGAGTGGAAGTGGCTCAAGCAATTGGGCCCTGCCCTCTCACATGGGAGGTCCCGGGTTGGGCCCCGGGTGCCTCCTAAAAAAGAAGAGCACACAATGAACGGACACAGGGGGCACAAACAACAAGGGGAGGCAGAGAAATAAAATAAATGTATATATGTTTTCCCCCTCTGGGGCATGTTTAAAGTGTACATTGCAATAAAAATATGCAAGCAACTACCAAAATCACAGGAAGAACTTGAGAAGGACAAAGAAGAAAATGAACTGGGGTGGGTGGAGATTGAGAATCTTATATAAAAAGTTGTTTCAAAAAAAGGAAAATAGCATTGGACATGAAGATAGGGCCATTCTGTAACTACACAGCAAAATATTACCTTTCATTCCTTCAGCCAACATTTATTGCACTCCTATGTACCAAGCACTTACTGTACAAGGCCTTGAAGATACTGAAAAGGAAAAAAATTTACAAGTTATTATAGTGAAAGAGACTTTTTCCAAAAAGAAAAAAGAAAAGTGCAGAAGGCTCTTATTACAAACTGGATTGGATTTGCTTAGTGACACTTTTTAACCAATGGCTTCCAAATGGAGTCTGTTTAAAATACAGGTACCCAGGCTCAACCCAGACCTATGAAATCAGAATTTCCAGTGGGTCACGCTGAGGCGTATTTATAAAAAGCTCCATAGGGGATTCATACCCAGACAGGTTTGGGAACCACTATCCCAGTGATTCTCACACTCAGTGCATCAGAATCACCTGGAGAGTTTGTTAAACACAGATTTTAGGTTCCACCCCTAAAATTCACCCTTTACTTTCCTTCTAAAATAGAAATCTACTTTCAATGTAAATTTTACCTGTACATGCCTCTGATGGGTTTAGAATTGCAGAAAATCTTTTCAAAGACTTTTTTATTCCCTTATGGTTTCTAATTTGCTCTCCATAGATTTGGACACTTTTATTGAATCATTGTTTTAAGCATCTGTCTCAAATATACTATCTCCACCTATTTCTACCACTAACATGTCTTTTCCATAAATGTCACTTAATAGAACCTTCCAATGAAAATGGTGTAACAACAATTCATATAATAGCATTTTTTAAAGATTTATTTCTCCACCCCCTCACCCCCCACCCCCGTTGTTTTTGCGCTCACTGTCTGCTCTCTGTGTCCATTTGCTGTGTGTTCTTCTATGTCTGCTTGTCTTCTCTTTAGGAGGCACCGAGAACCGATCCTGGGACCTTCTGGAGGTCTTGTGCCACCTCAGCAACCTGGTCTGCTGCATCTCTTATTGTTCTTCTCTGTCTCTTTCTGTTGAGTCATCTTCCTGCGCCAGCTCTCCGCTCGGGCCAGCACTTTGCATGGGCCAGCTTGCCTTCACCAGGAGGCCCTGAGAATCAAACCCTGGACCTCCTATATGGTAGACAGGAGCTCAATCACTTGAGCCACATCCGTTTCCCACATAATAGCATTTTTGAGCAAAAGTTTTAAACTCTTTCATTAACGTGTTTTGCTAATCAGAGTTGTACTCTTTGTATGGTGTCCTAGACCTAGGTGAAAACCTATGACCGATAATAAGAATATTTTTTAAACTTTTTGTTTTAAACATGTGTTTGTTTTCCAAGGCTAAAGTTAAATCTGATGTGACTTTCCAAGAAAATTCTTACCATCTGTAGTTTTTTTTTTTTTTTCCTGCTCCATCCATTAATACATTTTTACATAGAAGAGTTGTCTACAGTAATAAAAAATTTGTCTGTGGGAAGCAGATGTGGCTCAAGTGATTGGGCAACAGTCTACCATATGTAAGGACCAGGGTTCCATCCCTAGGACCTCCTGGTAAAAAGGAGTAGGCGAGCCGGGCCCACATAGCGTACCATGCAGCAAGATGATGATGTAACAAAAAGAGAGATGCAGGGAAGGGTCAAGGCAAGATGTACCAGAAACCAGAAACTGAAGTGGCGCAAGTGACAGGGTACCTCTCGCCCACATTGGAGGTCCCTAGGATCGAACCCTGGTGAAGCCTGGAGGAGAAAAATGAGAAGGCAAAAACAAACACAATCACCCAGAGAATGGACACAGACAGCAAGGCGGGGGGTGGGGGTGGGGGAGGAGAAGGAAAAAAAAAATCTGTCTGATTTGAGCTTATGTTTATAATAGTACTCCTATGAAGCTATTTTTGTCATATAAATTTCAAATTTAATATAGTTTTTATGCCATGGAAAAGCAAACATCAGGTACTCAACAGTTTATACCATTGCTTAAAATTCAACTCTTTTATTTTTTAAATATAATGAATTTAATTTAAGTGAATTTAATATTTAGTTGTAGCTTTCTCCAAATCAGCTTATAACTGGTAAGCAGCCCCCCTGTACTTGCTGTTGTCAAACTTAAAGTTAGGTCCACTAAAACCGTCATGTACAATCCCATCCTGGCAGGGTTTAGGATTAAGTCACATTCCAAACTGTTCCCCATGACCCCTTCCCTGACCCCCTCCCATCAGACCTGGTCCACACTGATAGAAGCTAGGATCACGACCCAGACCTGTGTCTCTGGGTCTGGGCTCCCCCATGCCACTTGCCTTCCCTCTTGCCTTCTTGCCCTCTACCTTAGAGTACTGAGATGGTAGTCCCCGACCACAGCCCCTTTTGAGGAAATCTGCCCTTACTTGTTGCTCTAACACAGTTAACTGGGCTCCATCCCCAGACTTTCCGATTCAGTAGGTTGGGGTGGGTTCCATGAATTTGCTTTTCTAACAAGTTCCCAGGTGATAAACATACTGTTAGGCCAGAGAACCCACTTTGAGAATCACTGTCCCTACACAAGGCATGAGCCTGGGTAACCAAGTTCGTTAGGTGAGCTTAGCTGCAGCTAATTTGAACCAAAAGCCAGTTAACCAAGTAGGCCGATCAGATTTCTTCTCCGTGGACCCTGAAATGAAAACACTGTGAGATTGAGCTATTCTGGGGAGTTGAGTTGAGAGGTCAGAGTGTTAGGAGTTGAGGAAGCCATTTTAAGGCTATAGTGAACTAAGTTCAAGTAGATAAAAGAGGAAATGAGCCTGCAGACAGAGAGAAGTTAAGATAAGAGGCTTTGTAACCCTAAAGAGGAAGACAAACGGAGTCATTGTCTGACAAATTTCCTGTCAGTACTCCTGGCCCAGGTATACTTCTTACACTTCATTTTCAAGAGATCTCACTATGTGGAATAACCACCGCGCTCCCTATTTAAGCAAGTTTAAGGGGCCCTATGTTCCCTGCATTCACTGTGTCTCCAGGCAGAACGTCTTGTCCTATTCCCTTCCCCCTTTGTCTGCCTTGCTTCTGCTTGTATTCTTTTTCAGAACTGGAGTTTCATCTGCAACCCAGCCTGTTGGATCCCACCATCCAGGGACAGCACTTCTGGAATCTAGAGCAAGGCTGTCAAATACATGACTACTGAGCACGTGAAATACGGCTAGTGATGTGCTATAAATGTAAAATACACAATGGATTTCAAAGACTTAGTATGGAAAAAAGAAGGCAAAATATCTTTATATTTTTTTATACTGCTGACATATTGAAATGAAAATATTTGGAATATATCAGATTAAATAAAAATGTAGTATGAAAGTTGATTTGACCCATTTCTTTTTACTTTTTTCATTGTGGCTACTAGGAAATTCAAAACTCTGAAGCTAGTGGTCACCACCAAGCAGATTCTCCACCAGTGGACTCTCTGCTCTACCCAGTGCCAAACTTCGCCTGAATCACCCTTCAGACCTTGCCTTACCCACCCAGTTCTCCAACCAATTTCTGCAGCTCATTCAATAGCACCCACCACACCCTCGTGAGAGTAGGAAGGTCTGTTGCCAAAACCTTCATCCAGCCCTGTATTAGCCAAAGGGGTGCTAATGTAAAATACCAAAAATGGGTTGGTCTTTATAAGGGTATTTACTTGGGGTAGAAGTCCACAGATACCAGGCCATAAAGCGTAAGTTTCTTCTCTCACCACAGTCCATTGGCACATGTTAGAGCAAGACAGCTGCCGGCGTTTGCCAGGGTTCAGGCTTCTGGGGTTCCTCTCTTCCCGGGGCTGCGTTTCTCTCCGGGCTTAGCTCCTGTTTCCTCCACAAGGTCAGCTGCAGACAATCAGGCGAACGGCTTGCTTCTCTTCTCTGGGGTCTTCTTTCCAATATCAAAACTGCTTCTCAAAAGACTGCCTCAACTGTCCTTTGCCTTGCCTTTTATATTCGATTCCCCACCCACCAAGGGATGGGGCTCAACGCCCTAATCCTAACCTAATCATGTCCAGATTAACAGATCAGTTTACAAGCATGATTCAATTATATTTTTGGAATTCATAATTACATCAAACTGTCACAAGCCCCTACCCTGCTTACCAGGTTTGCCTTAAATTGACCAGCCTGCCTTGTGCCAAAAATGTTAGGATTGGACAGATCTGGACAGATCTGGACAGCAGACTCATGTATCCAGCAGAAAGTCAGACTAGATGACCCCTAAGTCCCTTCCACACACTACCCGGGTAACGGCATATTGATTGCACAGCTGATTTTCATTATTCAATCCATTTATAATACTGTGCTTTTATTTAAAAGAAAGAAAGAAAATCATGTAAATCTAGGCCATCTTTATTTGCCTATGTATTTTCAAATGTCTTAAGTATACAAACTGGCCTGTTACATTGTGAATTTTGAGTTAAAGGAGGATGTAATTTGAAGAGATTGTGTTCTTTCCAAAGCCAACTTGGTGATTCAAGCCGGGAAGTATTACAATTAAATGTTTGAAAAGTTATCTGTGCATGCTTTGCTGTAAGCTGTTTGGTTAAGGAGCACATCTTTTCAGGATGAGGTAGCAGCCTCAGCCTCGGGGGAGAGGGCGCTTCACTCCCCTGCAACTGCTTTGGACAACTGAGCAACATGAACAGACTCAAAAAAAAAGTCCTATCCAATCATCCTCAAAATAAAACTGTAGTAGCTACAACACGATTCTTGAAGAATGGGATGGGCAGGGATGTGGAAAGATTTGTATGATGCAGTCCGTATGGGTCATGCAGAGAATACGGGCCAGAATGAGATCAACATGGCTTGTGTACTGATGGGTCGATGTGAAACTGTTGCTAAAAATCCTTCCGTGGCTGTTGGTTGCCTTTAGGATCCAGTCCAAACAGCTTGGTGTGGCATTCCTGGCATCATAAGGCTGCTGCCCACCTCGTCAGCTCCATTTCCTCCTCCTCTGCTACTCCTGTGCCAAAGGACTCAAGGTTCTCATCTTTCAGGTAATGCCCCCATTGTCCCATTGGGATCGGTTTCTTCTCACCTTCAGACGCTCAGTAGGCACCTGCTTTACCGTCTGCCCTGTCAAAATGAAAAAGGATCTAATATGAGCCTTTTATATAATACAATATAATTACTTGATTAGTAAGTTATATGTAGTGTGAATGTGTTTGTTGATATACTACTTAGAGTTATGTTGTTTTAATTTGATTATAGATCATTGACTGATCTAGAGATCATCTACCTTGTTCAACTCCCTCTCAGTGAAGAGATGTAGGCCATTTTCTGACATCTTAAAAGGCAGTCATTGCTGTGGAAAACAGTTTGGCCGTTCCTTAAAATGTTGATCATAGAACTATACCATATGACCCAGCTCGCAATCCCACTCCTAGGTGTACACCCCAAAGAATTGAAAACAGGAACTCAAACAGATACTTGTACGCCAATGTTCATAGCAGCAGCATTCACAATAGCCAAAAGGGGGGAGCAACCCACATGTCCATCAACAGATGAATGGGGGAAGCGGCTGTGGCTCAATCAGTAGGGCTCCCGTTTACCATATGGGAGGCCCTGGGTTCGGTTCCCGGGGCCTCCTGGTGAAGGCAAGCCCACCCGCACGGCGGCGTGGTTGGCTGACCCAGCGAGCACAAGCAGCAAGGGGGGGAGAAATGAATAAATAAATAAAATCTTTTAAAAAAAAAACAAAAACAAACAGATGAATGGATAGACAAAAAGTAGTATATTTGTACAATGGAATATTATTCAGTTGTAAAAAAGAAAAAAGTGCTGGTACCTGCTACAACATGGATGAACTTTAAAGAAACAGTATTGAATAAAATAAGCCAGACACAAAAGGACAAATATTATATGATTTCTCTTATATGAAATATTTAGAATAAGCTAATTCATAGAGACAGAAAGCAGAAGAGTGGCTACAAGGTATGAGGGGATGGGGGAATGGGGAGTTATTACTAAATGAGTATAAGTTTTAGTTTGGGTTGATGAGACTAGCCTAGGAATAGAGAGTGGTGAAAGTTATGCAATATTGTCAGTTTACTTAATGTCAAAGTATTGTCCACTTAAAATGCTTAAAAATTTTTTGCATTATGTATATTTTACCACAATAATAAATTAATTTTTAAAATGAGGTAAGCAGTCAAAAATGTTACTTTAATTGATAT
The DNA here is from genome assembly GCA_026826555.1 of Tolypeutes matacus. Taxonomy (NCBI): domain Eukaryota; kingdom Metazoa; phylum Chordata; class Mammalia; order Cingulata; family Chlamyphoridae; genus Tolypeutes; species Tolypeutes matacus. The sequence continues at coordinate 6,437,161 of JAKSZT010054478.1, forward strand.
CCTTCCACATATAAGAAGAAGTAAACTCCCTCTACGCTTCATTAGGAAAGAACTCAATGAATTTCAAGATATTATAAAACAATGCCATATAGTATTTACCAAACTTTTAAATGTATTCCTGGGGGGAAATGAATGTGGCTCAAGCGATTGGGCTCCCATCTACCATATAGGAGGTCCAGGGTTTGATTCCCGGGGCCTCCTGGTGAAAGGCGAACTGGCCAGTGCGGGGTGCTGGCCCACGCGGAGAGCCAGAGCAGCAAGATGACACAACAAAAAGAGACACAGAAGAGGAACAATAAGAGACAGCAGACCAGGGAGCTACAGGATATATCATTTAGTATCCTTTGGTTAGTAAGGAACAGAAAATCTAACTCCAACAGGCTTAAAAAATAATGGAGATTTATTATCTCATATAACAAGTAGCTTCATGGTTGGCATTTAATTGGTCTAGTGATGAGTTCAGGGAATCAGGTCCTTTCCATCCCACACCTCTGCCTTCCTCAGGGCTTTGATTTTGCCCTCAAGTAACCCCTTCCATGACCACAAGATGACTGCTATAGCTCCAGGCCTCACATCCAGACCAGGCAATCTTCAGAAGGAAAAACAGATCACCTCTTCCTCTGGCTTCTGTTGAGGAGTGAAGAAATCTTTCCCAGAAGCTCCTCCATAAAGCATATTTCCCTCTTGTGTCTCATCAGTAAAAATTTAATCATATAACCACCCTTAAAACAATCATTGACAAGGGTAATGGACTTTCCAAGATTAGTAGTGACAAGAAGGAATCGTCTCCTGACTCTGCTATGTAGAAAATGATAAACACCTGAATAAAATCAGGTGTTTGATTTGGGTTCTATTGGGAAGAAAGTACGGGGACCAGGAATGGATATTGGATAAGCAACCAGAAGCATCCAAATGGGTGATATTATTTTCCATGTTTTACAGATGAGAAAATAAGGTTCAGATAGAGGCAAGTGGCTTTCCCAAGGTCACACGGCTAGTAAATGGAAGACACTAGATTCAGGCCCACATCTATGACCACAGTGCCCACGCCCTCAACCAATGCACTGAGGCACTGTGCTAGAGAAGCTGAGGATGCCAGGAAAGAAATGGACGGCTCCAAAGTTTGTCTCAAAATCAAGTGAAATTGAGATAGTTATGAAGCATGTGATGTGACCAGGCCCCCCAGCAATGTGTACCATTTAGCTTTTGCTGTGTAACAACAAACTTCATAACTCAGTGAGTAAAACCAGCTCATAATTATATGGGTCAGCAATTTGGGCTAGGATTCTGGTCAGCTGGTCTCACTCATGGATCTTTGGTCAGCTGCCGATCAGCGCACAGGTTAAGTGGGGACAGACTGACCTGAGACGGCCTCAGCAGGGATGGCTTTCCTTTGTTCCATGTAGTCTCTCATCCTCCAGCAGGCTAGCCTGGGCATGTCCACATGGAAGCTGGGTAGGGTTCCAAAAGGAGGAGTGGAAATGAGGCTTCTTGTGGCCTACCTTAGACCTAGAGAGGAGTTACTTTTTGATTAGGGACTGAGCTGAAAATGGAATTTCCTTTCCCATTCCACAGAAAAACCAATGCTATAACAATTTCAGGCAACAACATTAAATACCCCGTTCCCATAATTACAGCTGAGGGGGTGATCCTGTTTAACTATTTCATGATCAACATCATTTCCCTCCCTCCCTCCCTCCCTCCCTCCCTTCCTTCCTTCCTTCCTCCCTCCCTCCCTCCCTTTCTACCACAGCTTTTAATACACTCCCCCCGCCATGGCTCCCTCATCTGTTTGCTTATTGTTTTTTTTTTTCCCTCGTTGTCTGCTTGGTGTTTTTGCTCAGTGTCCGCTCATTGTTTGTCTTCTTTAGGAGGCACTGGGAACCGAACCTGGGACCTCCCTTGTGGGAGGTGGGCACTCAACTGCTTGAGCCACATCCATTCCCAACAGCTTTTTTTATTTTTTATTTATTTATTTTTTTAGATTTTATTTATTTATTTATTTATTTATTCCCCCTTGCTGCTTGTGCTCGCTGTGTCCATTTGCTGTGTGTTTTTCTGTATCTGCTTGTCTCCCTTTGTGGGGTCATCCTGCTGCGTCAGCTCACCGCACCGCGCAGGCTGGCTTGCCTTCACCAGGAGGCCCCGGGAATCGAACCCGGGGCCTCCCATGTGGTAAACGGGAGCCCTATTGATTGAGCCACATCCGCTTCCCCCAACAGCTTATAAGAATTTGACCTGTACTTTTTTAAAAATTCATTTTGGTGAAATAAAATTCATAAAGCATAAAGTACACCATTTTAACCATGTAAAAGTGTACAATTCTATGGTTTTTGTTATGTTCCCAATATTGTGCAACCACTGCCAAATCTAATTCCAGAACATTTTTCATCACCCTAAATGGAAACTCCACATGCCCATTAGCAGTCTGCTGTTGGCACTGACTTTGCTGCAACCCATAAGTTTTGATATGTTATGTTTTCATTTTCATTTGCCTCAAGGTATTTCCTAAATTCCCTTGTGATTTCTTCTTTAATCCATTGGTTATTTAAGAGTGCATTGTTTAGGGGGGCGGATGTGGCTCAAATGGTTGGGCATCCATCTGCCATATGGAAGGACCTGGGTTCGATCCCCCGGACCTCCTGGTAAAATAAAAAATATATATAGAAGGTGCATGGGCTGCCAGGCTCTGTGTGCCAGTGAGCCGCCAGGCCCCAGGAGCCATGCAGCAAGATGATGACGTAACAGGAGAGAGACGCAGGGGAGAGACAAGACAAGATGCTCCGAAAGCTCCGAAAACCAGGAACCAAGGTGGCGTAGGTGGTAGAACACCTCTCTCCTATATCGGAGTTCTCCCTCAGCTGTAATTATGGGAACGGGATCAAATCCTGGTGAAGACTGGAGGAGGAGGATGAAAAGAGAAACAGACACAGAGAATTGCCCAGCAAATGGACACAAAACAGCAAATGGGGAAGGGGGGCGTTAAAATGGATAAAGTAAATAAATAAATTAAAAAAAAAAAAAAAAGAGTGCATTGTTTAGGGAAATGGATGTGGCTCAAGCAATTGGGCTTCTGTCTAACATATAGGAGGTCCAGGGTTTGATTCCCAGGGCCTCCTGGTGAAAAGCAAGCTGGCCTGCTCAGCAAGCTGGAGTGCAGCAAGATGGCGCAACAAAAAGAGACACGGAGGAGAGGCAATAAGAGATGTAGCAGACCAGGGAGCTGGGGTGGCGCAAGAGATTGAGTGTCTCTCTCCCACTCTGGAAGGTCCCAGGATCGGTTCCCAGTGCTTCCTAAAGAGAAGATAAGCAGACACAGAAGAACACACAGAGAGCAGACAACAAGTGCAAAACAAGGGGCAGAGGGGGAAGGAATAAATAAATAAATCTTAAAAAAAAAAAAAAAAAAAAAAAGCAATTACAATCTGAGGACACATTACATTTTTTTAAAAAAAGAGTACAGTGTTTAATTTCTACATATTTGTGAATTTTCCAGTTCTTCCTCTGTTACCGATTTCTAGCTTCATTCCATTGTGGCTGGAGAAGATACATTCTATGATTTCAACTTTTTAAAATTTATTAATACTTGTTTTGTGCCCTAACATATGGTCTATCCTGGAGAATGATCCATGTTTTCTGCTGCTGCTGGGTGAAATGTTCTATTCATATCTGATGGGTCTATTTGCTTAAAGTATCATTCAAGTCTTCTATTTCCTTATTGATTTTCTGTCTAGATGTTCTATCCATTATTCAAAGTGATATATTGAAGTCTCCTACTATTAATGTAGAACTGTCTCTTTCTCCCTTCAAATCTGTCAATATTTGCTTCATATATTTTGGGTCTGTGATGTTTGGTGCATATAAATTTATAATTGTTGTCTTCTTGTTAAATTGACCATTTTTTCAGTATACAATGACCTTCTTTATCCCTTGTAACAGTTTTTGACTTAAAGTCTATTTGATCTGATATTAGTTTGCTATCCCAATTCTCCTAAACTTTACTAGTTGCATGGTATATTTTTTCCATCTATTCACTTTTTTTTTTTTAAGATTTTATTTTATTTATTTATTTCTCCCCACCCCCTTGTTGTTTGCACTTGCTGTGTCTGTTCATCTTCCTTGTTTTTATAGGAGGCACCGGGAACTGAACCCAGGACTCTGATGTGGGAGGGAGGCGCCTAATCGCTTGAGCCACCTCCGTTCCCTGCTTTGTTGTGTCTCTCATTGTGTTTTCCTTCTTGTGTCTCTTGTTGCATCATCTTGTTGTGTCAGCTTGCCCCGCCTGCCCATCACGTCAGCTCACTGTCTTGCTCGTCCTCTTTAGGAGGCACCGGGAACCTCTGCTCCCTGCTTTGTTGTGTCTCTCATCACACTTTTCTTCTTGTGTCTCTTGTTGCATCAGTTTGCCATGCCTGCCTGTCGCACCAGCTTGCTGTCTTCTTTAGGAGGCACCAGGAACCGAACCAGGGAGCTCCCGGGTGGTAGGCAGGACCTCAATCGCTTGAGACACATCTGCTTCCCATGATTCATTTCAATTGTCTTGTCTTCAAGATCACTGATTCTTCTGCCAGCTCCAATTTGCTGGTGAAAGCCTCCAAAAATTTTCATTTCATTTATATGGTTATTATGTTCTTCATAATAACCATATAGTCATAGTTTTCAAATCTAGTATTTCTGTTTGGTTCCTTTTTTTCTTTTTAAGATACTTAAATTACATAAATATTACATAAAAAATACAGGGGATTCCCATATGCCCCGCTCCCTACCCCTCCCATACTTTACCACATTAACAACAGCCTTCATTAGTGTGGTACATTTGTTACAATTGATGAACACATATTGAAGCATTGCCACTAAGTGTGGATTGTAGTTTACATTATAGTTTAAACTTTCTCCCACACATTTTTGTAAGTTATGACAAGATATATAATGACCTGTATCCATCACTGCAATGTCATTCAGGACAATTCCAATGTCCCAAAAATGCCACCATGTTACATCTATTTTTTTTTTTAAAGATACTTAGGTTACATAAATGTTACATAAAAAGTACAGGGGCTTCCCATATGCCCCACTCCCCACACCTTCCACATTTTCCCAAATTAACAACATCCTTCATTAGTGTGGTACATTCATTGCAATTGATGAACACATTTTGGAGCATTGCTACTAAGTGTGGATTAAAGTTTACCTTATAGTTTACACTCTCTCCCACCCAATTCTGTAGGTTATGGCAAGATATATATAATGGCCTGTATCTGTCATTGTAATATCATTCAGGACAATTCCCAAGTCCCAAAAATGCCCCCACATTACACCTGTTTTTCCCTCTCCTGCCCTCAGAACCTCCAGTGGCCCCTGCCTCCACATCAATGATATAATTTCTTCCATTGTAGAATCACAATAAGTCTACAGTAGAATACCAGTAAGTCTACTTCAGTCCATAGTTCATTCCCCAATCCTGAGGATTCTGGGATGGTGATGTCCACTCCACCTCTAATTGAGGGGGCGCTTCAATCCATTAGGGCCAAATGGATGGGACTCTCTTGCTTGCAGTTGTAGACTCTCTCAGTTCCTTGGTATTGTAGTTGTCTATCATCACCTCCTTGTAGTTGTCCTGGGTGAGACCAATGAACTGGAGAGTAGGTGTTGCAACTTTGTTGAGAGTCGAGGCTCAGCTGTCATATGGAATGACCTCCCAACTCACTTAGAAGTCTCTTAGCCATATAAACTCATTTGTCTTTACCTTGTCTCCCTTTTGGTCAAGGTCTTTTTCCAGTTGCATTGCTAGTTGGTGCTTGGTGATAATCTCTTGGTGCCAGGGAGGTTCATCCCTGGGGGTCATGTCCCACGCTGGAGGGAAGGTAATGTATTTACATGCTGAGTTCAGCTTAGAGAGAGGCCACATTTAAGCAAGAAGGAGGCTTCCAGGAAGCAACTCTTAGGCACCCTATAATACTAGGCTAAGTTTCCATTTCAAGAGTAAAGTTTCATAACTTAAAAGGTTGGTTCCTTTTTTAAATTTCTGTTTCTTCATTGAGATTCTCATATTGTTCATTAATTGTTTTCCTTATATCCTTTAGTTTTCTCTTTGTTTTCTTTTATCTCTTGAGCATATTGAGGATCATTTTTTAAAAGTCTTCGTCTGGTATGTCCAAAGTATGGTCTTCTTTGTTTATTGTTTCTTGAATTTTATCTAATTATTTTGGATGGGCCATCATTTTCTGTTACTTTGTTTGCCTTGTAGTCTTTTATTGCACACTGTAAATTTTAATATTTTAAAGTGTGAACTCTGTGCTTTTGCTTGCTCATGGCCTTAGGAATTCTGCCATTGCAGGAAATCAAATGCCCCCTCTACTCCCTATAAAGTAGTCTTTGTAACTTGTGCTCTACTGTATGACATAAAGCAGGTAATCCTTTGACCCAGACTGCTTTGACTTGTTTCTTTTACTGCTTTAGCTATCCACAAGCTCTTTCTGCCTGCATGGCAAGTTCTGGGAGGGTGAGCCCCAGAGAAGTTTCCTGGTAAAGTCTTTCAGGCTGCCACCTGATAGATTGGCACCGAGATGCAGGTGCCCCAGTATGTGTAAAGGGGTTACTCTGCTTTCTCCAGAACAGGGATAGTGACAGCACAAACTGTCTCCACACTGCTCCAGTGAGGGGGTCAAAGCTGTGTTTTCTTGATTTGGCACTCACTCAGTTACTTCAACCCTTTAACTGTTTTCGAGAGTTTTGAAGAAGATGGCTCTGCCAGCTTTTGCTAGTTGTTCAAAGATTCTGTTGGGGAACAGCACCCTGGAGCATCTTATACTGCCATCTTCGTAGGACAAAACTATTAACCAGAACTGGCAGATGAGGCCAAGAGAGTTCACTAGTGAGACACAGTTCAGACAGTTGAAAATACAGCACCATGGTCAGTGGATTAAGGCTAGGTTACGGCAACAGCAGGAGATCATCTGAAAACCAAATATGTAAATCCAAAGGTAAAATTCTATCCAATTAATTTGTGTCCCCCCAAAAACATATTCCATATGGCAATTAAGAAAGGAGAGCTATATTTATACAATTCTGGTAAAGTTAATATAAGTTATACATTCATTCATTAATCCCTCCCTTCAACAAATATTTATTGTGGATTTTTTTTCTTAATTTTCAAATTGGTGTCTTTAAAAATGTCCTTTGGGGGAGCAGATGTAGCTCGCATGGTTGAGCACCTGCTTCCCAAGTATAAGGTCCCAGGATCAATCCCGGGTATATCCCAAAAACAGACAAACGGAAAAACCAACTCACTGGGGAGTGGATGTAGCTCAGTGGTTAAGTGCCTGCCTCCCATGTAAGAGGTCCTGAGTTCAATCACCAGTACCTCCAAGAAAATAAATAAATAGAATGTCCTTCAAAATGATATTTTTATAGGGGTCTATGGGGTTTTCCCTCAATATCAGAATTTCTTTAACTTGCAAAATTATTAAAACATTGTTGTCCAATCCATCTAAACAGGTCTATTTGTCTTTTTAAAAAATCCACCTGATTCATTCACTACTCTCATTAACAGTTTAAATCTATGACTATATGCAAGAATTTAAAAACTTTCTGGTGATAATATCTAAAGAAAGGCAGTGAACACAAGTAAGTTGTATTTCATCTTATGAACCCATTCAGAAATTTAGTCTTTAGGTATGAATTTACACAGCATGAAACTTGGCTCACAGTATTTTTGAAAGTGGAATTTGGCTCACGTGGAGTCTCATAACAAAAGAAGGATTGCCAAAACAAGCAACTTTTTCCAAATACAGGTGGAATAATATTCTTACAGAGTAAATCCTCGCAATGTAAAAACATACAGAGTAAGTTCACTAAACATTCTCTAAAATAGTTCTCCGTAGAATTGCAGCTATGAAAAGCAATTCAGCCAGGCAGGACCGTGGAGGGAATTCCTCTCCTGCCTTGTTATGGGCAAGAACCAAGAGAACTCTGAATAAACCAAGCTGAAATCTGTCTACCCGCATGACACAGTAGCCTGAAATGTGGTGGTTCTTTTGGCTTGAATTACCTCAGTTTACACAGGCTTGGAAAGAGGCAGAAATATGGAAAATGTCAGAAACTAAAAACAAGAGCTCTCCGCTGTACTATTTGATGTTCATTGTGAATTTTCTCATTAAAACTAGTGATTTCTAATGTACCACTTGTGAGTACATCATAGCCAAGCACTCTATGATATATTCAATTAAGGGAACATCACAAGGCCGTTAAAAATGCCAAGCAGGTAATGCATTGAAATGTATTTTGTTAAAAATTAAGCTTAAAAATGTGAGCTAGGCATCAATAGTACCTATTAACAAAGAGATTAAACACATATGACTGAGTGGAGTGATTATGTCCAGAATTTTTAAAAAAAATCTGTGAGGTATTCCAGCAAGAAATTTTAAACTGCCTTAATATCTAACCATAGGGGATCAGTTAAATAACTCACGGTACATTTATACTATGGAATATACTCAGCCATGAAAAACAATATTGTAGGAATTTATTTATTAACATGGAAAATGCCTCCACCTCCTATGTTAAAAAAAAAAAACAACCACCTTTATAACATAGTATAAATGTATACATTCAATTCTTAACAGAAAAAATATAATATATATGCAGGTTTAAATATTTTAAAGGAAAAAAAATTAACATCTTAAAAGAAACACATCAGGGAAGCAGATGTGGCTCAAGCAATTGGGCTCCCGCCTACCACATGGGAGGTCCGTGGTTCCGTTCCCAGAGCCTCCTAAAGAAGACAGTGAGCTGGCGCGACAGGCAGGCCCAGCAAGCTGACACAACAAGAAGATGCAACAAGAGACACAAGAAGAAAAACATAATGAGAGACACAACAAAGCAGGGAGCAGAGGTTCCCGGTGCCTCCTAAAAAGGATAAGCAGGACGGCAAGTTGTTGTGATGGGCAGGCGCAGCGAGCTGACGCAACAAGATGACACAACAGGAGACAAGAGGAAAATCCTAATGAGAGACGCAACAAAGCAGGGAATGGAGGTGGCTTAAGGGATTAGGTGCCTCTCTTTCCCATATCAGAGGTCCCGGGTTTGGTTCTTGGTCCCTCCCAAAAGAAACAAAAGACAAACAGACACAGCAAATGCAAGCAATGAAGGGATGGGGAGAGATAAATGAAAACTAAATCTTTTTTTTTTTTTTTTTAATTTTTTATTTTACCGGGAGGTCCCGGGGATCGAACCCAGGTCCCTCCATATGGGAGACGGATGCCCAACCAGTTGAGCCATATCTGCCCCCAAAACTAAATCTTAAAAAAAAAAAAAAATCTGTATTTTGCACTTTTTTCCTATAATGAACATCTATTATTCCTGTAACAAAACACTTGACATACTGGGTTCAAGCAAAATAAAAATGTGCATATATGAAAGAATGGAAAGAAATACACTAAATGACAACAGTGGTTGCCACGAGATGATGCCATCATATGGGATTTTTGTTTTCCTCTTTAACTTTGATGCTTACCCTACTCTCCACAAAGAGCATATATTGGAATCAGCAAAATATCCAACAGCTTTTTTTTTTTTAAAGATTTTATTTATTTATTCATTTATCCCCCTCTTGCTGCTTTGTGCTCGCTGGGTCAGCTAACCACGCCGTGCGGGCGGGACCCGGGGCCTCCCATATGGTAAACGGGAGCCCTACTGATTGAGCCACAGCCGCTTCCCGATCCAACAGCTTTTAAAAATATGTATGTCTGATAGAATTCCCTGAAAAGTCTCTGTCTTGCCTACGTTTGATATTAGAACCATTCATCGGTATTCATTTTACAAATGACTCAGGTGGAAATCTAACATGGCAGCTGCATGAGACGGTAGGAGAGTGTGCGCTGTTAAAAAGCATAGTGGTGTAGAAGAAAATCTCAGCAGATTAGAGGGAAGCTCCCAAGGAAGAATTATTCTTGAATATTTCTTTGAATATAGCTGAAGTGATTTTACTAACTAAAGGGTGTAAATTTTAACTTTCAAGTGTGTTTGTGGCCACTGAGCAGCCAGAAAAACGAAACAATATCAAATGTTACTGCTACCTCTCACATACATAAATGAAAAGCAACGCTTTCCCTTTTTCGATAGTGGAAATGGACAGGGTCAAGTAATGTACCTCTCACCTGTAACACTATTCCCCAAAGAGACAACGAGAGCTGGTCAAGAGGAGTTCACATCCTAGGCAACATTTCTGATAAAACTTCCAGACACAGTTTTTTCCTATGAATTACTCTTGTTCCATGTGTACTATTAAACAGAAGTGGAAGGAGGAAGAGGAGGAGGAGGGGAAGGGCAACAAAAGAAACCCTTACCTTGATATAGTGCTAATACATATTTCATTCCATATTGGATGGATGGGCACAGTGGTTACACAGCCAGGAGAAAGGTCACTTCGATAAACTAAAAATAAACACTTCTCATCAACTGCTATATCTGGTTTCTGCAGAGATGTCTAATTTTCAGCAACAGGATTCCCAAATGAAGCAGATAAAGGTGTAATTTGCAGGTACCAGGGACACATTTGTATTGATCTTAATAATGGGGGGATCCCTCACTCAACAGCACCCCCTTCCCGTGGTCATAGCATCTCTCTGAGACAAGGGCAGCCCCATGCCGAATACAAGTTAGAAAAACTGGAGCTTAACAGGAGTCCCTTGGGTCCAAAGAATTCATTGCTCAAGTAGAAGTCAAGGGAAATGTGAGTCAACAGCAGCCCCTGTGGAAACCACTTCAGGCTTTTAGTTGACAATGGGCTTGGTATAAGAGCTCAGTGTATGAGTCATTCGAGTGGCATGGACTCTTAGCTAAACTGATAGCAGGAGTCTATAGGGGATGAGGGAAGTGATTGTCCCTCTCTACTTGCAGACCTTCAGCCCACACCACAAGCAATGCTTTCTATTTTGGGTGCTGCATTGTGAAAGGGACAAGGGGAGACGAATCAAGATGTGAGGGGCTTCCAGTCATGTAAGTTGAGGAATGATTGTAGAAGCTGGGAGAAAATACTCAGAGGCACAAAATGGCTGCCTTAAAGGAACTGCTACGCTGTCGAATTCGGGTGAATTAAATTTGCTCGCTGTGGTTTTTCAGAGAGGAGTCAGGACCAGTGTAGCGAGGCTGGGACTGGAATTATATTGAGACAGACCTTGAGATAGGAGGAGGAGATTTTGAGTAGTCTGAATTGGGAGGCCAGCACTCAACCACCGAGCCTCTTTGGCTTCCATGAGTTGGATTTTTCGTTTGTTTTGGTTTTCATTTTTTTTCAGGAGGCCCTGGGAACCCAACCCGGACCTCCCACGTGGGAGGCGGGTGCTCAACCGCTTGAGCCACATCTGCTCCCAGCAGGCTGATCTTGAACCTTGATTCCCCAAAGGACAGTCGGTAGAAGCCTGGATCTCAGGTCCCCGCCTAGAGTGACTGAATCAGAACCTGCGCTTCAAGGAGATGCCTGGGTGGCTCCAAAGCGGGACAACGGCCTCTACTGCCTGCTTGCAGGGGGAACGAGCACTGCTGCTGTTGCGGTGGAGAGAAATCCGAGGCTGGACTACTCTCATTCAGGAGTCTGCAGATGATTCAAAAATTGGGGCATGGGGGGCAGATGTGGCTCAAATGGTTGGGTGTCCGTCTCCCATATGGAGGGACCTGGGTTCAATCCCTGGGACCTCCCCGTAAAATTAAAAAATAAATAAATAAATAAACCTATTGAAAAAAAAAAATTGGGGCATGCACAAAAATAAATGCTAGACTGATGAAAGGTTAAAAATATTTTAAAAATCAAACCATAAAAATGCCCATTCTCATTCACCTGCTGGGGTGAGTCAAAGTGATAGGAGTCTTTCTGAAGGCCTATCTGAGAAAGATTTATTAGCAAGCACATTCATTGAAGCACAGTTTAAACTAGAAAAATAAACTAAGGGGGGACGGATGTGGCTCAAAGGGTTGGGCAACCGTCTCCCATATGGAAGGACCCGGGTTCGATCCCTGGGACCTCCTGGTAAAAAAATAAATAAATAAAAATAAATAAATAAATAAACTAAGTATGGTTAAACTATAAGAAAATATTATGCAGTCATTAAAAATATTTTAGATGAATGACATGAAAAGATGTTCACAATATGTTATAGGAAAATAAATTTCAAAATCATATGTATAATGTGATCTTTACTGTATATATTTAAAACTCATTTAAAAATAATTATGAAAAAAATTAAAAATATATAACTAAAATTTTATCCAGAAAAGCCTATGGAGACTGGTTGACAGATTGTTTTTTTAAATGTTTATTTTAAAAGGAGTAATTACTCATTTAAAATTTGGAAAATGGTGAACAATATAGAAGAGGGGAAAAAAAAGTGATTTATTATCTGCTACCCAAAGATAACCACGGTTAACATTTCAGTGTATTATTTTTTATTCCTTATTCTATGCAAATTTAGGTATTTAAACTTTTTTCTGATTATTAAAGTAATACATGTTTGATGTAGAAAACTTTGAAATCAGAAAAATACAAAGAAATTAAAAGTATCAGATATAATCACTACTAACAATTTGATTTACATCCAGCTTGTGTTTTTTATTGCATGAGTCTAAAATAAATATTTTTAAACAAAGTTGGGATTGTATTGTAAAATCAATTTTCACTTATCATGACACTGTTTCTAGATTTTTAAATATTATTTGAACACAAATTATTGGCTGCATTGTATGTTACCCTATAAATATACATAACTTATTGTTCATTCCCATATTGCTCAAATTTAAGTTGTTTCCAATTTTTCACTAGTATAAACCTATAATATTCCTGCACATAAATCTTTGGCTATTTCCTTAATGATTCCTAGAATTGGGATTATCTTGAAATCAAAGGGCATAAACTTTTTCTAGGTATAGCCTTTTTTCCAGAAATGTGATACTTTCCATCCCACTGCATACCCACCAGCCTTTCTGTTACTGAGAGCTGACAATACAAATTCTCTGTCCTCAGAGATTTTCTTAGGACTAATTTTTTTATGACATGTTCAGTTTCTCCCATATCTGTTTGCTCATTCATATGTACTACCTTTTATTTGCATCTTCTCTCTTTTTTTCTTTGTTAGTCTAGCGAGGGGTTTGTCAATTTTATTGATCTTCTCAAAGAACAAGGTTTTTGGTTTTGTTGATTTTATCTATTGTTTTTCTGTTCTCATTTTCATTTATTTCTGCTCTAATCTTTATTATTTCTTTCCTTCTGCTTGCTTTGGGATTGGTTTGCTGTTCTTTTTCTAGTTTCTCTAGTTGTTCAGTTAAATCTTTGAGTTTAGCTCTTTCTTGTTTTTTAATTATAGGCTTTTAGGGCTATAAATTTCCCTCTCAAGACTGCCTTCGCCAACATGGATGAATCTGGAGGACATTATGTTGAGTGAAGCAAGCCAGACACAAAAGGACAAATACTGTATGAATGCATTACTATGAACCAAATATATTGTGTAATATATTGTTTGATTCACACACACAAAAAAACAAAAAAACAAAACAACAAAAAAATTTACATGTACCCATTACATTTAATTGAGAAATGTATATATTTATTCATCTGTGTTTACTTTTTAGTTTTTTATTGCTTAATGTTTTCAATTATTAAATGTACAAAAAAAAGTTAAAAAAAAAAAAAAAAAGACTGCCTTCGCTGTTTCCCATAAGTTTTGATATGTTGTGTTCTCATTTTCATTTGTCTCAATATATTTACTGATTTCACTTGCAATTTCTTCTTTGACCCACCAATTATTTAGGAGTGTGTTGTTCAGTCTCCACACATTTGCAAATTTCCTTTTTTCCTGTCTATTATTGATTTCCAGTTTCTTTGCATTATGATCTGAGAAGGTGCTTTGTATAATTTCAATCTTTTTATATTTATTGAGAGCTGCATTGTGACCTAACATGTGGTCTATCTTGGAGAAAGATCCATGGGCACTTGAGAAGAATGTATAACCCGCTGAGTTTGGATGCAGTGTTCTGTATATGTCTGTTAGGTCTAACTTGTTTATCATATTGTTCAAGTTCTCTGTTTCCTTGTTGATCTTCTGTCTAGTTGTTCTATCTAATGATGTGAGAGGGGTGTTGAAGTCTCCAACAATTATTGTAGAGATGTCTATTTCTCCCTTCAGTTTTGCCAGAGTTTGTCTCATATATTTTGGGGCACCCTGGTTAGGTGTGTAGATATTTATGACTGTTATATCTTCCTGGAGGATCATCCCTTTTATTAATATATAATGGCCTTCCGCATCTCTTATAATCTTTTTGCATTTAAAGTCTGTTTTGTCTGATATTAGTATAGTGACCCCTGCTCTTTTCTGGTTACTATTTGCGTGGAGTATCTTTTTCTAACCTTTCACTTTCAGCCGGTTTGTATCCCTGGGTCTGAGGTGAGTTTCTTGTAAGCAGCATATGGATGGCTCATGTTTTTTTATCCACTCTATCAGCCTATATCTTTTGATTGGGGAATTTAATCCGTTCACATTCAATGATATTACTGAAAATGCACTATTTACTTCCTCCATTTTATTCTTTGGTTTTCATATGTCCTCTTGTTTTTGTCTCTCTTTTTATTTTTTTGGTTATTCTTTCTGCTATTCTTTCTTCTATACTCTCCTCCAAGCCTCTCTCTCCTGTCTTTTTCTTTCAGGTTCTAAGGCTTCCTTTAATATTTCCTGCAAAGGTGGATTCTTTTTTGCAAACTCTCTTAGTTTCCGTTTGTTTGTCAATACTTTATACTCGCCTTCATATTTGAAGGACAGTTTTGCTGGATTAAAGAATTCTCGGCTGGCATATTTTCAGTTTCCTAATTGTATCATACCACTGTCTTTTCGCCTCCATGGTTTCTGAAGAGAAATCTGCACTAAGTCTTACTGGACATCCTTTGTACGTGATCGTTTGCTTCTCTCTTGCTGCTCTGAGAATTTTCTCTTTATCTCTGACATTTGACATTCTAAGTAGTATGTGTCTTGGCGTAGGTCTATTTGGATTTATTCTGATTTGGGTACAGTGTGCTTCTTGGACATGTAAGTTCATTTCTTTCGTGAGAGTTGGGAAATTTTCAGCTATTATTTCCTCAAATACTCTTTCTGACCCTTTTCCCTTCTCTTCCCTTTCTGGAACTCCCATGACACGTATGTTGTTGCATTTTGTGTTGCCATTCAACTCTCTGAGCCCCTGCTCAATTTTTTCCATTCTTTTCTCTCTCTGTTCTTTTCTCTCTTCAATTTTAGCTGCTCTATCTTCGGTATCACTTATTCTTTCTTCTATCATTTCAAGTCTGCTGTTGTATGCCTCAAATGTGTTTTTGACTTCACCTATTGTGTCTTTAATTCCCATGAACTCTGTTACTTTTCTGTTCAGGATTTCAAATTCTTCTTTGCATTCACTCAATGTCTTCTTGATTTCATTTATCTCTTTAACTATATTGTCTTTCAACTCATTAATTTGCTTTTGGAAATTTGTGCTCATCTCGCTGATTAGTTCTCTCAAATTCTGCATCTCTTCTGGGACTTTGATGTATTCCTTTTCTTGGGCCATGTCTTCTATTTTCTTAGTATGGCTCGTAATTTTTTGCTGGTGTTTAGGCATCTGGTTAGGATGTAGTTTACTCAGATGTCCAATCTCTTTCTCTTTTATAGGGATCTAGTGGCAGGAGGTTGTGAGTTACCACAGCTCTTTGATTTCTGGCTCAACCTGGATTGTTAGGATTGTCCTGTGGTTGCTCAAAACTGGGTGCTGGACCCAGTAATTGGTTGTAGAATTGCTTCCTAGGGCCTTGGGCAGGGAGGCTATAGAGGCCAGGAAAAGCCTCTCCTATTTATTTTTAATTTTCTTATATGCACTTCCTTGGTCTGCCAGGATTTGGCATTCTTTGGCAGCTCTCAATTCAATGCCTGGTCAGAGTGTATTTGTTGTGACACAGACCAGATCAATGTGATAGAGCTTCCTGTCTGGGGGCTAAGAGCCTTGTAATTCAAACTTTCTGAGACAGTTCTCTAGTCTTCTCTGGCAGCCCCTTGCCTTTTCCCAGCTAGGAAATATTTCCACTCCCCTATGAATCCTCGACAATCAGTCCCTGTTAGTAGAGGAGGAGATTGGGAGGTTTCTATATCTTTAGCCCCTTGCAATCTCCAAGGTAAACAATGGCGCAGCCCCACCCAGCCTGGAAGGGGTCTCGGGACAGGACAGACCAAACCTGGGAGTCAAAAGCAGGGTCAGCCCCAGGCTCTCTCTCCCCTCTCTTGTGGAGTCCTCAACAATTAGTCCAGGCTAGAAGAGAGGGAGATTGCGAGGGTCAGATTTCTCTAGTCCTTCCTAGGCTCCCAGGGCAAACCACCGTGTGGAAGGGTTCGTGGGGCTCCACAGCTCAAATTTGCAGGTCAGAACCTGAGTCAGCCTAAGGCTGTGTCCCTCTCTGTCCCCTTTCCTGGGGTGGTAGATCCCTGGAGCCCCCTTTGTCTGTAGTCGCAGGCCCAGAGGCCTGAGAATTCTAAAGAGTGTGGGGGAGGGTGCCGGCAGCAGCAGCCCCTGATGGTTCCAACTCATGTTTCTGTCGTCATGATTTCCCTCTTTTGTCCCTCTCTCCTCTGGGTGGTGTGCAGCCTTCACCTGCTGTCCTAAACCCTAGAAGATCTTTTTCGAGGCTGTTTCAGCCTGTCCTCTAGCTATTCTTCTGGAGAAGAGATTCCTATGTCTTATTAGTCCGCCATCTTCCCAGAAGTCCTACCTGTACTGCCTTTTCATGGATCAATTTTGGTAGTTTATATATCTCCAGAAAACTTTTCTCTATAGTCAAGAATCACACGGGGAGCGGATGTGGCTCAAGCAGTTGGGTGCCCACCTCCCACATGGGAGGTCCCAGGTTCGGTTCCCGGTGCCTCCTAAAGAAGACAATGAGCAGACACAGCAAGAACACAACGAGCAGACAGATGAGGGAACCATCTCAAGGGGGCAGGGATAGGGGGAAGAATCACAGATTTATGAGACTACAGTTGTATATCATATGCTACTATATTTTAAGGCATTTCTCCCCATCTGATATTATATCCAATTAATCATTTCTAATTCTGGTTATTTATGGGGTTTTCTCTCTCTCTCTCTTTTTTTCCCCTTAGATTGCCAGAGTATTTTAGTATTTTAAAGAATCAGCCCTTCAATTTTTCAATTTAACTTTGTTTTGGGCATATTATTTGTTATTCTTTATTATTTCAGTCAGAGGATAACTTCCAAAGCTTAGAAATAAAAAAAAAAAAAAAAGAAATCACCAAAAAATTATGTATTTAACTATATAAAGTTGTGTTTTAAATTGCTGCATATCCAAGAAAAATTAACAAAAGGAAAAAAGAAAAGAAACAGACTGCATTCCATTTCTAAACATGATTGGGCAAGTTTTAAAATTTGTATTCTACAAAGAACAAATTGGTAAAAAAAAATTTTTTTTTAAAAACCCACTAAAACTCAAATGGGCAAAGTACTTGCACATGGAGTTTATGAAATAAAATTTTTTAAATATTCCAAAAAATAAATAAATATTAAAATATTGAATCAGAAGGGGTAAAACCCAGAGTTTCATAGAAGTCATTTAAAAAAATATGAGCTCTGTTGAGATATAATTCATATACCATAAAATTCATTATGGGCATTTGACTTGTTTCCACTTTTTGGCTATTATGAGTAATGTTGCTATGGGCATTCATGTATCAGATTTTGTGTAGAAGAACTCATGGTCTATTTTTCATTCTTGGTAGAGTACTTACAACTTATTTATTTTTACTGAGATGAGATTCATGTAAAAAAAATTAACCATTAAAGGGCACAATTCAGTGGCATTGAATGGCATTCATAATGTTGTACAACCATTAGTTCCAAAACATTTTCATCACTCCAAAAGAAAACCCCATACCATTAAGTCATTATTCTCCTTTCCCCCTTCCCCTAACTCCTGGCAACTACCAACCTGCTTTCTGCCTCTATGGATTTACTTACTGTGGATAGTTCATATCAATGGAATCAGAACTCATGGACTACAGCAATTTAAATCCAGCCCCACTTTGGTTTCTGCAAACACCGGCTCTTGAGTGAAGTAGTCCTGTCCTTCATAACCTAACAGTAAAAGAGTTTTAGTTGCTTAGTCGATAAACAAAAGTGCCCAATTTGTTTTTTTGTGTGTTTTTTTTTAAAGATTTTATTTATTTATTCATTTATCCCCCCCTTGCTGCTTGTGCTCGCTGGGTCAGCTAACCACGCCGTGCGGGCGGGCTTGCCTTCACCAGGAGGCCCCGGGAACCGAACCCGGGGCCTCCCATATGGTAAACGGGAGCCCTACTGATTGAGCCACAGCCGCTTCCCCCAATTTGTTTTGAAGTGAAAATGAAGCCTGAAACTGTAACCGAAAGTTTAAAATTAACAAATAATTATGAGTACAAAATCATTATATAGATGCCTTTATTTTTTTTCACAGATGAATAAATATATACATTTCTTAATTAAATATACTGGATACACATAAAAAATTTTTTTAATCAAACAATATGTTACACAATATATTTGGTTCATAGTAACGCATTCATACAGTATTTGTCCTTTTGTGTCTGGCTTGCTTCACTCAACATAATGTCCTCCAGATTCATCCATGTTGCCATATGCTTTACAACTTCATGTTTTCTTATAGCCGCATAATATTCCATCGTGTGAATAGACCACAGTTTGTTTATCCATTCATCTGTTGATGGACACGTGGGGTGTTTCCAACTTTTGGCAATGGTGAATAATGTGGCTATGAACATCGGTGTGCAGATGTCTGTTCGTGTCACTGCTCTCTGTTCTTCTGGGTATATGCCCAGTAGAGGTATTGCAGGGTCACGTGGCTATATAGATGTCTTTATATTATAAAATAGCAAAAGGATACTATCTGAAATTGCTGAAACCAGCTGGGTTTAGCCCAGACCTGCTCCTGTGATGGTCATTCTAAACAGGTCTCACTCCTGTTTATAGTTACTCAAGACTAGCCTCACTCTTGTGTATAGTATATATTGTGATGATAATTCTAGACTGAATTTACCTTTGTTTGTAGTTATTTCAAGACTAGCCTCACCCTCCTATATACTTGCCATTGTGATGGTAACCTCTTTACTCTCCCCTGCCTGAATCCATAAAAACTACTGCTCCTTGTGGTTCGACAACCCTCCCCCATCCTTCCTCAGGTATTAATAACCCTGCTTTCTCTCATGACCATCCTAGTGTAGATTCCAGTTCATCTGCCCCAGGCAAGAACCCAGGGGGACCTCTGCGGCACTTCTTTCAGTTGTCTTTTACATGGCTGGAAAAATATATAAATTAGATACAACCTTTTGATAAAGCCATAGATAAAATGTCCATATCTTTTGACTCCATAATCTCACTTCTTGGCTTCTGACTCAAATTACACACAATGTGGGGAAGGCACTAAATATAAAGTTCTAGGGAAGCAGATGTGACTCAAGCAGTTGGGTGCCCACCTACCGAATGGGAGGTCCCAGGTTCGGTTCCTGGTTCCTCCTAAAGAAGACGAGCAAAACAGTGAGCTGATGCAAAGGGCTGACGTGACAAGATGACTCAATGAGATGACACAACAAGGAGACAAGATGAGGCGACACAATGAGAGACACAACAAGCCGGGAGTGGAAGTGGCTCAAGCGATTGGGCACCCCCCCCCACATGGGAGGTTCTGGGTTTGGTTCCCGATGTCTCCTAAAACGAAGACGAGCAGACACAGTGAGCACAGACAATGGGGAGAGGAGGGGAATAAATAAATAAATAAATCTTTTTAAAACAATTCTAATCATGATATTATTTATGTACAACCAATTTGTACTGCTTCTGCAGCATGAGATGAAAAAGTAAGGGCACATCATCTTTACAACCCAATTGAAATGACTCTGGGGACAACATGCTGTCTTTCTTTTATCCCATGAAGTTTTTTCAAAGAGCAAATTGGTCAGTCTCCAAAGAGCCCTTCTCGGACACTTATTGCTGGGGTGACTCTCCCACAGAGTCAATGTTAGAAGGAGGCTGTCAGGCATGTGGGCACTGGCTAGCCACCCATGGTCATGTCCCCAAGAAGGCAGGGTCAGAGGAGATCTAGCCCCAGCTCCTCCCAGGCTAACCCTGGTGAGAACCCCTCTCGGCTCTCATTTCCTTCAAAGGACCTCAGTTATGATCAGCTCAGTCCATCAGGGAGGCTCTGATATCAATAAGCCTCATAAGGGCTTTTTGAGCTCTATCCTCCAAGGGTGTGGGGGGGGTGGCCTCACACTCTTCCCCTAGAGCATGGGGTGCTCCTTGTCTTATTACCTAACCACGAGGAGCCACCCAGAAGGGTCTTCCTAAAGATCAGCCCCACTGCTGGCAACTCCTAATTTTAATTTTTTAAAATGTAAATGTTATTTATTTTTTCTATGAATAGGCAATGCATTTCACTCAAAAATTAAAAAATACAAAAGGGTATACAGTGAAAAGGCACCCTCCCAACACTGTGCTCTGCTTAGAGGCACATAATATTAACAGCCTCCATTTTTATGGATTATTTTTCGCTCCATGCTTCCTTTACCTAAAGTATTTTGGAGATCATTCCATCAGTACCCAATGAGCTTGTACATATTGTTTGGATATATGAGAACTGATCTAACTGATCTCCCATTAGGTTGTTTAAAATGCTTTGCTATCAACAGCAGAAGGGATGCGCTCCTTAAGGCTTGCCAAGGGCACCAGCCACCGCGGAAGGGGAAGATGTCCACCCGTGTGGCTCAGCGCAGCCTCCAGACCTGAAGCAGGCTGTGGGGGGGGTGGGGGGGCTGGGCTCTCAGGGATGGGAATGGGGTAAATGGAGGACACAGACAATCTTGAGGTTGCCCCGGGAAGGGGGTGTGTGGAGGTGTGGGGCTGGTGTTCTCCTGACCTGCTAGTGTCCTCGCCAGGGGCCCTTGTCCTCATCCACGGAGAAGTGGTGCACGAGAGTGAGCACACCTTCTCTGACCACTCACACCAGGCCTACACTTTTCACCATCTGGAGGCCCGAGCTGGGAGGTGACAGGGTGGCTGTGCCTGCCCCAGACAGTTCCCTGAAGAGGTCCTGGAGGCTGGGCGCAGTGAGCCTGGCACCTCAAGGTCATCTCCTCTATCCTCTGCCGGCTCCAGCCAACAGCAGAGCTGCCCTTTCCCCCACTGTACACCTAAAGGCCCTCAGCAGGGCAAAAAAAAGAGTGATTTGTGTTTCCTTTTCTGTGAATTGTCTGTACATAGTCTGCCCATTTTCCCATTAGGCTATTGGCTTATTTCCCTATCAACTTCTAAGAATTCTTTAAACATTAAAGGGAATTAGTCCTTCTATATTCTTTGTTGAAAATATTTTTCCCAGTTTGTTTTTTGTCTTTTGACTTCACTTCTAGTGGTGTCTGCCATAAAGAAATTAGATATTCAATTTTTATATAATCATATTTATCCATTTATATAATCATATTTATCCATTT
>JAKSZT010054478.1:6458721-6472072 GCA_026826555.1 Tolypeutes matacus
TTTATATAATCATATTTATCCATTTATATAATCATATTTATCCATTTTTTATTTTATGGATTCTGGACTTTGTTTCATACTTGGACAAAATTTCCATTTATGAAATAATAAAAAAATTCTCTAGTGGATTTTTCAAGTGCTTTTATAGCTTCATTTTTTTGGACATCTAAATATTCAGTCCATTTGGAATTTATCCCAGTGAAAGACATGGTTCCAAGTCTCCCCCACCTCCCAGTTGTCCTAATACTGTTTTTTAAAATAATCTGTATTTTCCCAGTGATACCTACCACATTTATCATATGTTAAATTCCACCGGCAACATGCAATGGCAGTTCTTTTAGTTTAAAAAAAGAAAAACAACAAACTACTGGGCATGGGTGCCCTGCTCCATTCCCTTCCCCCACTTCATTTATGAAGTAATACCAGGAACACCTTAAACAATAGGATGTGTATTCACGTAAATCCACCTGATGGAACATCATACAACCTTTAAGGTAATGATTATAAAGACAATATCAAAACATGAAGAAATGCTTCCGATTAAATGTCAAGTGAAAGAGGAAGGATGTAAACTTTATGCAAACCAAGAACATGACCGCATTCTGAAAATATTTGTAGAAAAGAGTCACACAAGCAATACACTAAAAAGATAAGAGTGATTTCAAGGGGGTATGTAGGATGAGAGAGTCTCCCAAGCTTTTTTTCCATCCAATTTTCTGTAAAATGGTGATATCAGTATAATTTTCAAATTTCCACTTTTTAATAATGACAGATTGCCCATATGTGCTTTTCTCCTCTCCCTCCGGAGACCTCACTAAAATGATAGTAAAGAAATAAAAAGATTACAAACCCACAAGCTCAAAGAAACTGGAAGAGAAAGATCTCATGGTTGAAAAATTCCAACATGTATTTGGGAGAGGGAAAGCTGGTGGAGGAGCACAGCAACACCACAGAGCTGTGAAGGGAACGGACCAGAAGGCGCCGGGTGGGGTGGTGATTAAAGTAAAACATGTCACTTGTGGACAGGACTCCAGACTTCCCTTCTGGGAGACAGTGCTGAGTCACTGTGTGTGTCCTCAGGCCAAGAAACTCAGAAGTGCTCTTGCCTCTCTTCTCCCAACTGGACAAGGAACTCTGTGTTTAACGTCTGTAGCTGCCACTAGGGCAGGGGTTCTTAACCTGTTTTGTTCCAAGGACCCCTTTGCCAGTCAGGTGACAACCACAGACCCCTTCTCAGAATGTAGCGGCAGATAGTTTTATGACATTCAACTAGCGTTGGGTCTAACGACTACCATAACTTCAAAAGTGTGGATGGGCATAAGCGATTTTTCGAGATACGCAACTGTAATGTGATATGAAATGAATTCTACTGTAGTTTATTGCATACATTCCTATGTGAAGGAAATGCTAGATTTCAGTTAGAGGTCAGAGAAAATAAAGATAATAAGTTGATTTTTTTCAATTCAAGTTCATGGATGCCCTGAAATCCATGGACCCCTGGTTAAGAACCCCTACACTGGGGGCTGCAGGGAGGGTTCCTTACTTGAGAAGGTTTGGAGCTGGTGGGATAAAAGACCCAACAGGCACAAGGAGGTTTATTGCCTGTCATGGAGCCCTTTAACCTTTATGAGCCTTTCATGCACCCAGGAGACCATCACTTGGGTTTATAGCTGGGCAAGTGCAGCCCAAGGCAGGCTTTGACCAAATGCTCAGGCCACTGCAAGAACAGGGCAGAGATGGCCAGTTGTGAAGACATGGATGGCTATGAGGCTCCTAGCTGGGATAACAGCCCAGACAACTTGTTGGGCAGCTGCTTGCCCTAGAGCTGGCAGCATGTCCTCCTTCGTCTGCATCCCAGGACCCCTGCTCCTCCCCTGATCTGGAGCCTTGCCTTCAGCTTCCATCCAGTGTTCCTTGCTGCCCTGCCTTGCTCCTCCCTATCAAGACAAGTCCTTCCACCCACACACTGGCAGCTTCAGTGCCCTGCTGCTCAGCACGCAGTGGACTTGCCAAGATGTAGAAATGTGGTACCATTTCATGATCTTCAATAAATTGATGGTGTTGGCAGATCCATCTACCCCGGAGGGATTTACGCACACACATACACACACGTGCACAATGACCTGTCTGTCAGGAACCTGCCGGTGAGCTTGGATCCAGCCTCTTTTCTCTGACTGGGAAACCAGATGGGGCTAAAAATAGTCACTCAGTTCATCTATTGTCATTCTTTCTTTAGGAGAATGAATTTCTAAGGTGAGAAATGCTGCATTGAAGACTGTGATAAGTATTTATTGAAAATCCATTCTATAGACCAGCCGCTGTCCTAGACCCTATGAAAATACAAAGATATCCATCCCCTACCTCAGAGTTAGCGAGACTCTGTGTACTCCTTTTAAAAACCCAAGCAGTTTTCTTTTCCACGAGGGCAGGGACCATGTCTGTCTTATTTACTGCTTACACTCTATTCATGCATCCAGCAAATATTAAGTGAGCGCCTACTACGTGCCATGTCCTGATTTAGGCAGTGGGGATTCAATAGTGAATAACAACACTATGTTCTAGTATGTTCTAGTATGGGAGACAGACAATAAAGAAACAAACAAACCGATAATATCTAAAGTGGTGATAAATGCTTAGAAAATATAGAGGCATAAGGAGACAAGAGCGGAGGAGGGGTTTCTTTCATATAGTTTAGTCAGGGGCGATTTCTCTGATAAGGTGAAGTTCAAACAGAGTCTTAAATGAGGCGAAGGAGCAGCTCTGCGGATATCTGGGAAAAGAATGAGCCGTAAATGGCAAATCCTGGAGGGTGGAGCAGACCTAGTATGTAGGGAAAAGTGTCTAGTGTGGAGTGAGCCAAGCTGGAAATGGGGGTTGGGGAGAGGGAACGGCATTAGCATTCAAGGACTTTTAGTTCATGATAAGGACTTTGTAAACTTTTTATGGGAATACAACTTGTGTACAGAAAAGTACACAAATCCTAAGTGTACAGCTCAATGAGCTTTCACAAACCAAACTCACCCATTTAAAACACCATCCCACGGGAAGCGGCTGTGGCTCAATCAGTGGGGCTCCCGTTTACCATATGGGAGGCCCCGGGTTCGGTTCCCGGGGCCTCCTGGTGAAGGCGGGCCCGCCCGCACGGCGTGGTTGGCTGGCCCAGCGAGCACAAGCAGCAAAGGGGGGATAAATGAATAAATAAATAAAAAATCTTTAAAAATAAATAAATAAATAAATAAATAAATAAATAAATAAATAAAACACCATCCTGATCAAGCTAAGAACATTGCCAGCACCCCAGAAGCCTCTCTTGTGCCCCCTCTCAGGCATTTCCCACCCACCAGCCCCAGGGATAACCACCATTTCAACGTCCATCACTGTAGATTAATAATCTCTGTTTCTGGACTTTATGAAAGCAGAATCCTACGGTATTACCCTCGGGTGTCTGGCTTTTTTTTTTTCACTCGGTGTTGTGTCTGTGAGATCTATTTATACTTTTTCATTGCTGCGTGGTATTGTGTTGTATAAATATGCCACAATTTATCCATTCACCCACTGATCACCATTTGGATTATTTTCCAGGGACTATTTTCAAATTATACTGCTATGAGCATTCTTGTTTAGGTCTTTTGGAGCACACATTCTAGCTGAGTATATACCCAGGGGTGGGATTAGTGGGCACAGGTGTGGCTTCTGGAGACACTGCCAGACTGTTCAGACTTTGCTTTTTTTTTTTCCTAGGAGGTACTGGGGATTGAACCTGGGACCTTGTACATGTGAAGTGTGCACTCAACCACTGAGCTACGCTGGCTCCTTCAGACTTTGCTTTTTAATCTGAGTGCAAAGGGAATCCATTAGAGGGTTTTAAGGAGAGAAGCCACATTAACTGACTTACATTTTAAAAGATCACATATTAGAAAACTTAAAAGATCATATCCCACTAGAACAGATGGACAGAAATGGTAGTCTGGGTATCTGGCAGGTAGGGGTATGTTGGAGTTCTCTGCAAGGGATTTGTATTGTTTGTGCGACTATCCTGTAAGTTTAAAATATTTTCAAAATAAAAGTTAAAAAAAATAGATTACCTCCTGCCCTGGGCGGGCTTCTCTTGACTGGCTCTCCATCTTAGTTAACGACAGCTCCGTTCTTCCTCGCACTTTCTCACACCCCACATCCAGACCATCAGCAAATCCTGTGAGCTCTACCTTCAGAACACTGCGGAATCTAGACACTTCCTGTCCAAGTCACCATTCTCTCTCTCCTGAACTATTGCAGCCACCTCCTGAGGGTTCTCCCAGCTTCTGGCTGCTGCCCTTACCCTCTTCAGGCTACTATTAGTGCAGCCTCCCAAGAGATCCTGTTAAAACACAAATCAGATCCTGCACTTCTCTATTAAAACCCTCCAGTGAGGGAGAGGGAAAAATAGGTGTAATATGGGGGCATTTTCGGGACATTAGAATTGTCCTGAATGATGCCGCAATGACAGATACAGGCCATTATATATCTTGTCACAACTTACAAAATTGTGTGGGAAAGAGTTTAAACTATAATGTAAACTATAATCCACACTTAGTGGCAATGCTCCAAAATGTGTTCATCAATTGTAACAAATGTACCACATTAATGAGGGATGTTGTTAATGTAGGAAAGTGTGGGAGGCAGAGGGAGGAAGGCATACGGGAATCCTCTATATTTTTTATGTAACATTTATGTAATCTAAAGTTTCTTTAAAATAAATAAATAAAACCTTCCAGTGGCTTCCCCTATCACTCAGGTTGCAAACCAAAGTCTATACTACCACTCACATGGCGTGGAGCAATAGGACTCCTTTTTGCCTCTTTGATTTAACTCCTGTGACTTTTCCCCTTCACATTCCACTCCAGCCTCACTGGCCTTTCTGCTGTTCAACCAACAGTCCAGGCCTGCTCCTACCTCAGGGCCTTTGCACTGGCTGTTCTCCTGTCTACCATGCTCTTGCCCTAGCTAAAGGCCTGGCTCACTCCCCTATCTCCTTCGAGTCTTTACTCAAAATTCCCTTTCCCAGCAAGGCCTTCCCCAGCCACCGCCCACCCCAGACATTTCATACTTGATTTCCCAGCTTTGTTTTTTTCTCTGCAGCATTTATCAGTCTTACATACTCTGTTTTTTATCTTGTTTATCAGCTGTTTCTCCCGGTGGAATGTAATCACTATGAGGACATGGATTTTTATGTTTTGTTTACCACGATAGCCTAGCCTCTAGAACAGAGCATGGCACATAAATAAATATGTATTTATTGAATGAATGAATGAGTGGATCCTTGCCATAGATGCCTTCTTGATTACCTGGGCCTGGAAGCTGGTTTCTAAGCACCTCCCATACAAATTGGAGCTGCCAGGAGAAATGTGTTCCTTCTACACGCCTCCTTCCTGGCGTGTGGGGACCTGGGAAAAGCAGAGATCCTGATTGATAGCTCTGCCTGGGAAGGGAGATGGGATCAGGTATTAGAAATAGGAAGGATGTCTCCACCCGTCTGCTCGCAGTGGCAGAGACTACAATCTGCCTGGCCAGCTGCCTGCTCCCAGAAACAGGACGTGTCCAGAGAGGAAGTGACTGCAGACATAGTGTGTGGGGGGGAATGCCCTGTGCCTGAGACAGGACACTTGAGGCTAGTCTTTCTGGAGCCTTCCAAGGGTCCATTCCTGGGGGATGAGTCAAATCCGGTCCATAGTGCCACGGTGACTCAGTCCATACCTTGGGGAATCCGCAGCCCATCCATAAGACAGAGTGAACAGGTGCTTCCTCCTGTGGGGCTCCCGGCCTGGATGGCTGAGGCTGCTCGTCCCAACCCCACAGCCAGCTCAGCAGGCTTGTGGGACTTAGCCTGCTTCGGTACCGGCATCTTCCTGGGGATGATGTGTGTGAGGAAGTGGACACTTGACAAAGCAGCAGGTGTGGGTGCTGGCTCTGCCACAGGAGGGAGGAATAACTGAGTGCTTCAGAGATGAAAAGAGCACCCATGTTTAAGGAAAATACCATGGATCTGCAGGAAGCTTCAACGAGGTAGCTTTCTAGCAAGTTGTTTTACCAATCTTGCCTTCCTTGATAGGCGGTCAGAGGTCAGGTGGTCTAGAAGGCATTGCCAGGGGCTCGCCTAGGAAATCTGCTTTCTGCACCTGCCCCAGAAGTCGGCAAGAAAGCAAACTTGGCTGGCTGAGCCCTGAGACCTCGTGCTCGGGCATCACAGCAGAGGGAACCTCCGGCTTTATGGAGGCTTTCGGCCTGAAGACCTCCGACACTATGGTCCTAAGACCAAATGGCCAGGAGAGAGAGGGGAAACAAAACAAAACAGAGCAAAAAAAAAAACATTTCCTACAGACATTCAGCATAGCTCTGCCTTGGTGGGCTCTAAAATTTGGACTCTACATTTTGGGCAAAGGGCACTAAGATCATAAAACTCATAAAGGAAACTTTTGATGAAAGACAACTTGGCTGTTTAAGACACATAAACAGTGTTCAGATGCATCAGATGCATCAATTCAAGTTTCCAGAAGACCAGCAAAGGCTAAAAAGCTCTCCTACTACTCTGCATTACCATTGCAATCTCCAGACAAGTTCTGGGCCTTATGTCTACCGAGAAATGCAGCAAGCAGTTCAAAGCTGGAAATGTTATTATGATCATTAAAGTTAGTATACTACAACCTGCAAACCAAAACAAGCCTCTCTAAACTTGTCTTTGATAAGAGATTAAAGACAGCAGGAGGTGGTGTTCCGGCAGGCTGCTTCTACTTACTTATTTCCAGAAAAGATTCGTTTTTTTTCTTAACTGATATTTAGTACCTTTCACGTCAATATGGATACATCTACACCCTTAAAGTGCATCTTGTAAATGAAGAAACTAAGCAATCTTCCTGCGTGAATGAGATAGAGTAATCCAGGAAATGCTTGGAGGTGGGTATGGCCGAGAGTGCCTGGGGCCCCAAAACAGGCATCTCTTCTGCTTCAACACCCCAGCAACAAGATGTCAGGATCCTCAGAGGAGCTGGGAACGAGAGGGTCCCCTAGAGAGGAGACACCCTTGATGGGCAGGCCTGGGAGGGCAAAAGCAAGGGACTCCACCCATGGCCGTGAGCTGACACCACTCAGGAGTCAGCAAAGCCAGGAAACCAGGATAAACTCATGTTTAAACAATATGGCAGTAACACTTTCAAATAATAGGCTCCATATGTTTTAATTCAGCTTCCCAAAGCCTTTTCAGGTGAAATAGCATTAAATTGAGGGCAATGGGTCCAATGATTAATCTGGAAAATATACAATAAATACACTATTTTCGCCTTGTTTCCAGACTGTCTGGATATTATTGTACTTTTTTTTTTTTTTTTTAAACAATTAGACCCATTAGTTTCTTTTAGGTGAAAGGTATTTCACTTTTAAATGGAGTCTCTCCTGATATAAATAAATGATTGAATAAATAAATGAGTAGGGGAGAAGAGACAAATTTCCCATGTAAAAGAATTCCAAATAATTTATGTAAATCCTCTCCCCTCAAGGGAGAAGAGTGAAACTCTCCACTCCTTAAGTGTGGGCTGTGCATAATGACTTCCTTCCAAAGAGAACAGTACGGAAAGGGGGTGGGGGGGTGACTTTACAGTGGGAAGACTTGACACATATTACCTCAGCCAGATGATTTAAAAAAAAAAATACAGAGTGTGTCCTACATTTCGCGATTTTGCGGACACACCATAGTACTGGGGGGAAGCAATTTGGTAGAGTAAAAAGATCTTGGCTCTGAGTTCAAATCCTTCTTCCGTGTGCCCTCGGGGCAGTCACTTAACCTGAGTGAGCCTCAATTTCCCCAACTGTAAGCAGGAAGAGGACTAGAAGGCAGTGACACACACCCAGCCCTTAGCAATAGCAAGTGTTGGGGGAGATCCCAGTTGCCAGAGTGGAGTGCAGGGGACGACTCAGCAGAGGGTCATGCTGACTGTCACCCCCCCAAACCCTTCCCCCTGAGAAGTTCCCCTCCCTCTTCCCAGTCCATCGTTGCTCACTCATTCTCGCCAAGGTCAAGGGCCTTTCTTTCAGACTCTCTCGGTCAGTTTGGTTAGGGGGTGGCTGGTTTGCACAAAGCTCTGCCTGTTAACTTTACAGGACCCAGAGGGCACACTTTATAGAACACAATGTTCATACCAGCGTCTCTAACCACAAACCCCAGCAGTCTGAAGGCTGAGACACTCAGGAAGTCTAAAGGGCTCTCTCATCTTCAGAGAGCCCAGCCCAGCTCACAGGAATGGCATGCATCAAAAGACAGGAAGTCCCTGACAAGTCTGGCCCATCCAGCCACCAGACACTGGGCACCTTTATGTGGCTGTGCAAGAGGGTGAGCTCCCAGGGAGGGGGCAGGTGAGCTGGGGCCTTAGGAGCAGGGGTGGAACAGGCCTGAGAAGCGAGGCCTGCCCCCTGCTGGCCCCAGGAAGCCAGCTCCCCTCCCCCCCGGATAAAAGATGGACCGAGTTTGAGCCCCAGCTCCCTCATAGGATAAGTGGCATTTGGCTTCTATTTCCTCCTCTCTCTCTTTCTCTCTCTTTTCATAGATTCTCCAAGGAAATATTAAATCTATAGAGCAAATCTCAGGAACAAGCCCACAGAGAAATGTGGAGAAAAGTGGGTGGCCTTCCTCCAAGATTTGATTTATCTAAGCTCTACGACTGGCCTGGCCTGTCACCCACCCTGGCCTGTCATCCACCTTGCCGGCTGGGCCTCACCACTGGCTCGGGGGCCCAGGGCGCCAGCGCCCTGTCGTGGGCCTTCCCTGGGAAGGGGAGCAGCTATTCGCCCAGAGGTCTGAGCTGGCTGCTTCAAAGGGATGGCCTGGCAGGTCATGAGGCCTGACTTTGTCACTGCCTGTGGAAGAGAGGGAGTGAGGCGGAGGAGGGGGAGGGAGAGGAGGAAAGACGGGGTGTTTCCTAATGGGCTGAAAAAGCATTTTTGTGGAAGGAGGGAGAATAAATAAACGGGTCCACCACGGAGACCTGCTGGTATCTTGAAGTCAGCTTTAGGTTAAAAAGATGCCTGTGCTCACAGGAGCCCAGCCTAAGGCAGAGGGGAACCAGAAAGTGAACACAGAAGAAGAACAAGAGAGCAAGGAAAGGAGGGGGAGAAAGACGCAGAGAGGGAGACCAGGGGGAGCTGAGCAGAGCAGTCTCCCCTCCCAGGGCCAGAGGGCAGCAACTGTCAGCTCCTGCCGGCTGAGGCCCTGCCCTGGGCTTCTAAACCCTGAGAGGTTTCCATAGCATAGCTCCTGAGTTTCTCACAGCATTTTGTAGATAAGGAAGCCGAGGCCCATGGCGTTAAATTCTTCACCCTAGGAGCACAGGTAGGGATGGACTGAGCCAGGCTTGGAACCCAGGCTGTGTGGCCACAAAGCCCAGGCTTTTAATACAACTCTACACTTGACGGTAACACTGCAGTCTGCCTGCCTTGGGTTCAGCCTGAGCCACAGCTGCTTTTCGTTGTTTGCAATTTTAAAAATAATCCTCACATAATAGAATTTTTTAAATAATGAAGGTAGATCAATATATACTGGTGCGGTGTATTAAATAGGATATGGGTTTCGCTGCTGTATCAGATAAACAAAACAACCAAACTAAGTTTCTCCCTGTTAACAGCCTTTGGTTGCTGGGGATTCAGCCCTCTCCAGCCAACGGTGTGGTTAAATGTGGTTCACCTCCACCAGGTTCACATTACAGTCGGCAGAAAAGGAATAAAGGGGAGGGAAAGTACCACCATCCCTTTAAGGACAGAGCTGCGGAGTTGAACACATCACTTCTCACCTTTTACTGGACAGAATGTAACCAAAGAGCCACATCTCCCTGCAAATGGATTACAGGTGAGCCTGAGAGGAGGCTCCTCTTGAGCCTTCAGGCAGCTGAGTGAGGCCTGGTTATCTCCAGCCACAAGCAGCCTTGTTCATTATCCCAGAATCTCAGAAAAGATTATGACTTTCTATGTGTGTCATGATGTGCAAAAGTTGGGTACCATTAGGAATACGTCCAAGAGACTTGAATCTCTGGGCTGTCCATGTGCCAGCTGGGCCCTGAGCCTCAGCGGAGTCACAATACCTACTCTCCAGTTCATTGGACTCACCTAGGACAACTAACAAGGAGGTGAGGATGGACAACCACCACACCAAGGAATCGAGAGAGCCTACAACTGCAAGCAAGGGAGTCCCATCCATCAGCCATATGGGATTGAAGCCCCCTCTCAATTAGAGGTAGAGTGGGCATCACCATCCCAGAATCCTCAGGATTGGGGAATAAAATATGGACTAGAGTGGACTTACTAGTATTCTACTGTAGACTTATTGTGATTCTAGCAATGGAAGAAATTATATCATTGATATGGAGACAGTGGTCACTGGAGGTGCTGAAGTCAGGGAGAGGGAAAAAGAGGTGCAATATGGGGGCATTTTCAGGACTTAGAATTGTCCTGAATGACATTGCAGTGACAAATACAGGCCATTATATATCCTGCCATAACCTACAGAATTGAGTGGGAGAGAGTGTAAACTACAATGTAAACTATAATCCATGCTTACTGACAATGCTCCAAAATGTGTTCATCAACTGCAATGAATGTACCACACTATGAAAGAAGTTGTTAATGTGGGGAAAAGTGGGAGGTGTGGAGAGTGGGGCATATGGGAATCCCTTATATTTTTTCACATAGTATTTTATGTAATCTAAGTATCTTTTTAAAATAAATTAAAAAATATATTTTTTAAAAAGTTGGATACCATTGACTTGCAAGACTGTAACTAGGTGGCATAGAAGTCTGGAACAAGAATAGGAAAACAGTCCTGTGGTCTTGTGTGGAGAGGAAAATGGATATTAAGGACAAGAATGTTAAGATAAAATCCTTCACAAAAAGAAGAATCATCAGTATGAAGACATTTCTTCCCAAACTAATTGCTACTTGGAAAGCCCTTCCTTTAGTTGGTTTGAAAATAAGAACAGGGGGTCGGATATGGCTCAACTGGTTGGGCATCTGTCTCCCATATGGAGGGACCCGGGTTCAATCCTGGGACCTCCCGGTAAAAAACAAAACAAACAAAAAAACAAACAAAAAAACAAAAAAAAGAAAATAAGAACAGAGATTTAAAAGCCCTAAACAAATATATTTACAAACTGAATTCATTAGGAATAAAAAATAAATTAACATGATCAAGAAAGATTCAGCTCAAGAATTCAAGGATTGTTCAACATCAAAATTATAATAATTTTCTAATTGGTTATCTTCTATTTGTCCCTCCAAATTCACTCAGCACCTTCCCCATCCTGCTCGTGTGCCTGGAGACTGACCTGTATGGCCCACATCCATGGACCTCTTTGCCCTGGCTTCTAGCAGGTTCAGCCAATGGGAGACGCCAAGAGAAGACAGGAGGGAGGGGGGAGCATACCATGGGGCGAGGGGGGAGGTGAGTCCTCTGGCTGCCTGTCTGCAAGCTTGCCACTTGGTTGCTGCATCCCCCCACTGAAGGTCACAATCTCTTGACTGCAGTAATCACCCCTGTCTTTGCCCTTTCAGGCCTAGGCATGGCAAAGCCTTCCACTGGTACTAGCCCTGGGGCACGGTGCTACTCCTCGTGGTTGCCCTCACCTTCTCTTTATTAAACTCTTCTCAAATTATCCAGTTTGAGTGTGTCACCTGTTTTCTGCTAGCAACTGATACCAGGGGGTGGCCCCAGGACCAAGGGCAGCCCCTCCAAGTAGAATCCTGGGATTAGATTGTTCAGAAATTTGACCTTAAGCATAGCTATCCTCCTTGAAGGCAGTGGTGGCATAAAATGGGTCATGTGTAATCAGTGGCACTCCGTGGCATTACATTCACTCAATTTGTCATCAGTGGTGGCATGGGATAATAGGCAGATGGAGGACAACGCTAGTGGCTGGGCACCTACATACCACAACAAGAATGATCATTATAAAGATTATGGAGTCGCTTGGCTTCTCTGACAGCACTAGAGAGAACGCATGGGAAAAAGGAAAAATTGAAAGCTGTGACTATCCAAGGGACAATGCAGTTGACAGTGAGAAAGCCTTGATGGCAGGTTTGAAGAGTCCTCATCTTTTATACTTTCAGGGTGCCTATAGCTGAAGATTGTAAACACAGTCTAACTGCAGTTCCAA
The DNA here is from genome assembly GCA_026826555.1 of Tolypeutes matacus. Lineage (NCBI taxonomy): Eukaryota > Metazoa > Chordata > Mammalia > Cingulata > Chlamyphoridae > Tolypeutes > Tolypeutes matacus. The sequence continues at coordinate 6,470,889 of JAKSZT010054478.1, forward strand.
CTAAATGCTCAAGACAGGGCCTGTTGCCACTGTCAAGGGATGGTGGGGAAGGAGTGTGACTCAGAATAGGAGCATGAGGCTGAGACCTTTGAATTCTCAAATCCCCTGAATCTCTCCTGTCTGGGGAAACCAACTCTTCCCTGCCTGGGAGCCTTTCATGACTCACATCTAGGACAGTTGCTACAAAAAGAGATGCCAAATCTTCTCTTAATACCTCCAGGCCCATAAGGAGAGTTAGATCCCAACATAGCCCAGATGGAGAAATACAAGCCTGGTCCAGAAGGAAATGATTAAACACTGAAAGAGTTGCACAATCTTGCCATTTCAAATCACCAAGAGTCCCAGGAGCATGTATGGGAATGGAATCTAAGCATGTTAATCCAAGGAGGGTACTATAAGGGACTGAATTCACTGCCATGGATATTGGTTTTATTGCTGGAGAGCCTGGAGAGGGGGATGGTTTCCACCAGGGATCACAGTCACGGTTCTGACCAATTGGACACTGAGGCTTCCGCCTGGCCATTGAGGATCCTCCTGCCACTCAGCTAACAGGCAGTTAAGGGGATCCCTGATTCCAAGGGAAAATTGGGTTTCTGCTCCATAATGGAGGAAAAGAAGGATTATACTTAGAACCTAGGAAATTCACTGAGGTGCCTCTTAGTTCCTCCTTCCTCAGTAGGATGGTGTAACAGTTGGGGAATTTGATGTAATTATGAATTTCAAAAATATAATTGGATCATGCTTGTAAACTGATCTGTTAATCTGGGCATGATTAGGTTAGGATTAGTGCATTGAGCCCCACCCCTTGGTGGTGGAATATAAAAGGCAAGGCAAAGAACAGAGTTGAAGCAGTCTTTTGAGAAGCAGTTTTGATGTTGGAAAGGCCCCAGGAGAAGAGAAGCAAGCTGTTTGCCTGATCATCTACGGCTGACCTTGTGGAGGAAACAGGAGCTAAGCCCAGAGAGAAACGCAGCCCCGGGAAGAGAGGAACCCCAGAAGCCTGAACCCTGGCAAACGCTGGAGCTGTCTCGCTCTAACACGTGGCAATGGACTGTGGTGAGAGAAGAAACTTAATGCTTTATGGCCTGGTATCTGTGGACTTCTACCCCAAATAAATACCCTTTATAAAGACCAACCCATTTTTGGTATTTTACATTAGCACCCCTTTGGCTGACTAATACAGA
>JAKSZT010054478.1:6472082-6483084 GCA_026826555.1 Tolypeutes matacus
CATTTTTGGTATTTTACATTAGCACCCCTTTGGCTGACTAATACAGATGGTGAACAGAAAGCTGTGGCAATCCAGTACAGACAGAACGCCCAAGGACTCTGATAGCATCAGGTGGTGTGCTCCATCCAGCCAAGGAGCCAGCAGAGGGTAAGGAGGACACGGAATGGGTGGGGGAAGAAGGCGACTATGATAACAACAGGGCCCCATGACCTGATACGGAGGCAGGGACTGTAGCATCTTTCTCTCTCCTGTATCTCCTCTGGGTACCACCAGTGAAGGCTAACAGTTTAGGTTTCAGGTGAGCGTGGTAATATGACCAAATTGGCATCGCCACGCACTGTATTGATGAGACTCCATGTGTCCCCTTTGTTTTTTTTGTTTTTTTTGTTTTTTCATGTGTCCCCTTTGTTGAAGCCACAAACTTTTAGTACAAGAAGGACAAGCATGTGCTGAAAGGCAAAAGGTAACATTGTGCTGTCTGTCTTCCGTTTGCTGCTCGAGTCCCTTTCCACCCTTCCCCTCCCTGTTCCATGCCTGAGGAGAATGCCCTGGATGAACGAAAACAATGGGGTCCTTGCTTCTGGTGTCTGGCTGGGTTTGGGCAAAGGGAGCTCCTGAAAGAGGTAAGAGAGTGAGTTTAGGAGGCTTATTCCCTTTTGTCCCTCCCTGCAGAGACTGCACCCCTTGGACCAAGGCCCTGTCAAGGGGCCCTCTCCACATACCTCTCTCTCGCTCTCTCTCTCGCTCTCTCTCTCTTTCTCTCTCTTTCTCTCGATTCCAGTAATTGCCTCCTCTCCTCGCCCCTGCAGGCCTAAACACTGTTACTAACCCTGGATTACTCTACAACTCACCCATGCCTTTGTAATTAATCCCTTTATTAAACTCCCCTCAAACTACCCAGTTTGAGTGTAGAATCTGTTTCCATGGGGGACCCTAACTGATACGCTAATTAACACTAATAGGCCCACTAGCCATTTCTTCTCAGCCACGCTGTAGTCGCGTGGCCTGTCCCTTTCAATGCCAAGACTTTCTAATAAGAGACGATGATGCTGGGCACCAAAGACAGAGAAGGGCTTGTGGTGAAGGTCTGGGACTTGCCCTGGTCATGCTCTGCAGATGAGGTGCAGCGTTTTTTTTTCTGAATGCAAAATTCAAAATGGGGCTCAAAGTATTTATTTCGTCTACATCACAGAAGGCAGACCAAGTGGCAAGGCTTTTGCTGAACTTGAATCAGAATATGAAGTAAAATTGGCCCTAAAAAAAGACAGAGAAACTATGGGACACAGATATATTGAAGGTTTGATTTACGTTGCCCTAGTAACAGTAAATAAAAACATTAAACACAGAGAGAGGAAAAAAAGCAAACCTTAACATAACACATTTTTTATGGCAGGCATTGGTATAAGAACTTTACATATATTAACTCATTTGAGTCTCCTCAAAGCCCCACGAGGTAGTTATTACCCATAAATTTACAAATGGGGAACCGAAGCACAGAGAAATTAAGTAACTTATTCAAGATCACACAGCTACTGACCCATGGAAGCCAGCTCCAGAATCTATGCTGATAACCACTACATGAACTGCCTCTCTTAATGATCAAGCTGGTTGGTAGGTAGATGGGTGTTTATGATTGTAGTGGACATTTGTCATTCCTTTTGACCATACAACATCTGAACCTTTTTGCTAGGCATCTAGGGGTACAAGCAAATGATCTGGGCTCAGCCAAACAGAAACAGTCTCAAGTTGCGTGGGCCATGAGTAATTCTCTCTCTAGCAGCACAAGCATAGAATTCCTGGGGAGACTGCGGCCACATCTCCAGGGAGGGCCCAGCAAGTAGTGTCCAAGGTGTCTGTCAAGCAAGCTGCAGCAATCAGAGCTCAAAGACCAGCCTTCCCTGTAATTCTGAGGTGTCCACTTTCCATCTCATGAATTGTCTTTCCAGCTAAGGAAACTGGAGTTGACTCCTATGGCCTGCAACCAAGAACTCTGACTGATACTGTTGTATTGTTCTCTGTTTACATATGTTTGAAATATTTCACAATAAAGAAAATTAGTTTAATTTACTACGTTAGCAAATCAAGGAGAAAAGAAATATGATCATCTCCATAAGAGCAGAAAAACATTCAATAATATTCAACATTGTTGAATGTTAATGATAAATGGTAAATAATAACAAACTCATAGGAAACTAAACTGGCCAACTTCCTTAACACAATGAAAACTTTCTATCAAAATTTACAGGAAAAATAATAATAAAAATGTGGATGTCTTCTCTTTAAGATCAGAAGCAGGGAGTGGATGTGGCCCAAGCAGCTGGGCCACGTGGGAGGTCCTGGGTTCGGTTCCCGGTGCCCCCTAAAGAAGACAAACAAACAATGAACAGAGAAGCAAACATCAGGCAAAAACAATGAGCAGGCATCGAGCAAAAACAACGAGCAAACAACAAGCAAAAACAAACCAGCAGGGAGCGGATGTGGCTCAAGCAGTTGAGCACCCGCCTCCCACATGGGAGGTCCTGGGTTCGGTTCCCGGTGCCTCCTAAAGAAGACAAACAAACATCGAGCAAAAACAACAAGCACATAACAAGCAAAAACAACAAGCAAGACAATGAGCAGGGAGTGGATGTGGCTCAAGTGGTTGAGTACCCACCTCCCACATGGGAGGTTTGGTTCCCGGTGCCTCCTAAAGAAAAAAGTAAACAGACAACAAGCAAAAAAAAAAAAAAAAAAACAATGAGCAGAAAACAGACGAAGGGGCTATCTTGGGGGCAGTAGGGGGAGATCAGAAGCAAGCAAAGGAAACCACTGTCACTACTTCTTTTTAACATTGTCTGGGAGGTCTAGGCAATGCAATAAAGACAAGGAAAAGAAATTAAGAGGTATAAGAATTGGAAAGGAAGAGATAAACAGCATTTATTTGTAGAAGATATGATAACTACATAGAAAACTCCAAGAGAATTTTTTTTTTTTTTTTTTTTTTTAAAGATTTTATTTATTTATTAATTTATCCCCCCCTTGCTGCTTGTGCTCGCTGGGTCAGCCAACCACGCCATGCGGGCGGGCTTGCCCTCACCAGGAGGCCCCGGGAACCGAACCCGGGGCCTCCCATATGGTAAACGGGAGCCCTACTGATTGAGCCACAGCCGCTTCCCAATCCAAGAGAATCTTTGACTAAAACATGTGATTTAAAGTTCAGAAAGGTGTCTAATATAATATCAACGTACAAAAACCTGGTAGCAGTCCTAGACACTGCAAAAGCTAGAAAATGCTTCAGAATCCATTTAACAAAATATGTACAAAACCTCTATGGAAAATCACCAGGCATTACTGAAGGCCATAAAAGAAGGCCTCTTCATTTTAAATCAGCACACACCACTCAGAACTGTGTAGGAGAGAGTGTGGTCTACGATGTGAACTGTGGTCTATGGTTGGTGGCAAGGCCCCAGGATGTGCAAGTCCATTGAGGGTGGTGGGCCACACTTGTGGGAGATGTTTGTGTGGGATGTGGTGGGAGGTGTGGGAGGTGGGCAACATGGGAATCCCGGTGGGTTCCGTGTAATATTTTGGGTAATCTAAGCACCTCTTAAAATATATTTATATTTATATATATATAAATAACATTTTTGTAAGCAAATGCACATAGATGCATATGTATTTATATATCATTTTACAAATAGTGGTATGTATTGTAAAAATTTTGATTTTTACCCACAAGAAAAAATAAATTAATTAAAAATAAAAAAAAAAAGAAGGCCTCTGTAAATGGAGAAATGTAGCCTGCTCAGAGATGGCAGTGTCCAATACTGTAATGACATCGTTTCTCCCCCAGTTAATCTATAGTTTATCAACTGTTATGCAAGTTCAATAAATCCAAATATGTTTTCTAGTAGAACTTGATAAAGAAGAAAAAAAGCTAAGAAAGTGCTGAAGAAGAACAAAATAGAGAGACTTTCCCTTCCAGACATAGTAATAATATTATAATTAAGACAAGATGGTGGGTGGGGCATATGGGAATCCCCTATATTTTTTATGTAATGTTTATGTAATCTAAACCTTCTCTAAAAATAAAAAATAAAAATTATGTTAAAAATTATCATATCTAGAAATAAAAAGACAACATGGTATTTGTGCAGGGAGCAACAAAGACTGTAGTGAGTTGAGTTGTGGTCCCCAATGAGATATGTCCAGGTCCTACCCTCCAGGACCTATGCATGTGACCCTGTTTGAAGGGGAGTCTGTGCAGATGTAATTAAGTTAAGGATGAGATCATCCAGATTAACCGGATGGGTCCTGAGTCCAATGACCAGTGTCCTTATATAAGAAGAGAAAACACAGACAGAAGAGGAGAAACACAGGGGAGAAGGCCATGTGAAGATGGAGACAGAGAGAGGCGCCATCCAGCTACAAGCCAGGGAACGCCAAGGACTGCCAGGAGCCAGGCGAGGGGAAGGCGTGGAACGGATTATCCCTCATGGACCGGATCCTCCTTCATGGACTGGATCCTCCTTCAGAGCCTCCAGAAAGTACCAACCCTGCCGGCACTTTGCTCTCACACTTCCGGCCTCTAGAGAGGTGAGAAAATAAATTGCTGTTGTCTTAAAGCACCCAGTCTCAGGTAATTTGTTACAGCAACCCCAGGAAAGGAATACAGAGATGGTGGATTAGTTTTCAGAATAGGCCAGAAACTGACCCATGAAGCAAAACAGGGCAGAGGAAACATTAGAGATCAGGGAGAAGAAGACGGCTGAACTACTCCAAGGTGGTGCTGGCACAATTAGGTAACCAAACAGCAGAAAATAGATTCTTGCTTCATAGCATCCACAAAAATAAATTCTAGACCGAGTGAAGACTTAATGTAGAAAGCAAACCTTTTAGAAAAAATAGGAGACTATATAGCATTGGGGTAAAAAATATATTTCTCAAATAAGATACAAAAAAGATAAACTATAAAGTTAAAAAAAAGAAAGTTTTATACCAAAAAAAGAGAAAAAAGATCATAAACAGAGTGAAAAATAAGGCAAAAGACTTTGAAATTGGTTTTCAGAAGATAGAGAGAATTCCTACAGGATCAAGAAGAAAAAGACAAACACCCAAGTGAAAAATGGTCAAAAAATAGAAGCCAGAAACAAAAGATCACCTTTTTTATGGTTCCATTTGTATGAAATGTGTTCCATTTGTATGAAATGTCCACAATAGGCAAATCCATAAGACAGAACGCAGATTAGTGGTTGCCAGGGGCTGGGAGGAGGGGAAATGGGCAGTGAGTACTGATGGGGAGAGGTCTCTTTTGGAGATGATGAAAATGCTCTGATATTAGATAGGGAGATGGTTGCACAACTCTGTGAATGTACTGCCACCGAAAAGGTGTGAATGTTTTGGTATGTGGATTATATCTCGATTAGAAAAGAATTGAAGATCCGACTTTGGAGTTTGAGGTCTGCTCTGCCCACCCCTTCCTGTCCCCCCCGCCCTCATGGAGACCCAACATAATGGGAGTTTGGCTTGGAGGTCTCTCAGATGCCTGTCTTCCCCTATAGATGATGAGGAAGCAAAGCTGGAGCCCAGTGTCAGAAATCCAGTTCATAGGCTGCAGTGTAGCCAATAAAGTGTTTGTCACTGTATCATTCAGCCAAGCAAAACACAGCTTGATGGCAGGAAATGAAGGGCTTTGGAGTGAATGTGATGGCTTTAAAAGTTACTCCCTATTTTGAGGCTTCGCAATTAGCTTGAATTAACTTATGAGATTGCTATGGTCATGTGACAAGCATCGGTGTTAGTCTCTCGACGTGCAATCATTTCCATTCATTTTGCAAGCAGATGTGAATTAGTTATATTTTATACATCTAAAATATTTGTAAAAAAAAAAAAAAAGAAGAAGGAATGTATTTTGTGCATATATATGTATGCATTCAGCCATCCTCCCATCTAGCAAACAAATAAGCCTGAGAGCCTACTACTTGCCAGGCACTGTTCTAGGTAGTGGGGATACAAGATGAACAAAATAGAAAAAGCCTTTAATCCAGTGGCGATTACATTCTGCTCAGAGAAACCAAAAAATGAACATATGAGGCCACATTGAGAAATAAAGCAGCTAGCACGATGGTTGGCGTCTCCGAGAAGGTGACAAGAGCCGGGTGAGGGAAGGCAGGGCCAAGACAGACTGCATACACCAGCAGACCCAAACACCCCGAGGCTCGGGGGCGGCTTTGAACAGCCGCAAGGACGCCGTGTGGCTCCAGGGGAGCTTCCGAGGAGGGCTCCGAGCCCAGGCCGGGGAGGTCCGGGCGCCAGGGGGTGAGAGGGGCGAGCCCTGTCAGGGTACCCAGGGCTGCCGTGACAAACGCCTCACAACTGTTGGCTGAAAAAGCCGGAGTTTATTCACTCACAGTTTCGGAAGCTGGAAACCCAAAACCAAGATGTCAGCAGGGCCCTGCCTTCGCCAAAGTTTGTAGCCTTCCCGGGACGGCGATCCTCCATCCCGCGGTGCGCTCGCGCGCTCTCCCCGTGTCTCTCCTCTCCTGCTTCTGGCTCCTACTTCTGTGTCGGGTTTCCTCTGCTCATAAAGCCGTCAGCCATGTCGGACGGAGGCCCACCCTGATTCAGCCTGAAGATCCGCGTCATATAAACGAGTCCACACTGTAAGGAATAATGACATTTACATGGGTCCTCTTTACAAATGGGTTTGCCCGCACAGGGCCAGGGGTTCAAACTTGAGCACTGTCTTTTGCGGGGGACATGATTCCATCCCCAACACCCCTGGAGGGTTCGGGGCAGGGGCCTTTGTAGTTAAGGGGCTGGCTGTGACCCTGGGTGGAGGGTGGGGTTAAGGGGGCCTGGCTGTGACCCTGGGTGGAGGGTGGGGCTAAGGGGGCCTGGCTGTGACCCTGGGTGGAGGGTGGGGTTAAGGGGGCCTGGCTGTGACCCTGGGTGGAGGGTGGGGCTAAGGGCGCCGGAGCCCAGGGGAGCGGCAGCTGCTTCTCCGAGCACAGGTAAAGCGTGGACAGACACTCGGCCGACTCTCAGCGCGCGAACCTCCACGTAACAGTTAACTTGGTCTTCCTCTGTACGGTCTGCATTGGTTATAATGGGCATGCATTATTTTTGTAACTTAGAATCAAAATGTTTGAAAAGATAACCTCTCCTGTGGCTCAATCAGTAGGGCTCCCGTTTACCATGTGGGAGGCCCCGGGTTCGGTTCCCGGGGCCTCCTGGTGAAGGCAAGCCCACCCGCACGGCGTGGTTAGCTGACCCAGCGAGCACAAGCAGCAAGGGGGGGATAAATGAATAAATAAATAAAATCTTTATAACCTCTCAGGCTGCCGTGTTTGCATCCCAGCTCCACCACTTTCTGGCTTTGTATCTTTTTTTTTTTTTCCCTAAAGATTTTATTTATTTATTCATTTATCCCCCCCCTGCTGCCTGCGCTCGGTCAACCACACCGTGCGGGGCAGGCCCGCCCCCACCAGGGGGCCCCAGGAACCCAACCCGGGGCCTCCCACATGGCAAACAGGAGCCCCACTGATTGAGCCACAGCCGCCTCCCCTGGCTTTGTACCTTGAGTGAGGCTATTTACCTTCTCTATGCCTCAGTTTCCTCACTGACAAAAATGGCGATAATAATTGAGCCTACCTATCAGGGTTCTTTGGAAGATGAAATTAGTTGATTTTTGTAAAGTGCTTAGAACCGTGGTGGTAACAGATTAAGTACTATATGTGTGTTTGGAAAATAAATTCTGTATATATTTTTAAATGACAACCACTTGGGAACAGTCAGGAAACAAATCCTTTCCCCCAAAATTTATGAGAGAAGGGTGATCATTAAAGTTGGTGAGGAGAAATCCAGATAAATACTATCCAGCAAGCCGGCATTTGGGATGACCATATTTTCACAAGGTAATGATACCATGTCTAAAACTCTCCTCTCTTCCTGTGATATTGCCTGGAGTAGCACTGTCCAATGGAAATACAATGCCAGACAGCGGTGTCATTTTATATTCCTGGTAGCCACATTGAAGGAAAAAAATAAATAGAAAGGAGTCATTTTTATGAAATATTTTCTTTAACCTAACATGCCAAAATATTATCATTTCAGCTTATAGACAATATACAAAATCATGTGAGAGAGTCTACATTTTTTTTTTCGGACTAAGTCTTTGAAATCTGGTATGTATTTTATACTTACAGCACATTTCAATCAGACTAGCCACATTTCAGGCGCTCAGTGACCACATGTGGCTCCTGCTTCCAAGCCAGAGGGTACAAGGTTGGAACAAGGGACAAGGCACGGAACCCTGACTCCCAGCACCAGCTCTAACACTTCCCAGCTCCGGGACCTTGGGAGAGTGCCTTCACAGTTCTGAATCTAGGTCCTAATCCTAATATTTCCTGATAAAATGGAGTTACAAGTTCACCAGCCAATAATACCATAGGGGTGTTGAGAGGCTTGGGTGAGATGATGTAATATAAAGGTCCAGACATTATGATGTCTGATTGACTCTAGAGATCAAGACCAGGGCGTGACATGTTAGAAATTATATCGTTAGGCAACAATGACAGTAGCAAGACAACAAAATATTTCTCTACATGGTAACTTGAGGGGAGGGATGCTGGGAGGTTGGAAGGGAGAAGATCATGGCATTAAGCATCAGTAAACAATTCCATAGTAGCCTTTTGCAGGAAAAGTCCCAGACCCTCTGGTCACCGAGGTTTGAGGTATATGGAGCCCAAGGAAGGCAACTATCGTCATTGTTCTGCAAGTCAATTTTATTCCAGGCTTAAGGATGCTCTTTCTCAAAAGAAAGAGCTAAGCACTTCCTTGTTTATGAATTTCTTTTTCAGGGGCGGGGGTGATTTAAAGGTCCTGGGCCATTTCCTGACTTTGCACACTGAGCCAGCCTGGAAGCCTCAGGCCCAGCCGCGTTGACCACGAGCCAACTCCAGAGTGAGCTTCGTCCCACGCTTCCTGTCGGGTCCGTGCAGCCCGAGTTTCCTGGTGACCCTTCTCTGCTCCCAGCTGATTCAAAAGGCTGGCAAGACGTTGTGCCAGCCAAGAAAATCTGCGGCAGCCAGATTTGTTATTTCAGATCTCTAAACCTGCAGACCTCTGTGTTTGGCCAACATGTGAAAGTTAAAACAAGGATGTGTGTGATGACCATAATTATAATAGAAGTGGGCCAGCCTTCGAAATGTTAGCCCAACTAACTAAACTAATTTTTTTTTTTTTAGTGTTATTCATGAGAATTTTAATTGTGTTGTATTGGTGAACTGGAAAAACCAATTTTTTTTTTTTTACTGTCAGACTGCAATTCAATAGTAGCAGTACAATTATACATTGAAAAAGCATCCATAGAACACAGGGCATATTAGCTATCAGCCAAGTAATTACTATAGTCCAAGAGTATCAGCCATTAAATGTTTTTTTTTTTTTATCGGGAGGTCCTGGGTATCAAACCCGGGTCCCTCCATATGGGAGACAGATGCCCAACCATTTGAGCCACATCCGTCCCCCTTAAATGGTTTTAATGATCTTTATTTTCAATTACCAGAAGGAGAAAGTAGTATAGTTTATGTGGCTGTAAGTATATAAATAAACAATGCATATCATTTTGGGGGGGGGGGGCTTGGCTGCTATTTTTTTTTTACGTATCTCAATTAAATGTAATGGATACATATAAAAATTTTTTTGAATCAAACAATATATTACACAATATATTTGGTTCACAGTAACGCATTCATACAGTATTTGTGCTTTTGTGTCTGCCTTGCTTCGCTCAACATAATGTCCTCCAGGTTCATCCATGTTGCCATATGATTCATAACTTCATTTCTTCTTACAGCTGCATAATATTCCATCGTGTGAATAGACCACAGTTTGTTTATCCATTCATCTGTTGATGGACACCTGGGTTGTTTCCAGCTTCTGGCAATGGTGAATAATGTGGCTATGAACATTGGTGTGCAGATGTCTGTTGGTGTCACTGCTCTCAGATCTTCTGGGTATATACCCAGTAGTGGTATTGCAGGGTCACGTGGCAAGTCTATATTCAACTTCTTTAGGAACTGCCAAACAGTCCTCCATAGTGGTTGTACCATCCTGCATTCCCACCAACAGTGAAGAAGTGTTCCTATCTCTCCACATCCTCTCCAACACTTGTAGTTCTCTGTATTTTTAATAGTGGTCATTCTGATAGTGTGAAATGATATCTCATTGTAGTTTTGATTTGCATTTCCCTAATCATGAGTGATGTTGAGCATTTCTTCATGTGTTTTTTTGCCATTTGTATTTCTTCTTTGGAGAAATGTCTATTCAAAGTCTTTTGCCCATTTTTTTTTTTTTTTTTAAGATTATTTATTTATTTATTCATTTATCCCCCCCTTGCTGCCTGTGCTCGCTGGGTCAGCTAACCACGCCGTGCGGGCGGGCTTGCCTTCACCAGGAGGCCCCGGGAACCAAACCGGGGACTCCCATATGGTAAACGGGAGCCCTACTGATTGAGCCACAGCCGCTTCCCCTTTTGCCCATTTTTTAATTGGGTCATTTGTCTTTTTATTGTTGAGTTGTAACATCTCTTTATATATCCTGGATATTAAACCCTTATCAGATATGTGATTTCCAAATATTTTTTCCCATTGAGTTGGCTGCCTTTTCACCCTTCTGACAAAGTCCTGTGAGGTGCAAAAGTGTTTGAGGAGGTCCCATTTATCTCTTTTTTCTTTTGTTGCACGTGCTTTGGGTGTGAGGTCCAAGAAACCACCACCTACTACAGGCCTTGAAGATGTTTCCCTACATTTTCTTCTACTAGTTTTATGGCCCTGGCTTTTATAATTAGATCTTTGATCCATTTTGAGTTGATTCTTGTATAGGGGGTGAGATAGGGTACTCTTTCATTCTTTTGGTTATAGATATCCAGTTCTCCCAACACCATTTGTTGAAGAGACTGTTTTTTCCCATTAGCGTGGGCTTGGTAAGTTTGTCAAAAACCAGTTGACTGTTGGGGGGC